>JAKJMR010000298.1:804461-855108 GCA_024449315.1 Daboia siamensis
TATTCTATTCTATTCTATTCTATTCTATTCTATTCTATTCTATTCTTGTTCTGTTCCATTCCATTCCATTCTATTCCATTCCATTCCATTCCATTCCATATTCTATTCTATTCTATTCTATTCTATTCCATTCTATTCTATTCCTTGAAGGAAAGCAGCTCTTCCAGCTGGAGGGCAGCAACTAATCAACCGCAGTTTCCCACAGAAATCCAGGCAGGATGGAAGGCCATTACTCTTGGGATGAAAAACCGCGAGGACCCCGAAAATGAGAGGGGGAAAAATCTAAGAGAAGACATGAGAGAGACAGGTCTCCATTATTGCCAAGAAATCAATATGAACATGTCTAGGTAAGTCAGAGGAGACTTGATTCCCTTTCTAAAGCCAGGAGAACTTCTAAACTCTTGCTCAGAAGAGGGAGGGCAGAAGAGGAAGGAGAAGAACAGGGAAGCTTGAGGACAGTTCCGTAGGTTGGAGGAAAACGGACAAGGGTCAGCACAGACATCCTTAGCTGCAATGCTATAAGCTGGAAGTAGCCATGAAAAATAAAATTGGGCAATTTTGCCTCCATCATGCAAATTAAGACGAGGTCCCGTTCAAGCCTTGTCTGTCTTTTCTCTCCTCAACCTGCCTGCCTGCCTGCCAGCGTCCTTTGGTGAGGAAGGGTGACCAGAGCCACCGCAAAGTTGGGCTTCTTAGCAGGACAACAGCTGCCGCAGCCGCTCTCATACACAGCCAGGCTCTGGCCCCATGGAAGCTGGTCTCCTGCTGCGAAATAGGAGATCGAAAAGAAGCAGACAAGCTGTCGGAAAGAGGAATGTCTGGATAACATGACTGCGCGGAAGAATAAAATGCTGACCAATGCTGACCTTCCAATAATCAACATAAGGGCCCTTCAGAGTTCCTATTCTCCACTCCAAATAGCCTCATTTATTTTTTTATTTATTTATATCCCACCCTTACGGTTTTTATAAATAACACAAGGCAGTGAAGATAGCTAATACTCCTTTCTTCTCCTATATTTCCTCATAACAACCACCCCAAGAGAGAGGGACTGGCCCAAGTCACCTCTGATCTGCTTTCCTGCCTAAGGAACTCACCGCCTCTCGGCTTCTGGACTGATGCCTTCACCACTAACCAAACTGATCAGCATTTCCACAGCAGTTTGGGTCTGCATTTAAATTAGTACAAGTATAGGCATCGGTCAAGATCCTGAGATCTGCAGGAACCATTACATTGTCAACAATCTTATAAAGCTGCAAAACTATTTGTTTAACACCTAAGTTCAAAGGCCAGGCAAGATTAGAAAGGGGTACATTTTAATTATAGCACCAATGATAATATACTCAGTGCATTGTGAGCAGAAAATTCATTTAAAATTTCTAATATAGAAGTGCACTGTCTAGATCATAGACAAAAGCAAACTGGACATCTGGTTTATATTAATGTTCAGATTAGATAACCAGTTTAATTTACCTGAGGGGCATTGGATGGCCTCAGACACCTGAAGAAATGAAAGAAAACGCAATGTCTTCAGGGCAAATTAAGGCCATGATAACAGATTCAGTGAGATTTGTGAGGCTGAGATTCTCTGTATGATAAAGGGTGTCAAGCAGGCATTGGGGAGACAGTGGACAGCCTGTCCAAAATGCTTTAGCAAGTCTGCATCGAGCAACAAGTCACACCACCCAACACAGAGAGTCTTCCAATTCTGTGCCACGGTTGTGTGGTAGTGATGGGAAAGGCTGAGTTTGGGGCAAGTTCAGGAACAAAACCCAGAAGGATTGCAAGATGGCAGGGATCCTAATGGATGTCATGGTTCCGGCAGATGTTACTCTTCAAAGAACTTCGAGGCATTGTTTACCTTAAAGATTCTTTATTCAACAACAACAACAAAAAGATAAAATGTATTGAAAAACTTTTCAAAAAAAAAAAGATTCTTTATTCAAAAAACATGGCATTGGCACGTACATGGTGGAAGCCAAAATCTGAATTCCCCTCCCCTGAACACATAGTATCAAAGCACAATTCCCTCCTCCAATTGACAGTCATAGATCACATTCTCCAATTATTTGAAAATGCAAATCTTCCCTCCAGTTGTCTAACCCTCCATTCCTTATCATCTCTTATTTCAAACAACCATGAAGAATACTCTACTGCAATGTTGTTATGTCTAACTAATGCCATACACATTCTTCCCCTCCCCCACTGCCCAGCATCATCTAATTCTAATTCTAAAAGTAACATACAGGTTAAAGAGAAAATGGCTGCATCTTTGTATATTGTCAAAGCAAGAACATCCGATGTTAGTAGCGTTGACAATGGAGCTGTGTGCTTTTCAATCCCTTGTCCTGCTGCTCCTTGCCTTGGGTTGCTTCAGAGCCTGTATTTCAGTAAAATGATACTTTTTGAAAAATTCATAGTAATTGCAGAGATAGAGGAGATGGATCCCTGCCTAGATTCCTATCCACTGGACTTTCGCTTTTTCAAAGCATATCTTTGATTTTTGGCAAGACATCCCCCGTTTGTTTCATGGACTGCCTCTGCACCTTCCAAGCACATAATAATGGGGGGGGGGGGGGGGGCAGCTGCAACTATTCAAAGTTATAATGACACTGAAAAAAGGGACCTCTGACTGGTCCTCACTTTAAAATCATCACAGTATCCCCACATAAACAGTTTAATGACATACTTATTTTTCTCTATAGCCACCTCAATGCTCCCCTACCTGCCAATAAAGGCAGGATGATGCCTGGCATTTTCCCAGCTCTCCTGCCCATCTATTCATGCTCAGCCCTGTTTTTCTCCCACCTGGAAATATATTCCTCTGAGTACAAAAAACCACAGCCTCTCTTCTGTTTAAAAGACTCCAAGAAAAACCCAATCCAAGTCTGGCGGGATGGTGGGAAAAGGGAAGGAAGAATTTCTTGAAATGGGCATAACTATTTATTTTCACCTTAATCATGAAAGCATAATTATAATCCCAACAAGAGTACAAAGGATCAGTGGCATTTTCAGAAGGCAAGAAATTCCAAGCCTCCCTTGGTGTTGGTAGAGATGCTGCGGTGTCATAACCATCCAGGCGTGTTTCCGTTCCTAGGAATGTCAGCCATAAAAGACAAAAGTGTAGCTGCATGGAGTGAAGGACAGCCATCTAGGAAAAAATTTACACAGGAAGTGCCAACCATACCTGATTTGATATTTAGCCTACCTTTAAATACAGGGAAAAAGAGATTGTGAACCTTCTTCATATTCCACCCATATGTGCATTGGAGTGTCCTTTGTGCCACTTGAGCACTTCTTTTTGTTTGCAAACCTTTCTATAGCAGGTGATGTTTGTTCACCTTAGGCAACCAGCCAAGTGTCTGTAAACTTCCATATGTTTTCCTGGCAATGAACAGCATCCAGGACTATTCTGTTACTGCTGTAATTGGCATGTTTTTCCAGTTGCTGAGACCCATATCTGAGGCTGTCCCATCCATGGGTAGCTCAACCCCACAGTCACAATTCAATGAAGGTATTTTGCCTCATTTATAGAAGGCATCAGCACATCTACCATAGCTGGCAATGACTATTTTTTTACTAGTATCACTCAGTTAAAAGGTCCACAATTCTAGAATCCAATTTTATGCTTAGCGGCAGTTTTATACTGCAATTTCATTACTCTCTCAATAGATGGCTTTAAGTACTTGAATATAGTACAAAAAAGCTTTTTTTTTCAATCGCAAACTCTTAAAAATTTCCAAGTCCTTGGGGAAATGTTTTAATTTGTGTCACAGATAGGCCAAAATAACAGTCAGGCTTTTGATGATGGGGCAGGAGGTGGAGGATACTTTAGCAAATTAAAAATGTCAATCCAAATTATGTTGCTGAATCTCAGGAGTTAGATGTTTATCACACAAGAAATTTTCCTTCTGCAATGGAATCTTTGCTATGTTGAAACCTGTCATTTTTACAAGAGTGGCCCTTGAATAAATTAAATACCTTGGGTTGAAAATTTTATTTAATTTAAATGTTCTCTAATCTCAGGAACGAACAAACCTGAAACAGCTGAAAGGTTTGATCTATTGTAAGTGATGGGATACTCTGCACAGTTCATTTTTGAAAGTGTAAAGGTTTCTCTCCTACTTCAACCAAAGCAGCAGGTAAATTGCTTTAGAAAACCTATCTGCTTCTGTCTTACATAGCAATCAAAATTCAAGCGGTGGGAGGTGTGGATGGAGAGGAAGGAGGCAGAAGAATGGGAAGATTAGGAGGTGCTCAGCGAAACACTGTGATCATTAGCTAGACTCAAGAGTTGGTTGTATAATTGCTCCCAATAAATATGTTTTAATGGCTCCACATCAAACTGGAAAGAAGTATCAAGGGAACATGGCAGAGCTCTAAGATGTTATTTATAAATGAGTTAAAGAAAGGCTTGGAAAAACATGATTATTGAAATTAAGGATGACACAAAAAAGAATGATAGCAAACACCTCATCAAGATTTAGACCATCTCAACAAGCGAGAAATACCATTATAGATTGCACCCAAAATGTCATTGGAAGAAAACGAGGAAAATGGAAGGAACGGTGGATTCAAGACAGACCATGGAAGCTGATTGATGTTATAAAACTAAAAGAAGACCAGCCAAAGATATGGATGAAATGGGAAAAAAATCGAACTGGAAATATATAGTTTAACTGGATGGTAAAGAGAAATTGCTGGAAAGAAGCAGCCAATCAGAATGATTCCAAAACTTTTATTACATCACTAACAAACTGGAATGAGGAATGGCTCCAGTGTTCCAATAGAATAGAGATAGGGACAGGGACAGGGACAGGGAGAAGAATAGAACAGAACAGAAAATAGAATAGTTGGAAGGGACCTTGGAGGTCTTCTAGTCCAACCCCTTGCATATACCATTTCAGACAAATGGCTGTCCAGTCTCTTTTTAATCAATTTAACCAATCAATTAAATTTAACTAATCAATTTAATCAATGAAGGATAAGAATGGGAAGCTTCAGGTCACCCAAGATGAGTAGAATAAAAAATGGATTGAACACTTGCGGGAAATTCTTAACCAGCCAAACTCGCTCACTATATACAGTTTTAATGAAGACTGTGTCTATTAAGAGCTTCAGGTGAATACTGTGAAATTGCAACTAAAGAAGTAAAGATGACAATTAGAAGCCTTAAAAAGAAGAAGGCAGCTGGCTTAGATGACATCTTAAAACATGCAGACAGGCTTTGGTGAAAAAGCTGACAACATGGTTGAATGTTAACAGAATGGTGCAATTCCAGAGGATTGGCAAAGAGGGGCTAGTCCCCAAGAAAGGGAACATCCAGAATGCACCACCTGGCGGGGCATCACCCTCCTCTCAGTGCCTGGAAAGATCTTTGGCATAATTCTTCGTAGGCGACTGCAAAGTGCCATATACCAACACCTGAGAGAAGAACAAGCCGGATTTTGCCGTGGAAGCTCCTGCTGTGAATAAATCTTTACCTTATAAAATATCATAGAACACTGCATTGAGTTATCGCCATCCGCTGGCCATCTACTCTATTGATTTTAAGACACTCTGGCAGTGTCCACTGGAAATCTCTCTGGCAGATCCTACATTTATATGGTGCACCAACGGTCTTCGTTACTATATTTAAGGACTTATACCTACGATCAAGCTGCTGCGTTAAGGCCAAAAACGGCCATGCGGACTCTTTGAAATTACTACCGGAGTTAGACATGGCTGTATTCTGTCCCCTGCTCCTCTTCCTCGTGGCCCTGAACTATGTTATGTTAAACATCACACACAAGGAAAGGCGTTAATTATTCTGACCAAGACTGCCTTGGTGACCTGATTTTGCAGATAATATTGCCCTACTTGAGGAAGAGAAAGTGAAACTACAACCACAGACTGTCTTAGCTGAAGAAGCAACCAAAACTGGCCTCAGGATAAGTGTCAAGAAACAGAGGATCAAGTATGCGAGCTCCACCGTGCAGATACAGGGAATCACACTTGGATCACAGTGACTTGAGCAAGTAGGAAGCTTTATCTATTTGGGTAGTGTAATTGCACAAAATGAAAAGATGGATGTTAAATGACGCATTTGAAAAGCAACAACTGTTTTCCAGAGGATGAATAAAATCTGGCCCTCATCATCTATATCACTGGAAGTTAAACTCCATTTGCTCACTTCTATAGTGATCCGGACAGCCAGTGAGATGTGGAAGATATCAGCAAGTATTAACAAAGATGCCTTCGCTGAATCCTAAAGATTTGCTATTTTGACCCTATTACTAGCAAAGAAGTGCTCCAAAAGAGTTTCTCCTGCAAACTACAAAGCACTGTTGAATGCAGAAGACTCCAAGTCGCAGGTCATATCCTCTGCATGGAGAAGAGTCAAATCTCCAAGAAGGCAATGAGATGGACCTCCCCCATCCCAAGTGACCAAGGGGATGCCCTCAAACGAAGAACATTCATGGAAGACTTAAAGACTCTAAACCTCACATGGGAAGACGCGGAAGCACTTGCCCAGGACCGAGAACGCTGGGGATCTCTTGCGGCCTGGTATGCTATGTAGCACGGGAGGAGCTGATGCTAAAAATGCAACAAGCAAGAAGGAAGGATAGAAGCCAGCAGTGTGGATTTCAACAGGATAAGCACAAACCAAAGACATCAGGACGGACTACAGGGGACACCCTGGGCAGCAGTGCCTGTAATGTGGATTTAGGTTTCTTGATGGATCAAAGCTGAACGTGAGCCAGGGCGTAAGGTGGCTGCATAAAAGAAAATGGCAATGCTAGAAAGAAGTCTCATATCAAAATCAAGAAAAGTCTTTGTTCCTCTCTATTCTGCATTGCTTAGACATATACAGCCAGAACACAGTGCCCACTTATTTATTTATTTATTTATTTATTTTATTTTATTACATTTATATACCGCCCTTTCCCGAAGGACTTCTGGGCACCACATTTTATACTGGACAAACTGACCGATTGGAGTATGTCCTGGACCTGTCCTGGACGGAAAAAGTTATAAGAAATGGTTAGAGGCACTCAGTCTGTTCGGTCTGCGGTAGGTACAGTTGGTGACTTCAAATGTGTGAAGGCTATCATATAGAACAGGGCTTTTCAATCGGTGGTACACGTACCACTGGTGGTACTTCGGCACCTGGGAAAAAAGGTTAAAAGAGAAGAGTGTCTCGAGATGGTTTTCTTCCCCACTTCCTTCTAGCAGTTTAAATTTTAAAGACCACAAAAGAAAAAACCTGGCTTTCTTTCGTTGTAATTCAGAAGGGAGGATTCAGTGGTGGGATGTTGTTTGTTGATTTCGAAGGAAGAGAAAGAGGGGCTTTGGGTCTGTGGGGGGCACAGCAGGAGAACAGTGAGGGCGTGCAGCTTATGGCGTTGGGGAGCGGTCTTTTTAAAAGAGCAAAATGAGGCAAAAAATAAAAATCCTCCCCTCCACCCCCAAGGGCTGGATGCAGATGTGATCTCTTTTTTTTTTCTTGTTCAGAAGAGACGCTCTTCTGTTTTAACCTTTTTTCCTTGTTTTTTGGAGTTTTCATCCTGCTTTCGTGAGAGGGCAGCATTTGGGGGGGGGGGTGAAGCTGCCCCCTTTCCCCCCCCCAAGCCACAGCCAAGCAAGACACCCGCCTGCCCGCCCGGCTGCGCTCTTCCTCCTGTCTGAGGTTTTTGATGTCGTGAGCATTTCTGTTGAGGATTGGCAGGGGGGGCTGTTTGGTTTTTATCCCCCCCTCCCATCTGCTGGAGGTTGCAGCAGGTTTTGATCACTTCTGTCATGCTGGGAGGTTACCCACGAAGCACATTCGGTTTTGGGGGGGATCCCCACTCCAGTTGCTAAGCTTGCTTAAACCCTCCTCCTCCACCTCCTCCTCCTCCTCACCGGAGCCCCCCCTTTTTTTAATCCCATTTATATCCCGCCCTTCTCTGAAGACTCAGGGCGGCTTACAATTTAAAGCACAAACCAATGTGCTTAGCAATAGCCTTCATTCTATGTATATGCCTGCTTATTAGGGCTTTCACACCACCCCCCCCCCCCCCCCCAAGCGGCATTATTACAAAGTCAGCTTAATTGCCCCCAACAATCTGGGCCCTCATTTTACCTCCCTCGGAAGGATGGAAGGCTGAGTCAACCTTGAGCCTGGTGGGACTCGAACCTGCATTAATTGCAGGCAGCTGGTGTTACTTAAGGAGGCATTAGCCCACTGCTCCACCAAGGCTCTAACCCTAACCCTTTGTCTGCAACAGTGGAGCAGGAAGACCCATGCAGGGCCAGGGATGATGGGGATCTGCTCTCTAGGACAAGGTTACTATGCTTCCTGTCAATCAGGTTTGATTTCCTTTCTTTGGCCCCCCTCCCCGCCTCCCCTGCTTGTAACTGCCTCTGAGACCCTCAGTCTTGGGAGTTAGCATTGCCAGCATCTCTTTCTTCTGAGCCCCTCGTGCTGGGTAACTGTTGCCACCCAAAAGCTGTTTTAAGGTCAGGGAATCTTTTGGGGGGGATAACCAACTAGCACTTCGATACACCTCCCTGTGCCCCCACTTCAATGGCAGAAGCCACACACACACACCCAAAGCCCCTGTAATCTCCTATCAACTTCTTTGAAGCAAGCAGAAGAGAGACGGGGACAGAACAGTGCAAAGGTTAATGTCAGAGAAACAGGCACAAGTTTCCCATTAAAAGTGTGGTAAGTGGGTGTACAGATAGTCCTCAACCTACAACCACAATTGAGCCCAAAATTTATATTGCTAAGTGAATAATTTGGTCAGTGAGTTTTGTCCCATTTTATGACTTTTCTTGCCACATTTGTTAAGTGAATTACTGCAGTTGTTAAATTAGTAACACGGTTGTGAATTCCCCCACTGACTTTGCTTGTCAGAAGGTTGCAGAAAGGGATCACGGGACCCTGGGACACTGTGACCGTCATAAGTATGAATCAGTTGCCAAGCATCCGAATGTAAATCACATGACCCTGGGGATGCTGCCCCAGTTGTAACTGTGAAAAATGGTCATGTCACTTTTTTCAGTGCTGTTGTAACTTTGAACAGTCACTAAGCGAACCGTTGTAAGTCGCTTACACTTTTATTCCTTTTTTCCTTTTTTTTTTTTGGTCATCAAGTTTTTGACACCTTGCTAGGTGACCGGACTCAAATATTGCCACATCCTAAAAGTGGTACAATCTATGAAAAGGTTGAAAGGACACCGAGATCCCTCACACAGTTACTACTCTTGAGCCAGCTACCACCTATTCTGCATCTATACATAATGGAGTTAACTTACAAGAGAGTAGACTTCAAATGGACATCAGGAACAGTCGCACAATGGCGAGAGGCGCTTGGCCACAAAAGAGGGGCCGTGGGAAGCAGCCGTGGACTCTTCTTCATTACAGCTGTTGGAAAAGAAGCTGGATGGCTGTCATGGTTGCCATAGTGGATTTCTACCCTAAGCAGAGGGTTGGACTAGATAAACTCAAGAAATGCATCTTACTCTGAGCCCAACTCTGGTAGCATTATTGATGTTCCCGAGCCCATCCCCGATTTATCTCCAATTCTTAGGTCACTTTATTCACTGAAATCTACAAACTTCTCAAGACACAACCGCAACTCCTCTGCCTAAAAATAAGTGTCAGGGATGGACTAATGCAGGCAGTCCTTCACTTACAGCCACAGTTGGGACCAGAATTTCTGTTGCTAAACAAGGATGTTAAACGATTTTATGACCGTTTTTCCACAATTGTTAACTGAATCACTAGTTGTTAAGTGGGTCATGTGGTCATCAAGCAAATCCCGCTTCCCCCATTAACTCTGTTTATTGGAAGCCAGCCTGGGAAGGTTGCAAAGGGGGGCGGTTTCAAACCTCCTAAATACAGGCTGGTTGACAAGCACCCAAACGTTCATCCTGAGGGGGTGGGGGTGCTGTGCCAGTCGCAAGTGTGAAGACTTTTTTCAGGGCCGCCGAAGCTTTAGAGGATTATTCAACAAATGGCTGTGAGGCAAGGACCACCAGCAGTGATATTATTACAGCTATTTTTGCATAGAAGAAACAATCCAAGCTTGTTTCGAATGAAGATGAATCTACGTTGCAAGATCCCGTCTGGGTCGGTCACCGGGACCGGAGGCTTCGTCTCCCGAGCTTTCAGACTCATGCTGGAGGGCCCCCCCCCCCGCACCCATCCTCAGGGAACGTCTCTCTGCTGGAACATTACATGCTCAGCACGAGTCCGGAAGCTCAGGAGACGAAGCCTCGGTGCCCGGTGACCATCATCCAAGCTTATTTGTTCTTGCCTCCAGACGTTGTGGGTGCTATTGGAGACCTTTTAAAGAGACCAGACAGCCATTTGTCTGAAATGGACTAGGGTCTCCTGCTTGAGCAAGGGGTTGACTAGAAGACCTCAAAGGTCCCTTCCATTATTTTATATTGATGTGCTTTCCTGCCCAAAAAATGAAGACAAAAAGGGCCACATTTGAAAAAAGGGAAGAAATATCCAAGGAGCACATCATCACACCAGAACTGCTTCCCTGAGGATGTGGAAGTTGCTGTTCTCAAGCAGAGGAATTTCCAAGGGAGATTCCAGCTTGTGAAAATGATACATTTGGCTTCCTTCATCTCTTCATCTCAGCATCCACATCATGGAAGCTCATCCACTGCAGGCTGATGACTCAGTTATTGTTGCATCTTGTGGCTGAGAACAGCATCCTTAAGAATCTAATAAAGTCCCCAGCAGAATCTTGTTGACAAGGTAATAACTTTGTATTGTGTGATACTAATGCAAAGTTTAGCAACAGTAAACAAACAATCTCATATGGCACAGAGAAATCTTGAGGGCCTGCAGAAACCATTTGGGTGAAGTGAGGCTCTGGGCTGTTCAGCAGGTTTAATGCAAGCCTCGAAACCTCGCAGAGGGGCTGCCTACCCAATTTGCAGTTGCTACAGCTCTGGGAGAGGCGGTCAGCTTTACAGAAGAAGGGTGGGCAGACTGATGCCAACCTTCACCATGTTTTGGTGGCTCGGCTGATTTTAACTTAGTTTGGAAGCCCAGTAACTTGCCCAGAAATAAAGGAAAAAACCCAGTCAAGCTGACAGAAGCATTTCGAGGGGAGCAATCTTACTCATTTCCCTTCTGATAAGTGGGCATTTGGGAAACGGTCATGGCCATTTGGAGAGCTGTCATTAATAAGTCCAGCTCATGGCAGCCATTTCGTGAGAGTGCCCACAAAATAGAAGATAATTTTGCTAGCAGCAAGGGCTGCTCAGAACGGGCAATCACCTTCAGGAGGTGGGTGGGGGAGTTAAACTAAGGGCTGCTTGCGGTTGTAGCCTAACAGCTGCCAAGAGGATCTCTCTGGGTTTGATCAGCAGCCACTGGCTGCTGCATCTAAGTGGCCAGTTCCTCTCTGGGGCTGCTGGGACCCTCCAGACTACGGCCTGCAGCCTGAGCAGGACAATTCTGTGAACAGGCTACTCCAGCCTATTTTATTGGTTTCCACTGATCCTCTCAAAACACAGCGAGATGAACAAGAACCCTAAAGGCTGAAAAGGTGGTCTCTAAACAATATGGCCCTGGCGACAAACATGTTGCTGTTCTTGCACACAACACAGAAGCCTTCAACAATGTCACTCTGTTACTATCACAGATAATTTCCTTTCCTTTCATGGCCATACATTATTTCTCCCCTCCCCTGTGCATAAACATGTATTTTCCAGAAGATAATCCATAGCTGAATAAGACCAAAACATTTAAATAGGCCAGGGAAAGGTCTAATTTTAAGTTATGAGAACTTCAACTCCCAGAATTCCCCAGCCAGCAAACTACTGGGAAAAGCTGGTTGAAGAATTCTGGGAATTGAAGTCCACACAGCTTAAAGTCACTAAGTTTGAGAAACACTGGTCTAGTGACTTCATGGGTTCAAATGCTACTGCTGACTAATTTTAATCTGGTTTATGATATTGGATAGACCCATCCTAATTTAGTGCATTCATGGCATTGTGCAGGTCCAGAAAATGGGTTAATTCAGGAAATGAGTTTCCACGTGAATGTGGTCTGAGGAAGTGGAGAATATGTAATATTGTGTGTATGCTCAGAAAACCAAGATCATGGCATCCCGCCCTCTCAATTCCTGGCAAATAGATGGGGAAGAAATGGAGGTAGTGACAGATTTTATTTTCCTGGGCTCCAAAATCACCGCAGACGGGGATTGTAGCCAAGAAATTAAAAGATGCTTACTCCTTGGGAGGAAAGCCATGGCAAATCTAGACAGCACACTAAAAAGCAGAGACATCACCCTGTCAACAAAAGTGCGTATAGTCAAGACTATGGTCTTCCCAGTTGCAATCTATGGCAGTAAAAGTTGGACCATAAGAAAGGCTGAGCGCCAAAGAATTGAAGCCTTTGAACTCTGGTGCTGGAGAAGAGTCCTGCGAGTCCCTTGGACTGCAAGGCGATCAAACCGGTCAGTCCTAGAGGAGATCAACCCTGACTGCTCTTTAGAAAGCCAGATCCTGAAGTGGAAACTCAAATCCTTTGGCCACCTAATGAGAAGGAAGGACTCACTGGAGAAGAGCCTAATGCTGGGAAAGATGGAGGACAAGAGAAGAAGGGGACGACAGAGAATGAGGTGGCTGGATGGAGTCACTGAAGCAGTAGGCGTGAGCTTAAATGGACTCCAGCAGATGGTGGAGGACAGGAAGGCCTGGAGGAACGTTGTCCTTGGGGTCGTGATGGGTCGGACATGACTTCACAGCTAACAACAACAACAACAAATGCTCAGATGACAACCTCCTCCAGATTATACTTCAGTCTGAGTTAAGACGTTCAAAACAAGTTATGAAGGAAAACCTGTTTTGGAAGCACTATATGCTTCATGAGGGTGTTTCCCTTTCGACTTAAAACGTTAAACCAAAGACTACAGGTCCCCCCCCTCTAACATTTTCCAATATAGATTTTCAATCCTTTCCTTTTTAATTATTTTAATGGTAGCAATTCGCATAATTGCCCGTAGACTATTAATGACATTGCCTACAAGCTGAGAGGCTGAAGCACCCACCGCCTTCCTCACCCAGCAGACGGCGAGCGGGTCCCTCGGCCCTTCGAAAGAGGCAGCAGAGCCGCAGCGGTTTCGGCCCGCAGCGGGAAGCCCACCTGGGCGGGGGAGGGAGCCGCAGAAGGGGCGGCCTCGCCGAGGAGGGGCCGGGGGCTCCCGTCGCCGCCGAGGTGGGGCAGGAGGGCGGCTCCGTCGAAGCCCGCTCCCCCGAAGGCGGCTGCCGTCCTCGGCCCGGCGGGAGGCCGCGATCGCTTCCCCGCCGCCGAGCCGGGAATCCGCGGGCGCCTCGGGAGCCCCCCGCGCTGCTGGCCGCGGCTCTGGGCGGGAGCGAGATGCCGCGATCGGCGCTTCCGTCGCCTCTGGCCTCGGGGGCGGGGGCCGGGCCGCCCAGCAGGAGCCCCCCCGGAAAGCCCCGGGCTCCCTCTGATCGCTGGGGAAACGGGGGGAGGGGCCGGCCACGCACCTTCCCGGCTCCCGGGCTGGCTGCGGATGATGGGTCGAGGAGGAGGAAGAGGCGATCCCGAGGGTTTCCCCGGCCTCGGAGCCCCGCGCCACGGGAGGCGGGAGGAGTCGAGCGGCCCCGGCTGCGGCGCTGCGCCTTTCCCGCGGGCAGCAACGGGCATGGGGGGGGGAAAGGGGGGTCTTACCCCGGCGAGGACCCTGAGGAGGGTCTGGGGCCGCTTGGCGAATTCCGCCGGCTCCACCGCCGCGCCCGCCCGCCCGGCTCCGAAGGAAGCGCCCTCCATCGTCCCGCCGCCGCCTCGAGCTGCCAAGGCAAAGAGGGGAGGGGGCGGCGGCGGCGGGCGGGGACGGGCGAGCTGGCGCCACCACCTGCCCGCCCGCCGGCCGCGCAACCCGCGCTCCTGCCGCTCCTGCGCCGCTGCCCTGGCGCTCCGCCGCGCCCCGGTCCGAGACGCCGCCCGCCCGGAGGCGCTCCCCGGACCCGTCCCTGGCGGTGGAGGGTGCCGACGTTCGCGCCGGCCCGAGGGGAAGATCTGCACGGAGCCTCGGCCCTCTTTTTATCCTCGCCCAACCCGGAGGCGGAGGAGAACGGTTCTTTATCGGCACCACGAAGCTAAGACGCCGCCAGCCGCGTTGCCCGCCCCTGTTCGACTACCCCAGCCCATCATCTTCAGTCAGTTATGAGCTTTGTTGTCCAGCCTACCTTGGACAGGGCTGCCGACCCCTATTGGGTTACTGTACTCTACACGTGAAACCCTCTGGGTTTGCTCGTTTGTGCTTGGCTTGCAAATTCCGGTCGTGCCAATAAAGGTTATCGTAAGCAATGGTTAAGCCAGCGAACTGCTTACTTAGCACGTCGAGGGATGCAGCTTTGACAATGGGTTGCGTTCTTTCCAAGAAAAGGTTTAATCTAGTTGGCCCGATATCTCCCTTGCATCACAACCAGTCACAATCACCCATTAATGTAGCTTGTGTTCAGTAACCATGCAGGTTAAGGGCATATCTACGTCTGTACCTTATGCAAAGTGCTAGTATTTTCAGGAGATAGATATAATTCACTTGTAGTGCAATACAAGCCATGTATTTTGACCACAGCAACAACCTTGTGAGGTAGGCTGTGCTGAGAGAGATGAGTTGCCCAAATCCCCCAGGGAGCTTCTGCAGCTGAGGCAGAACTGGAACCCATTTCCCCCTGCTGCTGATCCAACCCTTCTCCGCTAGGTCCCCACACCACGTCTTTGCCTGTGGCAGGCACGTGGAGATCAGTCCTGGCTCCTCCAATTTTTACCTTACTTGGAGATGACAGATTTCTGGAAAGCAAAGGCTGGTGAATGGCTGTGCAAACTCAGTGAACTGCCTTTGTTTCTTCTACCACCACGAAGCACACCATGGCGTAGCACAATGTTCAAAGCCATTGGTTTTAACATCTGTTTCTAGAACATGCCATGGGCCCTCTTCACACATAGCAAGGCACAGGAGTCTGGACAAGCCACAAAGACATGATTGTGTCCTCAGTTGTATAATTTGCATCAGCTGCATCAAAGCTGTATAATAAGGGACAGTTAAAGCTGGTTTGGTTGCTAGATAAACATCTTGCTTTTCTCTAAGATGTCAGCCAGCATTCATTTAGAGTAACAGAGTTGGAAGGGAGCTTGTAGGTCATCTAGTCCAACCCCCTGCCCAAGCAGGAGACCCTGCACCACTTCTGACAGATGGCAGTCCAGTTCTTTTCTTGAAAGCTTCCAGTGATGAAACTCTCACAACATCTGAAGGCAAACTGTTCCATTGATTGATTGGTCTCACTGTCAGACAATTTCTCCTTATTTCCAGATTGAATCTCTCCTTGATCAGTTTCCATCTGTTATTCCTTGTCTGGCCTTCAGGTGCTTTGGAAAATAGGTTGACCCCCTCCTCTCTGTGACAGCCCCTCAGATATTAGAACACCGCTATCATGTCTCCCCTGGTCCTTCTCTTCTCTAGAGTAGCCATGCCCAGTTCCTGTAACTGTTCTTCATATGTTTTAGCCTCCAGTCCCCTAATCATCTTTGTTGCTCTCCTCGGCACCTTTCCTAGAGTCTCAATATCGTTTTTATAGTGTGGAGACCAAAATTGGTTGCTGGCAATGGGGAAAAAGCTCCAATAGGTCACGTGACATCACGTGACGTCGCAAGCTTGACATGTCTGATCTAGGGTGTTGGCTATTCCTGCCAGCTTAGTATCATCTGCAAATTTGATAAGTTCCTCTTCTATTCCCTCATTTAAGTTGTTTATGAAGATGTTGAAGAGTACTGGGCCTAGGACAGAACCTTGCGATACCCCACTGCTTAGTTCCCTCCATGTAGATGTAGGACCATTAAGGACTACCCTTTGAGTATGGTTTGTCAGCCAGTTACAAATCCATCTGGTGGTGATGCTGTCTATCCCACTTTTTTCTAGTAGGTTGTGGTTTACTTTGTCGAATCCCTTGCTGAAATCTAGGTATACTATATTCACAGCATTTTGCTGGTCCACCAATTTAGTCACTTGGTCAAAGAATGAACTAAGATTGGTTTGACATGATCTGTTTTTATCTGTTTTTAATAAGCCCGTGCTGTCTTCTAGTTATAAGTGTGTTTGTTCCTAGATGTTCACAGATCTATTTTTTGATTATCTTTTCCAGTATCTTCCCAGGTATTGATATTAGGCTGATTGGCCTGTAGTTTCCTGGATCTGTTTTTTCCCCCCTTTTCTGAAGATGGGAACCACATCAGCTCTTTTCCAATCCTCAGGTAATTCCCCTGCTGATGTGTTCCAGGATTTTTGAAAGAGATGATACAATGGTTCTGAGATAACATCTGCCAGCTCCTTCAGAACTCTGGGATGTAGTCCATCAAGTCCTGGTGATTTATATTCATCAAGGTCAGACAGGTGTTCTCTTACCATTTTCTTCCTTATTTTAATTTTTATTTCTAGTCCGTCTTTTACAGTTATGTTTTTGGTAGATTGGGCTATAATTTCTTTTTGTGTTAAGACCGATGCAAAGAATGAGTTAAGCAGCTCTGCTTTCTCTCTTCTGCTTGTTGCTTGCTTGCTGTCTTCTCTCTTTAGTGCACCAACTGTTTCCTTTATTTTTTTTTTGTTATGTATATGTTGAAAGAAACTTTTTTTTATTATCTTTGACTTTTGTTGCAAGTCTTTGTTCATTCTGAGCCTTTGCTTTCCTGACTTCTTCTTTGCAGATTTGGGCTATCTGCTGGTATTCTGCCTTAGTTATGTGTCTCTCTTTCCATTTTAGTACTTGTACTTTTTGTCTTTAAGTTTATCAGAGAGATCTTTGTGCAGCCATACTGGTTTCTTGTTAGATTTCTTGTTTTTCTTGTTCAGTGGCATTGTGATGGATTGGGCTTTTATAATCTTATTTTTCAGAGTTTCCCAAGCTTCTTGAATTGTTTCCCCTTTAGGATTTTCATCCAAGGAATCTTTCTCAAGCTCTCTGAGTTTGTTAAAATCAGCTCTTTTAAAATCTAAGACTCCGGTATCATTATATTCTATTGCTTGTGTTTGCATTATATTGAACTCCAATATGATATGGTCACTCTCACCCACGTTCCTGCAGTTTCAACTCCCTCTATCATTACTTCTCTGTTCAAAAGAATTAAGTCCAGTATGGCTGTCCCCTAGTTCCCTCCTCTACCTTTTGGACAAGAAGTTGTCAGCTAGATTGGTCAGGAATCTATTCGATTTCTCATGCTACAGAATTAGTCTGCCAGTTGATGTCAGGGTAATTGAAGTCCCCCATTACTATTGTCAGTGCTTTTTTTTTGAAGAAGAAAAAAGATGCCAGAACTCACACACATCACACAACGCACCTTGCCTACCCTACAAGGTTCCATCCAAAAAAGATGCCAGAAATCCGTTCTGAGGGTTCTATGACAAAAAAAGCCCTGACTATTGTAGTGTGTTTCCTACATATATTTAATAATTGGTTGGTAAAAAGTACATCTATTTTTTCTTCTTGGGTTGGTGGCCTGTACCATACACCTATGGCAATGTCATTCTTTTTTCTTCTTTTATTTTGACCCATGTGTATTCTAGGAGGCTTTTGCCTTTGGTCTCATGCATTTCTGTAGCAAGATAGTGGTCTTTTACATATAGTGAAACTCCACCTCCTCTGTTATGGGGCCTGTTTTTTTTAACACTTTGTATCTTTCTATCAAGGGACGCGGTGGCTCAGTGGGTTAAAACGCTGAGCTTGTCGATCAGAAGGTCGGCAGTTTGGCGGGTCGAATCCCGAGTGCCGCGTAGCAGAGTGAGCGCCTGTTACTCGTCCCAGCTTCTGCCCACCTAGCAGTTCGAAAGCACATAAAAATGCAAGTAGAAAAATAGGGACTGCTACGGTGGGAAGGTAACAGTGTTCTGTGCGCCTTTGGCGTCTAGTCATGCCGGCCACATGACCACGGAGACGTCCTCGGACAAGCGCCGGCTCTTCAGCTTTGAAACGGAGATGAGCACTGGCCCCTAGAGTCGGGAACGACTAGCACGCGTGTGCGGGGGAACCTTTACCTTTACTTTTTATCTTTCTATCAGTGTGTTCCACTCATGAGTTATATCCCACCAAGTTTCAGTAATTCCAATTACATCATATCTACCTTCGTGTATTAATAATTCTAGTTTACCCTGTTTGTTCCACAAACTTTGAGCATTTGTATATAGGCATTTGAGACCTTTATGTCTGACTCTGGGAATGCTTCCCATGTCTCCTATTTGGTGTTTGAGTTGTCTTCCTTCCCATCCCTCCTTACCTCATTATTTAATTTGTTTTCTAGGGGTTTTTGCTTGGAATTAGGTCCTGGAGATCCTCAGATTGGTCACTCTGCCCCCTCAGTTTTAGTGTAAAGCCCTCCTGATAAGCTGAGCCAGGCATTTTCCGAAAACATTCTTCCCAGTTTTTGTGAGGTGCAGCCTGTCCTTTGCCAAAAGCCCATCATGGGGGTAGTGCAGACCATGGTCCAGGAATCCAAAGTTCTTTTGGTGACACCAACTCTTTAGCCAGTGGTTCGCTTCTAGAATCCTTTATTCTCTTACTGCATGTTGACCTTTTATTGGAAGTATAGATGAAAAAAACTACTTGTGCACCTAACTCCTTGACCTTCTTGCTAGCTGTTTGTAATCACTCAGTATTGTTTTCAGGTCCATTTGTCCCTGCGTGTAGTAGTAGGAAAGGATAGTAATCTATAGGTTTTATTATTTTGGTTAACTTCTCAGCCACACCTTTGATTTTTGTTCCAGGGAGACAACATACCTCTCTGGATTGACTATCTGGTCTACAGATGGCTGATTCTGTTCCCTTGAGAATTGAATCTCCTATCACCAACACTCGCCTTTTTTCCCTAGGGAGTTATGCAGTATTTTTCTATTACAGAAGCACTTGAGGTTGCTACTATTTTGTGGACATTTGATGATGCTTCTTTTCTAGGTGTCTGCATGTTTTCTTCCAGGGACAATCTATGGAATCGATTGCTCAGCATCAGTGGGGCTGCATCAGAGTGTTTTGAGCTGGACGGGGGTTTTGTTCTAGGTTTATGTTTTTTTCTATGAGTGACATGTTTCCATCTCTCTCTTTCTAAGGGATCAATTCTTTTAGAATTTTTCTGATCATTATTATGTTCAATTTGGGCACATTCTTCTTGCAAGGTTTAGGGATTCTTCTTTTGTAGTTTTAGTTTCAAAGTGGTTAGAGTTTCCTCTAGACTAGGCGCATACCACCTGTGCTACTTTAGCACCTGGCTGATGGTACACGAGCCCTTACCAAGTGTAGCTGGGGAGGGAACCAGCTAAAGCGGCACTGAACATACCTGGAGGAGATCACCATTTGTCACAGGCACCGTGGGTGCAATCGCAAAACAGCTGGAGCATAATACAGGAGGATCTGGACAGACTCAAACACTGGGCACTATCTAACAAAATGAAATTCAATGATGAAAAAAAGTAAGGTTCTACATTTAGGCAAGAAAAACCAAATGCACAGGTACAGTATAGGTGGTACCTTGCTCAATAGTAGTAACTGTGAGAGGGATCTTGGAGTCTTAGTAGACAATCACTTAAATATGAGCCAGCAGTGTGCTGCAGCTGCCGAGAAAGCCAACACAGTGCTAGGCTGCATTAACAGAGGGACAGAATCAAGATCACGTGAAGTACTAATACCACTTTACAATGCCTTGGTAAGGCCACACCAGGAATACTGCATCCAGTTTTGGTCACCATAAGGTAAAAAAGATGTTGAGACTCTAGAAAAAGTACAGAGAAGAGCAACAAAGATGATTAGGGGGCTGGAGGCCAAAACATATAGGGAACGGTTGCTGGAATTGGGTATGTATAGTTTAATGAAGAGAAGGATGAGGGGGGACATGATAGCAGTGTTCCAATATCTCAGGGGCTGCCACAAAAAAGAGAGAGTCAAGCTATTTTCCAAACCACCTGAAGGCAGGACAAGAAGCAACGGAAGGGAACTAATCAAGGAGAGAAGCAACCTAGAATTAAGGAGGAATTTCCTGACAGTGAGAACAATTAACCAGTGGAACAACCTGCCTCCAGAGGTGGTGAATGCTCCAACACTGGAAGTTTTTAAGAAGAGACTGGACAGCCATTTGTCTGAAATGGTATAGGGCTTCCTCCAGGTTGGACTAGATGACCTCCAAGGTCCCTTCCAACTATACTATTATGATTTTATGATGTGAACCTCATCAGCATTGACAAAATCCCCATCAGTCAAATGCAAAAGGCAGCTTAGCTCGCGGAACAGATTCCATCCTGCAATGATGCCTCTAACACCATCAAATACCAACAACTGCCTATCCCAGGTCCTTGGGAAGGACTCGATGTATGGATAAAAATGCCAAATCGAGTCTGAACATCTGGCTGACTGTGTGCTAAACCATAATAATAATGATAATAATCCCAGGACCTGCTAAACCCTGCAAATATTAAACCCGGTCCCACTAACTCAGCACATAAACATCTGTAGTATATTAGTTGTTCCTGGAATGGAAGATGGCCTACCTAACAGGGTTGTTGTTAATTACTCTGGCGGGATAATCATGCATGTGAGCCTTTTTGAACAGTGATAAAAATTTGTATCACCATCCCTTCCCCTGATGGGTAAGAACCAATAAAGAGATTTTATAATCCCAGCTTGCAGCCAGGCTGTGGTGCATACTAGCAACCTGAGGGAGCCCTAGGAGGGACTAGTTACTGTGGATGTCACACAATATCCCAGCAGGATTCTTACATCAAAGGTGCAGCCATGCTCTCCCTACCCCACCCTGTCGAATGTCATGACAATGATTTCCATTCCATAGATACTGATGCCATGACAACTATGGTGTCATTCCTCTGCTCGGGAAAACACTGCTAGAGTAATGGGTCCAGCAGGATCCAGTTGGGTTCTCCCCACACTCCAGCCATCTTGACTTTCCCTGTGCCTCAGTTTACCCTCTTTCAAGAAAAGCATCAGATCTCTTGGCTCCAGATTTAGAGCCCGCCGCTCTTTGGGGAGAAAGGAAACCACCTCAAAGGGGTTTCATCTGCTCCCCTCTATAGCAAGCGAAGAGGGCTTGAAAAGCGACACCTTCACGATTCAGGGTGATGTTTTTCTTCCTCCTTTTCAGTCACGGGTGAGTCACTGACTTGTATCTATTACTGACTTCCAGAGGAGACTCACTTTTTAAAGGTTACTCAGCAATATAAAACTCTAGACAGAAGGTGAAAGAGATCCAAGAAGGGGAGTTGGAGATCAGGGGACCCCGTCCTTTGCATTTCTTGGAGGGCTCTGCTAATCTTGGGAGGACTTCAGCCTATTTTAGGGGTCCCATAAGGACAACCCACTAATGGCATTTCAGCAATTACATTTCAAGAAAAGGCCCTGGTCCCCCTCCCCGCAAAAGGAGAGCCTGGGGGGGGGTTGTATATGACGGATGGCTCTCCCCTTCCCCAGAGAAGAGTTACTCATCTGGAGCTCAACTGGCTTTAAACAACACGAATCAACCTCTGAGCTTCCACAAGCTTGGAGAATGAACCTCCACCCTCATCCTTCACCCAGGCGACATATATTTGCCAGTATCGCAAACATGAATCAATCATTACTGAATGGGTAAAACAAATCGGGCTTCTCCAACTCAGCCACTTTCCATGCAGCCTGAGACTGCTGTTCTCAGAAGAGGGGAAACCAAATAAATTTCTTTCAACCTGAAATGAGGCCCATTAAATGTGAACAGTTGTGAGAAGGATCTTATAAACACTGTAGTTAAGGTGAAAATTGTGGATGTTTTGAAGAGAGTGCCTTTATGAAAGAGAAGGCTGAAAAAACTGGGGAAGGAAAATATTATACAAAGGGCTGTTGATTAATCCATTGCAGGGATACAAGGACTGATTGTAGCTGAATAAAAGGCTTCTTCTGTTTGTTAAATGTAGTAGGAGAACCTGGTTTATTTACCTCAGAAATATATGTGGTCACCAGTCTCAGTCTAGTGACTGGATAACACAATGTAAAACAAAACATGGCTTGCTGCTACTGCATGTGAAGCACCATTAATAAGTGTTCATAAGCTACACACCCCGCTGTTTGCAGTGATGTGAACAATACATTAGTTAGTTTGACCATGGCTTAAAGGATAAATCAGATGGATGAGTTTGTATAAACGCTAAGCCATAAACCATGTTTTACAGCAAGCTACGCTGGCTGATTTCACCAACAGAAGTAAAGAAGCCACACTGTAGCATTTTTGTTACATAACCCAAGTCAATGAACTTTTGGCCCTGAGAATTACGTCAGTTTCATGGTGTATTTTGTGATATTGATGCCAGCTCCAAATCTTATCCCCATGCAGGCCAGAGAAGGACTGGCTGCTGCAGAGGGCATTCCCACCACCAGCAAACTCTTTGCCAAAATGTATAGGAAGCAGCAGCAGTGCGGATACTCGGGCCTGGCTATTCATCCCCCCCTTTCCATCCTTTACAAAATCATCTCTGGATGATTTGTTGCTTTATACTGCAGGAAGGCTGGTGGGATGAAGCATCAGTGACTGCGAGGATTGACAGGGACAACTTATTCCAAGGAGGAGGAGGAGGAATGTAAAAATAGCACACACCTGTTACAAAGCTTAAAGTAGATATTTCTGATTTTAGAAGGAAAAGATCCCAGTCAAGATATCAGTTATAGTTCCATCTTGTAATCATTGTGGATAGCAAAATTTTAACTGTTATTTTAGTTAAACTATACAATCAGTTTGGTCAAATATTATTCATTCACCTCAGTCCATCTTAATCTGGCTTTTTACAATATAGACGAGCTTCGGATAATATAGTGTACATTTACAGTATATTTGTTAACACTAACTCAAGATAGCTTAAATTACATATTAAATAAGGTCCAGAACAAACTAAGACTGGCAACTAATGCCAAAAATAACAACAACAAAAAATTTCTGTCAATATGTGAGGAACAAGGAGCAAGTAAAAATAAACAATAGGTCCACTAACAGGAGCAAATGGCAAGGTGACAAGCAGGACTGTTAATTCCTCCTTTGCATCTGTTTTTACACAAAAGGAAGAAATAGCCCAAGGGAGGAAGAACAGGTGCATAACTCAAAACAGGCAAGAACATGGGGAGAGAATGCCTATCCATCCTGGATGAGTACAAATCACCTGGACCAGAGGGTTTGCATCCACGGGTTCTGAAGGAGCTGACCGATGTGATCTCAGAGCCACCGAGTGTAAGAATCATAGAATCAAGATCACACCATTAGTACAGCTTTATGAAATCCTAGTGAGACCACACCTGGAATACTGCAACCAATTTTAGTCATACTACAAAAAAGATGTTGAGGCTTTGGAAAAAGTTCAGAGAAGAGCATCTAAGATGATCAAAGGCCTGGAGACTAAAACATACGGAGAACAGCTGCAGGACTTGGGTTTGGCAAGTCTAGAGAAAAGAAGGGTTAGGGGGGACAGGATAGCTGCATTCTAGTATTTGAGGGGCTGCCACAAAGAAGAGGGGGTCAAATTATTCTCCAAATCACCAGAGGGAAGGACAAGAAACAATGGTTGGAAACCAACCAAGAGAGAAGCAACCTGGAATTAAGGAGAAACTTTGACAGTGAGGACAATTAACCAGTGGAACAGCTTGCCTTCAGAAATCACTGGAGGTTTTTAAGAGCCTGAACAGTCACTTGTCTGAGATTGTATAGGTTCTCCTGCTTGAGCAGGGGGCTGGACTAGAAGACCTCCAAGGTCCCTTCCAGATTTCTATTCTATTCACTGTAGAATCAGGCTGCAGCATAACAAATTGACAAAAGTGAAGAGGGTCTGAATACTTTCTGAATATATATATGGAGAATTTGGCAAAACTGTTTTTTGTAAGTCAGTCTTCTGCAGGTCAGGCACAGCTTCTGGGACGCAAGGGAGGCATTCAGTTTTCCTGCCGACAGTACAGAAGCAATTTGCTACTATCATTTTCTAGGATGTTTTCTTTCCAACTCAGCCTGGTACTGCTTGGTATTCCTTGCCACTTTCTTTTCTTTTCTTTCTTTTTTTATTGAAAAGTTTTAAGATACATTTTTAAAAACATAAACTCCCTCTTGCTGCCGTAATTAAATTCAACATCAATTTAGTATCTATGACAGTAAAATCTGTAATGACACCCAACAGAAATAACTGTGGAGAAAACCTTATCTTTTTCTTAAATATCTTCTGCATGTTCCACCAAATTTTAATCCAAAAAGCTTTTTTTTACAAGTCCACCATATATGATAATACGTTGCATCCTTACAACCACACCTCCAACATTTGAGCTGGCAGTTCAGATACATACTCGCTAATTTTTTAGGGTCTAAATGCCATCTATAAAACATTTTTTAAAAATTCTCTTAAATTTTGAGCCTGAGTAAATTTTACATTTCTGACCCATATCTTTTCCCAAGTATCCATTGTAATAACCTCCTGAAAATTCTGGGCCCACTTTATCATACAATCTTTAACCAATTCCGTTTCTGAGTCAATTTCTATCAATGCACTATATATCCTTCTTATATGTGCTTGACCTTGATCTCTAATTTGTTTTATCAAATTTCCATCAATTATTGAAATACCAACTTTCTGATCTTCTTTCCATCTAACTTGTAACTGCCCATACTGGAACCAAGTTTTTACTATTTTCCTTTCTTTTAAAATATTACGGTATATGGTTTTAATTACCATACATTCCTTTCCATCCTAAGAATTTCTTTATATGTAATCACATCATGTTTAAATCCCACATTTATATTTTCTATTGCATGTTTAGGTATTGCCCAAATTGGTATTTTATAATTTAACTTGTGTCAATATTTTTTCCAAACTTGCAACAGAGCATACCTTAATATATGTATCTTAAAAATATTATCCACCTTCTTGTCATACAATAAATATGCATGCCAACCAAATAACAAATCATAACCCTCAATATTCAGTAATCTCCCTTGTGTTAAATTAAACCAATCATTAATTGATGATAAAGCAGCAGCCTCCTAATATAATTTAAAATTGGGCATTTTAAGACCACCTCTTTCATGTACATCTTGCATTATCTTAAATTTAACTCTTGGTCTTTTCCCTGCCCAAACAAATTTATTAATACCTTTCTGCCATTCCTCCAAGTTTGAATCTTTTTTAAGTATAGGTATCATTTGAAACAAAAATAAAAATTTTGGCAAAACATTCATTTTTACTGCTGCAATTCTTCCCAATAAAGATAATTGTAATTTTTTCCAACTAACTTTTTTTGTATTTTTGACCATAACAATTCATAATTATTTTTATTTATTTATTTATTTATTTAATTTTATTACATTTATATACCGCCCTTTCCCGAAGGACTCAGGGCGGTTTACAGGGTAATTAAAAAACACAGATATAAAAGTTAAAAACAAATTTAAAAAAATTATATTAAACCCTGCATTAATAAAAGAAAACCCCAGTTAAAATTAAGATTAAAACTAAATTAAAATTAAAAATTCTCAGCCTGAGCCAGAGAGCTCGAAGAGCCAGGTCTTCAGGTCCCGACGAAATGAACGGAGGTCGGGGGCAGTCCTCATTTTTATATAATTTTGCGTTTGAAGCTGAAAGATATACCCCCAAATATTTAATCTTTTTAACTATTTCAAATCCAGTTAGCTCTTCTAAAACAACCTTTTGTTCTGTAGTCATATTTTTAGACAGAATTTGTTTTTTGCGTATTTATCTTAAATCCAGAAACTTTTCCATTAACAATATTATCTCCATCAGTTTGCCAGTTTGTTTTCAATTTGATACATAAGTCATCCTTGAATGATATTATCTGAAGAGATACAGTAATAGCCTGACTCCAACACTAGTAGGAAGTATAACATTGGGGAAACATTTACTTTTAAAAAATGGAGAGGAAAACAAATGAATACTTACTTTTATTATTTGGTAACAAGCATGAAAATAAATTCTGAAACATACTTAAAATTGCCCTCATCAAATGTATTTAAATAATTGTTTTTACCCATGGAAAGCATCCCACACATCTGCAAACAAAAATTTGATTTTTATTATCTTAGATACAAAATGTTAGACCTTTCCTTCATCAAACATCCATTTGACTTTAGCAATAGAGCTGTGTAGTGCTTGCCAAATCCTTGGCCATGGGGCACAGCTGTCTTTTTAAATGTTTCTAAGAAGAAGACCCTTTGACAAGGACCAGATGCCATTTCATCACCAGCTTTCTTATTCCTCTGCTGCAAGTTTCCAGATAGTGACCCAGAGTAAACAGAGGAAGATAACTGGAGTTATCCTTCACTGTGCTTTGCACAGCTGCATGTGTATTTTACTCTGCATTAATTAATCACACCTTTGCTTGGGCAAAAAACCTGGACTTTAGCCAACCTCTGTAAAACGAAAATAATTCAGGTTAACATAGCAATAAGATCTCCAAATTTAATAGGTCAGGAAAAGTAGAACCAACACAGAGAAATAAATTCATCAATCTATATCTATAATCAATGTTTGATAGTTACCTTTTCTGTTAAATATTGTATATCCAAGCCAGTTTCCCATATTCAGATAAAACAAGAAACTAAATTCTTTGAAACCATAAATTTCTTCCAAGAAATAGCTTATCAAAAACTGATAAACATGGTTACCTCTAAACAGTCAATGTCTCCCACATTTCTTTAATCACAGTTTGAATTTCACTGGTGATCTTACATGGTATATTGTGGTATAAAATACAACTTGAAACTTTTCTATCTAAGGGATAGAAGAATACACTTCAATATTTCTTCACTCCAACCTTCTGCTTTTCCCCACAAGGGAAAAGTTGACAGTTTATTGTAGCCAGCCGGCTCCGCCACAAACACGATTCACCTTCGAGGTGGTATCTCCGAGCACATTTATTTTCCACTTCCAGGTCATGAGACTTTGGATACACAATGTTCTGATAGGTAAAAAGAACACTTACTTGAAATGGAACTCAACAATTTACCATTATGTGGAATGAACATAACCTTCACAAGCCCCCATTTCTAAGAGCTGTGCATTTTGATATGTAACATGACCTCATGATTCCTATGGGCTTATTTCATTAATCAAAAGTAAATTAATCTAGATTGTCCTCTTTTATGAGTCTGGCCAGAAGGAAAATAAAAAGGGGATACCACACCAATGCTCACACCTTAAATGAGAGATCCTGCCCTACTGTGTATATGCTGCAGAAACGTAAGCAGACAGTTTTCTAGAAATTTATATTATAGCATTTTTAAAAAATAGAATTAAAAAGTATTATTTTAAGGAGAGGGGAAAAATCTGCTGAAAACAAAAGTGCAAGCAACACAATGAAGGCAAACGATGCTGGGCTCAGAGAAAGGCTGCAAATAGTTGCAGATGGACCATCTCAGATCTCCAGGGATTAAATCAGCACTGAGCTAAGAAAGTGAAATGTCTTCATGTTCAGAATGGTTTCTTCAAACATACTCTAGTCTTCTGAAGGCAGTGTTTGCTGATAGTTGAAATAATTCAAGTGGTCAGGAAAAGAGCACAACAGGTAGAGGCTTCATCTGAAAATTATTAACAGAGATCTGTTCAATATTAAATTTTCAAAACCAGAAATTGAAAATACGTATCAAAACCCTTTGCCTGTTTCCATCACCTCCATTAATAACAAAGCACAATTTTGTCTCTAGGAAAGGTCCATAATGGATTGCTTTTGGGGTGTTTTGTTGATTTTTTTTTAATCAAGTTGGAAAAATATCCAGAAGATCTAATCACAGGATCCATCCTTCCATCCATCTCGCCATCGTTGGTCTACAAGAGAGCAGTCAAATTCAGGCTTTCCCAGTTTCTTATTTACTTCATTATGAATCCGGCAAAACCACTGTGTCAAATTACGTCTGTTGCTGGCATCAGGTTGATTTTTTCGTAGTCTGTGTCAAGGAAACCAAATGCACCTTTACTTCTTTGTTAAAAGATACACAGGTATCTTTTAGTTCATTGTTAAAACATACACAAGTCTGCTTAATTTTCATAGAATAAAAAAGTCATAGAGGTAGAGTTTCTACTATGCTAAAGTTAAATCATCTCACAGCAGAAAATTAATTTCTTTAAGGCAAAGGATACATAAAATTCAGGCATTCAAAAAACAACAACAACCCTCACCTATTCCTGAAATCTTCTCCACATTCATCACAAGGAAAAACTTTAGAAAATAATTGAATAAACTGTATCATTTCTTGTTGCTGAATTTTACTGGGCCGGTCAGGATAAAATGCTGCCATCGTGTGTAGAAATGACCATGAACATCTCCCTAGTTCTTCTCTGTCTAGGGGGCAATTAGATGTTGATTCCTGGACACTTGTTTCCTAGTTAGAAGAACACAGCATGTGAGAAAAGGCAGACAAGTTGCCTATACATTATGCAAACTTTACTGTTTACTTTTTACTGTAGCTAGGAACATGCAACATCTTAAGCAAATTTCACAATATAGGAGATTTTTGGTAGAGCCTGAAGCAGGTTCGCAGAAGATTAGGTTTGACAGGCAAGTTTACTTCCTCTTCCTTCTCCTCTGATTCAGGAAGCTCTTCTCACAGTCCTGTTCCAGGAGAAACCCTATGTGGGAAGTCACCCCCCCAGAGAAGGAAATATTAAAAAGGCAGAAAATTATATTTCCTCAAAGGATCTTAAAAAGGCAGAAAAGCATGCCCAGTTTTTCTTAACAGCACCAAGTCTCCGTCCCCCAAGCAGAAACCAGGTCTGTAGAAATGCAGATATGATAATCAGTTCAGAAAGACAAGCACCAGGAAGCTTAGGGCTGATGGGATTAGAAAGTCAAATATCCCTAGAACTAACAACCCCTCACCCCAAAAAATCCAACACAAGACACAGCCCTCAGCCCCAGCCCCAGGGAAGCAGGATATAATAATAATAATAATAATAATAATAATAATAATAATAATAATAATAATAATAATAATAATAATAATTTTATTTATATACCGCCCTTCTCCCGAAGGACTCAGGGCAGTGTACAGGGCAAATATAAACATACAAAAATACAAAAATTAAAAAGGAATTAAACATGCCCGACTAAAATCCAATACAAACATTAAAAACCACCCATCCCTCATCAGGCCAGACCAGCTTGTACAAATAAAAATGTTTTCAAATCGCGACGGAAGGAGCGAAGATCAGGCGCCGTCCGGAGCTCAACCGGCAGCTGATTCCATAGCTCTGGGGCGCCCACAGAGAAGGATCTCCCCCTGGGGGCCACCAATCGACATTCTCTGATCGGTGGCACCCTGAGGAGACCCTCTGTGTGGGAACGCACAGGGCGGAGGGAAGTAGATGCCGGCAGCAGGTGATCCCTAAGGTACTCCGGACCCGTGCCATGGAGGGCCTTAAACACCATTACCAGTACCTTGAATCTCACCCGGAAGACAACTGGCAACCAATGCAGCTCACGGAGCAAAGGTGTTATATGGGAGTATCGGGAGACTCCCAACACAACTCTCGCGGCTGCATTCTGTACCAGTTGGTCTTCAAGGGCAGCCCCATGTAGAGAGCATTGTAGTAGTCAAGGCGAGAGGTCACGAGCGCGTGAGTGACCGTACACAAGGCATCCCGGTCAAGATAGGGCCGCAACTGGCGCACCAGGCGAACCTGGGCGAAGGCCCCCCTAGTCACAGCCACTATGTGATCTTCCAAAGTAAGCTGTAAATCTAGGAGGACTCCCAAGTTGCGAGCCCTATCTACGGGGGGTAATAATTCACCCCCCATAGAAAGTGATGGGATATTCTGAATATCCCGGGATGCAGGTATGCACAGCCACTCAGTCTTGTCGGGGTTGAGTTGAAGTCTGTTACTCCCCATCCAGACCCGGACCGCCTCCAGGCAACGGGACATCACGTCGAGGGCATCACTGGGGTGGTTTGGGGTAGAAAGAAAAAGCTGGGTATCATCAGCATATTGATGATACCCAACTCCAAAACCACGAATGATCTCACCCAGCGGTTTCATATAGATGTTGAACAGGAGGGGCGAGAGGACCGACCCCTGAGGAACTCCACAAACGAGAGACCTCGAGGTCGACCTCTGTCCCCCTGCCAACACCGACTGCGAACGCCCCAGGAGATAGGAGGAGAACCACCGCAAAACTGTGCCTCCCACTCCCAATCCCCTGAGACACCGCAGCAGGATACCATGGTCGATGGTATCGAACGCCGCTGAGAGGTCTAATAGGACTAGGACAGAGGAACATCCCCTGTCCCGAGCCCTCCAGAGATCATTCACCAGAGCGACCAATGCCGTCTCCGTGCTGTACCCGGGCCTGAAACCCGATTGGTATGGGTCTAGATAATCCGCTTCATCCAGGGCCAGAGGGAGCTGATGTGCCACCACACTCTCAACAACCTTCGCAAGAAAGCGAAGGTTGGAGACCGGGCGAAAGTTATTCAACACAGCTGGATCCAAGGCAGGCTTCTTGAGGAGGGGTCTCACCACCGCCTCTTTCAAGACGGCGGGGAAACTACCCTCATTCAAAGAAGCAGATATAACCGCCTGGAGCCAGCCTCGTGTCCCTTCCCGAGCCGCATAAACCAGCCAGGAAGGGCACGGATCCAATAAACATGTGGTGGAACTCAGCTTCCCCATAATCCTGTCCACTTCCTCCGGAGTAACAGAGTCAAACTCCTCCCAAACGACAAGATTGCCCGTGTCCTGCTCGTCAGACTCTGCCCAGTCAGAGTCCAGACCGGTCCGAATCCGAGCGATTTTGTCCGATAGATACTGGTTAAACTCCTCTTTAGGACATAATAGGATTAACCCACCGCCATCATAAAGAGGAAATGTAATAAAATAATTGTGAAACAAATGCATCCTTGACTTTAGGACAGACGCTGATCAAAGTAGCCATACTCCTGTTAGCGTAACTACACGTATTCCCCAGTGACTGTCTTAAAGAGGAATGTACCAAAATCCTTGTTTAAGCAAACATAGTCTTGTCCTTAAGGCAGAGGATGATTGGGATAATTATATCCTGTCTACACGTACTACAAGTAATTTTCTTCTGTAAACTGTCTTCGGATGTGTAGAATATTAACCACATAAGTAACAATGTATAACAATGTATAACTAGGAATTAGAGGTGTATAAAAATGTCTGTTTATGAGCCCTTCGGGGTTCAGACTTTTGCTTTGTTCAAGCCTTCTGAACCTGCGCATTAAACTTTTCCTTTTCTGAAGAGCTGGCGTGAGTCTCTTCTTTCTACAACAATCAGAATAGCAGAATGGCACCCTGAACCTCAGGTCAAAGTTCATGCCATAGGAACAACTCCAAACACAAAAGCAAAGAAGGTATAAAACCCACCACTCCCTGCTCCATGTGGTCAGCTTTCTCAGAGCCATGCTTCTGTCTGGCTTTGCTCTTCAATAAACTACAACCTTCTTTCTAAAGCTGTCTCCATTTTGTTTATTCCCAGCTTGGATTGGACCCAGATGAAGATTTTTCTTTCAACACCTACATCCCCTTTTAAGAATCCTCCCGAACAAAAGCCACACGCAAAAGCTGATTCCCACAGAAATATCTGCAAAACTTCTACCTCCACTGAAATTGGCAGCATTTGAGGCTTTTTTTTGTGACATGAACTCACCCCCAGTTCATGTCACTGGGGGGCATTTTGAGGGCTCTGCAACAGGGTGAGCTCCCGTCCTCACCCACCTCCTGCCCATCTAGCAGTTCAAAAGCATGCAAATGCGAGTAGATTAATTAATTGCTGGGAAGGGAACAGTGTTTTGTGCAACTTTGGCGCATAGCCATGCTGGCCGCATGACCACAGACAAGGCTGGGCCCCCCCAGAGCTGAGAAATGGAGAGGAGTCTGTCACCCTGGAGTCAGACAGGAGTGGACAGCAAAACCTTTAGCTTTTTGCTTCTTTTGCCTGTATCAGTCAACAAAAAGGAGTAAGGGGTAAAACCTAGAATTATGAGTTCTACAAGGGATCGTGTATGTCTGCGAGATAAAACAGCACCATGGAAGCTTATTTATTTTCTTATTTCTTATGAAATTTCTGGTATTCCCCATCCCCCACCCCATATTGGCAGTGAGCGGGCCTGGATCCCCACGGAGCGGCCCCGGGGGCGCCCTCTGGCGGCCATCAGCGGTACCTTCAGTGCCAAAGGTACACGACCCCCCCCCGCACACACACACACACACACACACACACACACACACAGCTACGCCCATTCAGCCTCCACCCCAGCGGTGGGCAAACGAGCTTACCTATGGAGAGAGGTCCCTCCCTTTTCAGCCCAGCCCCACCTCAGTCCCAGCAGCCCGGCCACCCACTTCCTCACCGGCCCCGCCTGCTTCTTCTGCTCCCGCATCCAGCTCCTGAAGTCCGTACAGGCCCGGCAGGGCGGCTTCTTCGGCCTTTTCTCCTCCGACGGCGGCTCCTCGTTCGCGGGATGCTCGCTCGGAGAGCCCGGGAAGGGGAAAGCGCGCCCCGGGGTAGCACTGGGCGCCGCCATTTTACCCGCGCGCAAGGCACGCTGGGCCGGAGGCGGCTTGCCCAGGCATGGACCGCCGCCGTTACCATGGCGACGGGGGAGCGGAGGATCGGATGCAGAAATTGAGCATCCCAGACCCGACCGAGCCAAAAGCTCCTTTTAATGGCGCAGCAGAAGGCCTAGGCTTAGGCTTTCAGAGAAAATTGGAAAGTTTTGCGCAGAGGCAAAGCTTTCTGTGCCCCTGGCTTTACAGACCAGTTGGCATCATGCTTTGAAACGTTCAGATTTAAGGTTCAGATGATGTATCGGCTCCTAACACCTTGATGTGGAAGTGAAGAAACCTGCCTGCAAGCTCTGCTCTTTCCTACTTGCATCCTGAGGTTGTACTTAAATGCAAAAGTAGCAGAGCTGGTATCACAAGACTTGGAAAGCCGTTTCTTCATTTGTGGATCTCTATGCATTCAGAGGGCAGCAAGGGTGAGCAAAGGACTGAGGGCCTGAGACCCCAATCTTGAAAGTACTTCATTTAAAAAGGAACATATTCTTTTCAATTCTTTTCAGTCTGCTTTTGTTTTGTCTGCATAGAAACTCAGAACAGGAAACTGCCAGCAGCTTAGCTAGATCAGATCTGCACGGCTGATGAGGAACGCTGAAAGCAGATCCTACAGAGAAACCAGAGCTAGATGCACGGGATGCAGTTTGAACAGTACCTAGAAGCTTGTTGCAGCTTTGGCTGAGGGGCAAGCAGGGGTCTGGGTGGTATAGGTCATGCTAAGAACATCTGAACAGCATGACTTGTACATGTGCTGTTCTACACCGAATCGCATTACTTATACACCTGCTATATCGATAAGAAATTTGTAACCAATTATTGTATTGCTGTTCTGAATTTCCTGTATCTTGAGGTATAAAAATAGAATGCCAATCCTGCTCAGTGCTCCTCCAAGCTTCTTTGCTAACAGAGAATCCCTTTGCTCCTGATCAGAAATAAAGTGATAAATTTCCACTTTCCTTGACCCTACATTGATTGGCTCTTGCGCTGTGTAAACAAACCCCAGACTGGCTGTTGGCCAACAGAACCAAAAAAAAGATTTAGGGAGATGAGTGTGAATAGCCTTGAGAGGGCTATTGAAAGCAAGCAAGCTGGATGAGGAATCTGTTAACACTCCTTGAGTACTTAAAAGGTCACCCAGGAGGTTGGCACCAGATTTCTTTCATTTCAGAATGAAGGATCCAGGATAATGGATTTAAGGTACAGGAAGGCATTGTCCACTTGAATTCCTAACAGACCAGTTGGATAATAAATAACCCAGAGGTGGGGGTGGGGAGAGACTGCTCTCTGTTGGATGTGAGGCTTTGGGTTGGCATGTATTGATGTCAATGATCAAATTAGCAATTCCAGTTTCAGAAATTTGTGGTTGAGCTCATACAGTATGCCAGCACTTCATGTGGTTTACATGGTTTTAGCTTAGCTGTGTGTCAACCAATGGCTGGTGGGTATGGTCTGATCCCAACCAGTTCACTTACTAGTATGTCAATGCTACTAACCTAGAATGTTATTGCTTGACAAGAGATGAAGAAGTAGCCATTTCATATGTTAAACTTGTGTATTGCTTTAAGAGATTGGGAGGGGGGAAGAGGAGGATTGTTCCTCAAGGCCATCTGAAATAAAAGAAGATAAGAGCTTGGCGGGTTTTCTAATGGAAGGGAAACTGATTCTTTAAATTAATTGGAGAATATGATTAATGACAAAATTAGAAAGGTGGAGAATTGTGTTTTAATATATTGTGCAAGGGGCGGAGATTTCAGATTCCAGCTTCCTTCGAGCAAGCATTTGCTGGTGTATTAGGCTGAATAAAGGACTTTTAAAGTAAACAATGCCTCAGAGTCATTTGAAAAGTCCATACGTTGGAAACTTGACATAGTATTTATCAAATTTCAAAATCGCCTATCTCCCTCACAAAGGGACTCACAAAGAACCCTATCCAGGTAGCTGTAAACAATAGTTTTCAATTTAGCTTGTCAAGACAATTATTTCATGAAAATCATTTAGATCTTCATTTTTTTCCAACTCCCTTCTTTGTAAAACAATATGGTTTTTAAAAGGCAACTGGACTATGTTTTTTCCTTGAGGAAGACATTTCGCTTCTCATCCAAGAAGCAAAGAAAGAGTTAGAGGTTTCCATTAGTTCACTTAAATTGTAGCCCAGATATGGCAGCTGTACTATGGAATTTACTATGCCTATTTAACTATGTACTATGTACTATGCCTATTTAACTTGTATGCAGAGCACATCATGAGAAAGGCAGGGCTAGATGAATCAAAAGTTGGAATTAAGATTGCCGGAAGGAACATCAACAACCTAAGATATGCAGATGATACCACTCTAATAGCAGAAAGTGAAGAGGAACTAAAGAGCTTCTTGTTGCGAGTGAAGAAGGAGAGTGCAAAACTTGGGTTGAAACTAAACATTAAGAAAACCAAGATCATGGCATCTGGCCCTCTCAATTCCTGGCAAATAGATGGGGAAGAAATGCAGGTAGTGACAGATTTTATTTTCCTGGGCTCCAAGATCACTGCAGATGCGGACTGTAGCCAAGAAATTAAAAGCCGCTTGCTCCTTGGGAGGAAAGCCATGGCAAATCTAGACAGCACACTAAAAAGCAGAGACATCACCTTGTCAACAAAAGTGCATATAGTCAAGGCTATGGTCTTCCCAGTTGCAATGTATGGCAGTGAAAGTTGGACCATAAGAAAGGCTGAGCGCCAAAGAATTGAAGCCTTTGAACTCTGGTGCTGGAGAAGACTCCTGCGAGTACCTTGGACTGCAAGGCGATCAAACCAGTCAGTCCTGGAGGAGATCACCCCTGACTGCTCTTTAGAAGGCCAGATCCTGAAGTGGAAACTCAAATACTTTGGCCACCTAATGAGAAGGAAGGACTCACTGGAGAAGAGCCTAATGCTGGGAAAGGTTGAGGGCAATAGAAGAAGGGGACGACAGAGAATGAGGTGGCTGGATGGAGTCACTGAAGCAGTAGGCGTAAGCTTAAATGGACTCCAGAAGATGGTAGAGGACAGGAAGGCCTGGAGGAACGTTGTCCATAGGGTCGCGATGGGTCGGACACGACTTCGCAACTCACAACAACAACACTATGGAATTGCTCTGACTACAAGCAGTCCTTGTTTGGCTACTGCATTTGAGACCAGCAACTTGATCATGAAGCAAAGCAGTTTCACTAAATGAATCATCTCAATTTTATGATTTTACTTCAGCTTTTCTTTGATTTACAGATCTGTGAAGTTCATAAATACAGCCGTTGGTCCCAAAGTTACTTTTTCATCACCATTGTAGCTACAGAAGGTTGCTGCGTAGGCAGTCACTACTCAAGGATTACCTGTAAAACCTGCAGGGCAGTGGTGTCATTGCCCCAAACTGGCCACCTTACAGTATTTTGAGCTAAAGCTATGAAATTATCACCCCAAGCCTTAAAATAGGCTTAACCCATAAAAAACAAAGTAATTTATCTGAGGGGAAAAAGCGGTGCAAAGTCACTTGGCATTCTTAGACTCAGGATGGTCCTCCCCGCCCCTCCCAAGGCCAGCTAGCCCAGCAGCCTGAATAAGGGAGGTCTCAGGTCCATGAAAAGGATGAACGGCTTCACTTGGCGGCTGGGACTGCCGCGTCTGAGCCCAAGGAAGAAGGAGGATCACGCAAGCAAACTCCTCCCCCACCCTCTCTCTCTTGCCTGCAAAGCAGCTCCAATCTGTGACCCACCAAATAGTTTGGACCAGTTCCAACAATTCCCAAAGGTTCCTCATCCCCCCCCCCCCATTTCTATTTTCTGCTTTTCACTCTTACCTCTCTGTTTGCTTTCTTTGGTCTCCTTTGCTTGTAACGTCTATAGCTTTTCCTCCGGACAAGAAGAGACTTTGAAGGTACTGAATATATGGTCGTTTTCTCCTGCGGTGGGACTTTATACCTGGTGCTTCTCCTGGGATGAGGGGGCTTGGCTTTGCTCCTGGTGAAGTAGGGTGAAACATGGGGCTCCTTGTAAGTGGAGGAAGGTATATATGAATTGGCAGATGTGGGACATAATTTCTTATCTGGGAGCCTCTTCTTCACCCAATAGAACACCAGCATCAAATGGCGCCTTTTCTTCTTGCTTTTCTCTTCCATTTTAGCTGGGCTAAAGGTCTGAGTAGTAGTCATCAGGTTGTCTAAAGTGGAATATTGTTCCTGCAGTAATGCAGGAAATGACCTGAAGGTGACACCAAATCCACCCAAATGTTAACTCAAACACTGACAATTCTGAAACTCCAGTGAGGATATAATTCTTTAAACACTATAAAACCTTGATGTGACCTTAACTAATTGAAAGCCATTGTCTTCTCTCCTCTGCTGACTCCTGTGTATCATCTGGCTGAAATGGGTTGTGTCATAATGGGTCTTTCAGACCTAAAAAGCAGTTTGTCAGCTTGAAAACTGTCCACATTCAGCAATGAATCCTTAGGCAAAAGGGTGCTCGTTGAAAGTAAGTTTCCACTGGTTAAAAACAAGTGGTTGCAATGCATTGAGCTTTGTTTGCCAATAAATCACTTTAAAAGTATTGGTAGAAAAGCAGGATATAAATTAAAAGTTGAGATGTATAGTTAAGTCATGCTGGTCATTCCATTTTGACGCTACATAAAGTTCTAGGTATCAATAAAATCCAGCATAATCTGGCTTTCGGTTCTAGAATAGAATAGAACTGGAAGGGACCTTGGAGGTCTTCTAGTCCAGCCCCCCCGCTCAAGCAGGAGAACCTATATCATCTCAGACAGGTGACTGTCCAGCCTCTTCTTAAAAGCCTTCAGGGATGGAGCGCTCACGATTTCTGGAGGTAAGCTCTTTCACCGGTTAATTATCCTCACTGTCAGGAAATTTTTCCTTGGCTTATTCGGAGATTTCATCTTTCTGGCACCAGTTCTGGAGTTCTAGACTACTCCCTTTCTGATCTGTCTGCTGTTCTGTTTTCTATATGGTCCCTTTGAGTGTTCAGAACTTCACAGTTTTTCAGACAGCCATATTTGATTTCTTCCATCTAAACTTTCACTATGATTGCAATCATATTTTACAATATTACCTTCCACCCACCCTGAGCTGCTTTTCCTGCCAAGAGATATTTCTTTTTGCTTTCAGTTCATTAAAATCTGTTTTTTTAAAAATCCAGCCAAATGTTTGATTACATTCACATTTATTTTCCCTTAAAATTGGTTTATTCCAGAAATACCTGATTACTGTCTTCCAATGCTCCTGTTTTCTTCAGATTCCTCAGCTAAGTCTTCCCTATTGATTAGCATCACGTCAAGGTTGGTTATTCTTTTGTGGTGCAGAAGGGGAAACCTGTCAGCAGGAAAACCAGGAATTTCCTGGAGGGACCCTGTTTGCCCGAATGCTTGCCCAGTTAATTCAAACCTCTCGTCCCCACGACTGCTCCCTGCCTCTGGGAGGGTTCTGCAATCTGCACTTAGAAGGCAGCCGCTGCCCAGTCCTTTCTTCTTGGGGTGGGGTGGGGGGGGGGGGGGGCTGTGGTAGCTGGGCTCCAAGAGCCGGACTGCTTATAGTTCACGGTACTCCAGGTCCTTCCCAATAATGCTGGCCGGTTCATTGACTTGGATTTGGAGCAGGAACGGGTCTCTGCCACACATGTACAATTTCTTCTTTCTATTTCCTCTGTTCCTTCTGAATGCAGTTTATTCTTTAGCGGCTCTATCCAAAAATGGCAGTCACTCCATCAAGACTCCGTCGCACCTATGAAATCACACTGGTTTTCTCACACTAAAAATTCACCCTCATCTTGTTTATTTCCGTACGCTGAGCGCCGGTCGATGTATAATGAAGACGGCATTCCACACCCCCAGATAAAAGGTTGACCACTGGTCCTCCGACAGGAACTAGAGAAACTTCGCCATTAAATGCAAAAGCAAATGAATTTGGGCAATATGCAACATCTTCCCCAACTCCTCCCTTTCTACTAGTCAGGAAAAGATTTTTTCTTTTTAAAAACCAGTCGCTAAAAGTAGTTGGAGCAGAGCTGTCCTAATCTATGACCAAAATAAAGGTTTGGTTTGGTTTTGATTTAACTGGAGGAGAGGTAGAAAATAGTGGGATTTAGCCATCCACCTTCAGGAAGCAGGATTTTCCATGGCACAGACTGCCCCAGAGTAACATCTGCTCCAAAGCAGATCTGTTTTCTAGAGGAACATAGAGTTAACTAAGGACGGTGTTATTTAATTTCTTTTCTGTGTCCTCTAGTAAATGTTTTACATTGTGATAGTTATGTTCTCTGTAAAAACGAAAGAGTGATATAATTTAGACCCTCTGTAAACAGATTACCTTGAAATTATAAGCAAATTAAAATCATATTGTGATCTAGCCAGAATTTTACACATTCCTTTTTCTTTTGGAGACTCTTTTAAATTGCTTTTTGTGTTTTGAGCAATCTATTTTGCTATTAAATGTTTTATATGTAACTATTCTCACTGCTAAAATAGAATTGCTGAATTCTCATTAACCATTTTGCAGATTGTTCATTTTAATGAAATAAACATCAAGCTATTTTTTTGCTACTGTATTAAGGAAACATGCTCTGAACTGAATGTAAGGGTTGACTGGAAATGTGCTGGGTACAACTTCAATTAGAAATTATCAGCAGACATTTTCCATAAACACCCAAAGTGGAAAAAAATCTAAAAAAAGAGAATACCTCTCACTTAGGGTGGAATTGTGAAGTTGTTGGTGCTGACCTAGTTGGGTAATGAAATGTCTGCCAGCAAACCACCAAAGCAGGCTTGAAGACCAACTAAGGACTCCACAGTGGGAAGATTTAAACCCGGGAACTAGACCACACTGACTAGTCAGAGGATCAGGCTCCCCCTTTGGAGAGGGAGAAACTGAAGAGCAGAGGGCTTCTCCTGGGGCTGAGCCATCATTCCCAACAGCCCCCGTGGAAGAGGCAGGGAGGGCGGGTGCGTCACCATTCACTGGACAATGGTGAAGGACTTGTCATAGTGATCCCCGTGATCGTGGGGTGACCAGATATCTGAAGAGGCAAAGGAGGAGATAGACAGTCGAAAAGGAGGAAAAAACATGACCAAAAAGTAGTGGAAAACTTTTTTAAAAAAGTATTTAGGCCTTACATGCCTATGAAATTACTTTTTCCAGCATCAGAAAGAATGGTTCTTCCATCACAGTATTTTTCCAACAAATCTTTATTTATACAAACAAATGCTACTGAGAACTGACGATGACATGCTTTCCAAACTTCATCATAGCAACATGAGTCAAGCGATCCACAGACCTCAATGGCCATAGATTTGAAGGGGTTACAATCTGTCGAGTTTGTTGACAAACAAAGAAAAAAATGCAGACAATTTATGAGATCACAATGCAAATGTTTGAATGAATACTGTTGTGAAAACAATACATTTATTTTTAAAAAAACCCTAAGATACTCAAAAAGCTGGAAATACATTCTAAGGCTTATGCCTGCCAGATGGCGAACATGAGGAGAAGAAAGACTGAGCATCTGCTAACCTTATTCACTCCTCCATCCATGGGTTGGCAGAAAATTATAACAGTTTGAAAATTAAGGTCCCCATTGGTGAATCTCAATGTTCTCTCTAAGGTGCAAGTGTCAATGATATGGTGGATGCAGTTTTGCAACTAAAGTTCCAAATCTTTTGTACATGCAGCAATATTGCACACAGGTGGAAAAGGTGTGGGGCTTTGATTGCAAAGCTGGTCTGCCATTCTCTCCCATACTTATTCTGCTCCCCTCCGGATCCCTCTCCTGCTTGATTGCCTGTGTTCCTTCTCGCTGCAATCTCCTGGCTTCCTTCCAAGGAACTAAGGAAGGAAAAATATCACTGTAATGTATTGGGCCTTTTACTTGAACTGTTTCCACATGTCTTTGAATGCTGTTTGAGACTGCTTAATCAGGGAGTCTGTGTAACTCGCAGGCTGCCCAGACATGCAGTCTCCAGGACGACTGTTGGTTGGCTCTGGGGCGGAAATAAGTTCCTTCAAACCTATTGGCTGCCGCCTAGTGGCCAGCTGTATAAATAGCTGTGTAGAAGCCTTGGTTACTAGTTCAGTTCCTGTTATTCAATAAAGCAATGTTCCTGTTTGAACTCTCTTGTCTCGCCTCCTGCTTTCAAGAAACTGGCGACAAAGGTGGGATTCTGCTTCTTTGGAAGACCTGAAAGTCACTAGGGCGTGAGGCCAGCCAAGTGCCGGCAGGGAACGCGTTCCTCCCCACTTGGTCAGCCTAGCACGCAATGCTAGCGACCAGCAGCCCTGCGGACCAGTCCCAGGGCCTATGAAGAAGCAGGACGAGGCAATAAGAGGCCCAAGTCGTGAAGACTTCCCAAAGATGGTGAAAGTTGGAAAGCTTGAGGAGTTTGAGGTTACTCACCTGGAAAGATGGGCGTCGTACATCTCGAGGGTTGAAAACTACTTTTGCGCCAACCAAGTCGCCGAAGATGGCCTGAAGGCCGCAACGCTCTTTTGTGTCTGCAACCTTCGATATCGCGAGAACTTGGTTGCACTGGCGCAGCTGGAGTCCGTTATGTACGCAGACCTGAAGAAATGGCTCGGCAACCATTTCCAGTCCAGGTTATTGGTGATAGCTTTAAGGCACACCTTCGATCAAAGAGTTCAACAGCCTGGAGAAATGGCAATGGAATTCATTGCAGCATTGAGACAAGCTTCGCGCCTGTGCCAATTTTCGGACTAGGAAGAAAGGCTTAGAGACCGACTCATCTGTGGACTTCAGAGCAGAGAGCTGCAGCAGAAACTCGTTGCGAAACAGACTCTGTCGCTCCAGGAAGCCTTGAAAGAAATCATGGCGGGGCCGTGAAAGCCATGCGGCCCACCAAAAGCACTCAGCACGAAGAGGCTGTCCACCATGAGGACACTGAACTTCCAGAAGATGTTGACTGCAACCACGAAGTTGACAAGATCCAACGGCACAACGACAAGGAGCCAAGGACTACTTACCAGGCAGTTTCCTTTCCTCAGTGTCTGGGGTGTGGTGTCCACCACCAGCACACAGATTGCAGGTTCTGGACAGCCATGTGTCAGGCCTGCGGGAAGACCGGCCACATCGCTTCAGTCTGTAGAAGTCGACAGAAGGACCGCCAATCGGACATTCCGATCAGGAGAGGTACCGGGGCACTGGGGCAGCTTAGCGTAGGGTTTTGCTCCAGCCATCGGAGTGTCTGCCGCACGGGAGGTCACCACCCCCTTAAGCCCAAACTGCGACTCCAAGTTGAGCTGCAAGGCGTTCCGTGCAGGATGGAACTGGACACTGGTTCAGCGGTGTCCATCATTTCCCTCGAAACATTCCGTTTTGCCTGCAACTGCAGCAAGAAGAGGGCCAAGCTTAGGCCATCCGACATCATCCTGACTGACTTCCAAAACTCCCAAGTTGCTGTCAAAGGCGAGGCCACGTTGGCCGTCAAGTTCAAGGGGTTTTCAGGGCCCCTGGATGTGATTGTGGTAGAGGGCCAGCAAATGAGCTTAATAGGGTTTGATTGGTTTGATGTTCTGGGCATCCAAGTCACCAGAATCCACTGGACACAAGTGGCGAACTTGGCATCAGTATGTGAGGAGTTCGTGGATGTTTTTTACACTAGCCTGGGAACATACAAGGGTCCTCCGATAGCCTTTAAACTTGATCCTGCCATAATGCCTATCAGAATCAAACCCTGCAGAGTGCCATTTGCGCTTAAACATAAAATTGATGCATAGCTAGACAAGCTAGTTAATCAAGGGGTACTACAGCCCGTAGATGGGGGTGAATGGGAAACTCCAATTGTCACACCACTTAAGTCCAATGGGGAGGTCAGAATTTGCGCTGATTACAAGTGCACCATAAATAGGGCACTTAAGCAGCATGGGTACCCGGTGCCAGTCGTTAGCCACATCTTGGCATCGCTGCAAAGGGGGACTTCGCTACAAAGGGGGACTTCGCTAAATTGATTTGGCATAGGCCTATCAGCGGTTACCTGTGGATGAGGCTACAGCAGCTGCACAAACCATTGTGACACACAGAGGGGCTTTTAAAGTCAATCACCTTCAATTTGGGGTTAGTGTAGCCCCTGGAATTTTCCAAGGTGTTATGGAGCATATGCTCAAGGGCATTCTGGGGGTTTGCCCCTATTTCAACGATGTGCTTATTGCCGGTGAGTCCACTGAGGTGCTTGCAAGGAGGCTCAAAGCCATCCTTCAATGGTTCCGCGAAGCGGGCCTTAAACTTAAAAGAAATAAGTTTAACATAGGGGTCCCTTCTACTGAGTTCCTGGGTTTCTGTATTGATGCTGAAGGCATCCACCCTTCCGAGTCCAAGCTGAAGGCCATTCAGCTGGCACCTAGCCCCAGGTCAAAGGGAGAGCTTCAGGCATTCCTGCATCTCCTTAATTTTTACAATGTGTTCCTTCCTAACAAGGCCGCAGTGGCAGAGCCGTTACACTGGCTCTTACACAAAAACACCCCATGGAAGTGGACCAAGGTTCAGGAAAACAGCTTTAAGACAGTAAAATCACTACTGTCTTCCAATTCAGTGCTCACTCACTTTAAAGAATCATTGCCTGTATGCCTTGCGTGTGATGCATCCCCTTATAGGGTAGGGGCTGTTTTAAGTCATTTGGAAAGTGATGGGACCCATTTGCTTATTACTCGAGGACATGGTCCTCTGCTGAGCGCAATTACGAGCAAATTGACAAAGAGGCCTTGGCCACTGTGGCCGGGGTGAAGAAATTCCATGATTACTTGTATGGCAGGGAATTCACGGTCTTCACTGACCATAAGCCACTTTTGGGGTTATTTACTAAAGATAGGCAGATGCCCCAAATACTGTCCCCTAGGATGTTAAGATGGTCCATCTTCTTATCAGCCTACAGCTTCAGGCTGGTTCAAAAACCCGGCAAAGACATGGACCACGCAGACTGCCTTAGCAGGTTGCCATTGCCACAGATAGAGCCAGATCCAGCTCCACCAGCTCACATTTTGTCAATTCAGGATTTGCCTGAGTTTCCCCTCCATGCTGGGGATGTGGCTGCAGAAACTGCTGCAGATAAGATTTTAAGTAGAGTGCTGTCCTGGATTCACACAGGGTGGCTTGAAAATAGTTCTGGACCTGAGTTCCAGAGCTACTTCACACATAGACACGAGCTTTCAGCTCACAAAGGCTGCATTTTATGGGGGAGCAGGGTCATTGTCCCCAGTTCATTAAGAGATAGAATTTTTCAATCTTTGCATGAGGGACATCCGGGCATAGTCCGGATGAAGGCATTGGCACAAAGCTACCTATGGTGGCCAGGGTTAGATAAAGCTATCGAGGCTCAAGTACACGGGTGTTACATGTATCAGCAGTCCAGACCAGAAATGCCACATGCTCCTGTCCACATATGGGAGGAAACTCATACTCTGTGGTCAAGGATTCACATCGACTTCGCTAGGCCCTTTCAGGGACAGCAATTTTTGATAGTGGTCAACAGCCACTCTAAATGGCTGGAAGTTATTCCTATCGTAAATATGATTACTGCTAGGACCATCCAGGTGCTTAGAAAGCTTTTTGCCACACACGGGCTACTGGATGTGCTGGTAATGACCTATAAAGCCCTACATGGCATGGGTCCGGACTACCTACGGCAGCACCTGCTGCCGGCGTCAACTTCCCTCCGTCCAGTGCACTCCCACAGAGTGGGCCTCCTCAGGGTGCCTCCGATCAGAGAATGTCGATTGGTGGCCCTCAGGGGGAGAGCGTTCTCTGTGGGTGCGCCAGACCTATGGAACCGCTTGCCGGTTGAGCTCCGGATGGCCCCCGACCTTCGCTCCTTCCGACGTGATCTAAAAACCTATCTATTTGAACAATCTGGCCTGGTGTGATGGGTTTGGGGGTTTGGGTTTGGTTTTAGCATAGTTTTTAATTACTGTATTATATTGGGCATATTTATTTAATTATTTTTTAACTTTTGTATTTTGTATTTCGATATTTATTGCCCTGTACACCGCCCTGAGTCCTTCAGGAGAAGGGCGGTATAAAAATTTAATAAAAATAATAATAAAAATAAATAAAAAGTATCCGACAATGGGGCCCAGTTCACAGCGGCAGAGTTTCAAGCCTTCTTGAGGACTAACCTCATAAGGTATGCTACATCGGCTCCCTTTCACCCCTCGACTAATGGGCAGGCCGAACGTATGGTGCGCACTACAAAGGAGTCACTCAAGCGCATAGTGACTGGAGATTGGCACCATAGGCTGGCTGACTTCTTGCTTTGCCAGCACACTACGCCTTGCACAGCAACAGGCAAGAGCCAGCAGAGCTTCGCTGGGGAAGAAGGCTCATCACGAAACTGGACAGGTTGCATCCAGACCAGGTGGCAGCAGACACCTCTTGCCCAAAGCCTCCGAGCGGGTTGCAAGTGGGTGATGGGGTGTGGGCTTGGAACTATGGGCATGGGAACTTGTGGGTGCCAGGTAAAATTGTGAAAGTCTCAGGCCCCCTCTTGTACAAGGTGGCTCTGGATGGTGGGCGAGTCACTCGCTGCCATATTGATCAGCTGCAGAAGTGGTTCGCCAAACAGCCACAAAGTGAGGACTTCATGACAGGTCTGCTCCTAGAGCCAGAAACCGGCAGCCAAGCAGGGCACTTCACATGCTCTGAGGACTCCACCAGTCAGTACAACAGGGAGGTGGTCGTAGATGGGCAAAGTCCCCTGACAGGGAAAGTCAACCCGATCAAGACAGCTGCTGTGGACTTCCGGGTGGCAAGGCGCCGCTGCCGACAGCTGCTTTTAGCTTGTCAGCTTCGCGGCTTTGTAGAACCGCCGAAAACAGCGCCGATCAGCTGTTTCGGCGGTTCGGAAGCCCCCTCCTCGGGAGAAGAGGAGGGGGTGAGTTTCCAAGTAGGGGAAGGGCTCTCTGGGGCCGCCAGGGCTTAAAGTTCTGGCGGCTGAAAGATTGAGCCCCCCCGAAGCTTGGATTTCTCCGGGCTGCGCAGCGTGTCTGCTCCGTTTTTCTTGGAGCAGAACAAGGCGAACGCAACCATCCCTGCCTACAAGAATGGACTTTGGAAGATAATAAAAGCAGGCAGAGCGATGCAAGAGAATAAGGAGTAAGTGAACTTTTGATCTTTGGCTCAATCCACATTGAAGACTTAGAAAGTGAAAGTGCGTAGTTGCAAAAGAGGGGAAAAATGGCCGCTAAATCTTCTAAACTTCCTAAAACTGCGGGGGCTTCCCCCCTGCCGCAACCATCAGCGCAAGTGTTAGTACCTCCTGCACCTCTACCTTCGCCTGTTTTAACTGTTAAAGTTTTGCAAGATGCCTTGGAAAAGCATTCACAGCATTTGGCTGAGATGATAGATGAAAAGATGGATGAGAAGTTGACAGAAAAGTTTACAGTAATAAGGGAGGACATCTTGCTTGCATTTCAAGGCATGGCGATATGTATTGAACGCCTTGACGAAAGAATGGAGGATCTCACTCAAAATAATACTAAATTGGATGCAAAAATACTAGAGACTGAGAATATGGTGGATAAAATTGATTATGATTTGACATTGGTACAATATCATGAAATGGAGTTTGCTGTGAGGATTAGGGGCCTTAAGGAGAATTTGAAGGAAGATTTGAAAAAATTAGTTTCTGTTGCTCTCGAAGACGTGCTGGGAAGGCCAGCTGAAGGAATTGCAGAAGATATAGACAAAATTTTCCGTGTCAATTCCTGGATTGCGAGACAAAGGAAATTACCTAGAGATGTGGTTGTTTATTTTACAAAGAGAGCAATCAGGAATGAAGTTATTCAAGTCTCTTACAATACTAAGCTTGTGATTGAAGACCAAGAAGTTTTGGTTTTAAAAGAGATTCCTCCAAAAATTCTAAGGAAACGAAAGGAATTTGCATTTCTGGCACAGGAGCTTAAGCGACGTGATATCAGGTTCAGATGGGAGATCCCAGTGGGTATGGTGGTAATGTTTGAAGATACAAGATACCGTCTTGCTACAGTGCTGCAAGCACGTGATTTTTATAATAATGTTTCAAAAGCAACCCCCATACCACTTCTGGAATCAACAAAGGAGGGAAAGTCTTATGATGCCGAAGCAACACAGATAGATGAGACTGCAGCAGGAGCGACCCAAATTTCCACAGTATCAGAAGAAGTAAAAGATCAGAGGATTACGCGTGCTGCTTCGAGACGTGTCAGACGTGAACAAGACCAGGACCAGCAGAATGTTGTGGAACCTTCAAAGTGTACCTACAGCCAAGCGGTGGGAGGAGCGCGGCCTAAAAATGTAAAAGGGATTCTGGAAGACGCGCTTCAAAAGCTTCGGGTTGCCAGAAATGGCGACTAAGTTCTTAACTTGGAATGTCAATGGATTAAATTCACCACAGAAGAGAAAGAAAATTTTTCAATATTTAAAGCAATTTAAGACTGATGTTATTTGCTTACAAGAAACACATATTAGAGCTATGGACCAAAAGTATTTATCATATTCAAGATTAGGTACACAATTTATTGCTTCTGCAGTTAACAAGAAAAATGGAGTGGTTATTTATGTTAAGAATACAATTACAGCAGAGTTAATTGAAGCAGACCAACAAGGAAGATATGTTATTGTGGACTTGTTATTAGAAGGTAAAAAAACTCTTTTGGTTGGATTATATGCGCCCAATCAACAGCAAGCTGATTTTTATAGCTTATTACACAGCAGGATTACTCAATTGGATTACAAATCTTTTATTTTTATGGGAGACTGGAATGGTGTTTTGAACGTACAAATGGATAAGAGTGGATCTTACAGAAGTACCCCAAGTCATGCTAAACTGCCTAAATCTTTTTTTGAGATGATGGATGATATGGATCTACGTGATGTTTGGAGGGAAAGGAATTCACAAGAGAGGGACTACACTTTTTTTTCTGATAGACATCAATCTTTCTCTAGGATTGATTTTATATTATTGTCTAATGATCTTTTTTTTAGAACTAAGAGGATAAAGATTTGTTCAAAGACTATGTCTGATCACAGCCCAGTCTGGTTAGAGATTGGAAAAGATAGTAGAGAACGACGTTCCTGGCGTTTAAATGAGAATTTGTTCAGAAATCAGAAAAATGTGGAAGAGTGTAAAAAACAGATGAAGATTTTTTTTGAAACAAATATGCACAAGGGTACTTCTATGGAAATGGTGTGGGATGCTAGTAAGGCGTATATGAGAGGTGTGCTGATATATCTTAACAATAAATATAGACGTAACTTGGAATCTAGGAGGAAAGAACTAGAAACAGAGATTAAGGAGAAAGAAAAGGCTTTAATTTTGAATCCATCGGATGTGAAGATCAAAGAGACTATTAAGTTATTAAGAGGACAATTTGACAAGTTAATGGCTGACCAGGTGGCAACTAATTTACGGTTTGCAAGGCATAATACTTTTTGCAATGCCAATAAACCAGGCAGATGGTTAGCTTATATGTTAAGAAAGAAGCAAAGGGCTTCTAATATAGACAAAATAGAACATAAGGGAAAGATTGTGTATCAACAGAATCTTATCAAGGAAACTTTTGTTGATTTTTTTTCTAAACTATATGCTAGTGACAAGATTAATGAAATGGACATTGACTTATATTTAAAAGACTTTAGCATCCCGGTTCTTACGCAAGAGCAAAAAGAAGAAATGAATCAGTTGATAACTGAGGAAGAAATATATTTGGCAATTAAACAGTTAAAAGTAGGTAAAGCGCCAGGCACCGATGGTTTGACTGCTGCGTATTATAAAAATTTACAGTTTGAGATGATAAAGCCATTAAAGGAACTATTCCAGACAATTCAAAAAGGGGGAGGAGTGCCTCCGTCTTGGAAAACTGCTTTTATTTCTTTAATTCCGAAAGAAGATCAGGATGTTACTCAAGCAAGAAATTATAGGCCAATATCACTTTTGAATACGGACTACAAGATATTTGCTAAGGTTTTAGCTAGTAGACTGATGAGGGTATTGCAACAGGTAATTCATGGTGATCAAACAGGGTTTATAAGTGGTAGACAAATGAAAAATAATGTGAGACATATAGTTGATTTGTTGGAATTTTTGGAAAGGAATAACCAGATCTCTGCAGCATTGATCTTTTTGGATGCCGAAAAAGCCTTTGATCAATTGGATTGGAAATTTTTGCTGAAAGTATTAGACAAAATGAATTTTGGGGATGAATTTTTACAACCAATTAGGGCAATATATCAGAAGCAAACAGCTCGATTAATTGTTAATAACAGTTTGACTGAAATGTGTAATATTGAAAAGGGTACGAGGCAGGGTTGCCCGTTATCACCTTTATTATTTGTCTTAAAGTTGGAGATATTACTGATTAAAATACGAAATTTGGAAACAATTAAGGGAATTCAAATAAGAGATCAGGATTATAAATTGAGAGCGTTTGCGGATGATCTGGTTATTACGTTGACAAATCCAGAAAATTCTGTTATGGAATTGATGGAGTTAATATCGCAATATGGGAAAGTTTCTGGATTCAAGATTAACATACAAAAAACTAAAATCTTATCTAAAAATATGACAGCATTACAAAAGATAGCTTTAGAAAGCCTAACTGGATTTGAAATTGTTGAAAGGGTTAAATATTTGGGGGTATATTTAACACCCTCAAATGTTAAACTATACAAAAATAATTATGAAAAGTTATGGAATAAAGTGCAAAAAGAATTGGATAGTTGGAAAAAATTACAATTGTCATTATTGGGAAGAATTGCAGCAGTAAAAATGAATGTTCTGCCAAAATTCTTATTTTTGTTTCAAATGATACCCATTCTTAAAAAGGACTCAAATTTGGAGGAATGGCAGAAGGGTATTAATAAATTTGTCTGGGCAGGGAAAAGGCCACGGGTTAAATTTAAAATTATGCAGGATACGCGTGAAAGAGGTGGTTTAAGAATGCCCAATTTTAAATTATATTATGAAGCTGCTGCATTATCAGCTATAAGTGATTGGATTAATTTGACACAAGGGAGATTGTTAAATCTTGAAGGCCATGATTTGTTATTTGGTTGGCATGCATACTTATTGTACGATAAAAAGGTAGACAACGTGTTTAAAATGCATATTTTGAGGTATGCTTTGTTGCGAGTTTGGAAAAAGCATAGACAAAAGTTAAATTATAAGATACCGTTATGGGCAATACCCAAACACGCAATAGAGAATATAAATGTTGGATTTAAACATGATGTGATTACATATAAGGAAATTTTGAGTTTGGAGAGGAATGTGTGGAGTCTGAAGTCATATAATCTCTTACGAGAAAAAAAGATAGTACAAACTTGGTTTCAATATGGACAATTACAAGCTAGGTGGAAAGAGGATCAGAAGATTGGTTTTTTAACGGATGATGAAAATTTGGTAAAACAAATTAGAAATCAGGGACCAGCGCACATCAAACGGATATATCTTGCATTGATAGAGATTGATTCAGAAACAGAAATTGTTAAGGATTGCATGATAAAATGGGCACAGAATATTCAGGAAGTTATTACAATGGACACTTGGGAAAAGATTTGGATTAGAAATGTGAAATTTACGCAAGCTCAAAATTTAAGAGAGAATTTTTACAAAATGTTTTATAGGTGGCATTTAGATCCTAGAAAGCTAGCAAGTATGTATCCGAATTATCAGCCTAAATGTTGGAGATGTGGTGATCAAGATGCAACGTATTTTCATACATGGTGGACTTGTAAAAAGATCAAAGCATTTTGGATTAAGATTTGGTGGAATATGCAGAAGATATTCAAGAGAAGCATAAAGTTTTGTCCGCAGTTGTTTTTATTGGGCATTATTACTGACACTATTGTGCTGGACATTAATTTGATGTTGAACTTAATTACGGCAGCGAGACTTTTAATAGGGCAATACTGGAAGAAGGAAGAACTGCCGACCATAGAGGAATGGACTTTAAAAGTTTCCAACCTGGCGGAAATGGCGAAGATTTCAGCATATTTGAAAGACCATTCACAACAACGATATATTGTGGAGTGGAAGAAATGGATTGATTACATCCAGAATAAATA
>JAKJMR010000298.1:855508-896943 GCA_024449315.1 Daboia siamensis
TTGTTCAGAAATCAGAAAAATGTGGAAGAGTGTAAAAAACAGATGAAGATTTTTTTTGAAACAAATATGCACAAGGGTACTTCTATGGAAATGGTGTGGGATGCTAGTAAGGCGTATATGAGAGGTGTGCTGATATATCTTAACAATAAATATAGACGTAACTTGGAATCTAGGAGGAAAGAACTAGAAACAGAGATTAAGGAGAAAGAAAAGGCTTTAATTTTGAATCCATCGGATGTGAAGATCAAAGAGACTATTAAGTTATTAAGAGGACAATTTGACAAGTTAATGGCTGACCAGGTGGCAACTAATTTACGGTTTGCAAGGCATAATACTTTTTGCAATGCCAATAAACCAGGCAGATGGTTAGCTTATATGTTAAGAAAGAAGCAAAGGGCTTCTAATATAGACAAAATAGAACATAAGGGAAAGATTGTGTATCAACAGAATCTTATCAAGGAAACTTTTGTTGATTTTTTTTCTAAACTATATGCTAGTGACAAGATTAATGAAATGGACATTGACTTATATTTAAAAGACTTTAGCATCCCGGTTCTTACGCAAGAGCAAAAAGAAGAAATGAATCAGTTGATAACTGAGGAAGAAATATATTTGGCAATTAAACAGTTAAAAGTAGGTAAAGCGCCAGGCACCGATGGTTTGACTGCTGCGTATTATAAAAATTTACAGTTTGAGATGATAAAGCCATTAAAGGAACTATTCCAGACAATTCAAAAAGGGGGAGGAGTGCCTCCGTCTTGGAAAACTGCTTTTATTTCTTTAATTCCGAAAGAAGATCAGGATGTTACTCAAGCAAGAAATTATAGGCCAATATCACTTTTGAATACGGACTACAAGATATTTGCTAAGGTTTTAGCTAGTAGACTGATGAGGGTATTGCAACAGGTAATTCATGGTGATCAAACAGGGTTTATAAGTGGTAGACAAATGAAAAATAATGTGAGACATATAGTTGATTTGTTGGAATTTTTGGAAAGGAATAACCAGATCTCTGCAGCATTGATCTTTTTGGATGCCGAAAAAGCCTTTGATCAATTGGATTGGAAATTTTTGCTGAAAGTATTAGACAAAATGAATTTTGGGGATGAATTTTTACAACCAATTAGGGCAATATATCAGAAGCAAACAGCTCGATTAATTGTTAATAACAGTTTGACTGAAATGTGTAATATTGAAAAGGGTACGAGGCAGGGTTGCCCGTTATCACCTTTATTATTTGTCTTAACGTTGGAGATATTACTGATTAAAATACGAAATTTGGAAACAATTAAGGGAATTCAAATAAGAGATCAGGATTATAAATTGAGAGCGTTTGCGGATGATCTGGTTATTACGTTGACAAATCCAGAAAATTCTGTTATGGAATTGATGGAGTTAATATCGCAATATGGGAAAGTTTCTGGATTCAAGATTAACATACAAAAAACTAAAATCTTATCTAAAAATATGACAGCATTACAAAAGATAGCTTTAGAAAGCCTAACTGGATTTGAAATTGTTGAAAGGGTTAAATATTTGGGGGTATATTTAACACCCTCAAATGTTAAACTATACAAAAATAATTATGAAAAGTTATGGAATAAAGTGCAAAAAGAATTGGATAGTTGGAAAAAATTACAATTGTCATTATTGGGAAGAATTGCAGCAGTAAAAATGAATGTTCTGCCAAAATTCTTATTTTTGTTTCAAATGATACCCATTCTTAAAAAGGACTCAAATTTGGAGGAATGGCAGAAGGGTATTAATAAATTTGTCTGGGTAGGGAAAAGGCCACGGGTTAAATTTAAAATTATGCAGGATACGCGTGAAAGAGGTGGTTTAAGAATGCCCAATTTTAAATTATATTATGAAGCTGCTGCATTATCAGCTATAAGTGATTGGATTAATTTGACACAAGGGAGATTGTTAAATCTTGAAGGCCATGATTTGTTATTTGGTTGGCATGCATACTTATTGTACGATAAAAAGGTAGACAACGTGTTTAAAATGCATATTTTGAGGTATGCTTTGTTGCGAGTTTGGAAAAAGCATAGACAAAAGTTAAATTATAAGATACCGTTATGGGCAATACCCAAACACGCAATAGAGAATATAAATGTTGGATTTAAACATGATGTGATTACATATAAGGAAATTTTGAGTTTGGAGAGGAATGTGTGGAGTCTGAAGTCATATAATCTCTTACGAGAAAAAAAGATAGTACAAACTTGGTTTCAATATGGACAATTACAAGCTAGGTGGAAAGAGGATCAGAAGATTGGTTTTTTAACGGATGATGAAAATTTGGTAAAACAAATTAGAAATCAGGGACCAGCGCACATCAAACGGATATATCTTGCATTGATAGAGATTGATTCAGAAACAGAAATTGTTAAGGATTGCATGATAAAATGGGCACAGAATATTCAGGAAGTTATTACAATGGACACTTGGGAAAAGATTTGGATTAGAAATGTGAAATTTACGCAAGCTCAAAATTTAAGAGAGAATTTTTACAAAATGTTTTATAGGTGGCATTTAGATCCTAGAAAGCTAGCAAGTATGTATCCGAATTATCAGCCTAAATGTTGGAGATGTGGTGATCAAGATGCAACGTATTTTCATACATGGTGGACTTGTAAAAAGATCAAAGCATTTTGGATTAAGATTTGGTGGAATATGCAGAAGATATTCAAGAGAAGCATAAAGTTTTGTCCGCAGTTGTTTTTATTGGGCATTATTACTGACACTATTGTGCTGGATATTAATTTGATGTTGAACTTAATTACGGCAGCGAGACTTTTAATAGGGCAATACTGGAAGAAGGAAGAACTGCCGACCATAGAGGAATGGACTTTAAAAGTTTCCAACCTGGCGGAAATGGCGAAGATTTCAGCATATTTGAAAGACCATTCACAACAACGATATATTGTGGAGTGGAAGAAATGGATTGATTACATCCAGAATAAATATGGGACTAAAAAGTTTCATCTAGCATTTGAATAAGTATATTGCTTGTAGTTAATTTATAAGAGCTAAAGTGCGAGAGATTTAATAGTTTATTGTTGTTAGTTTATGGGAGTTTATGAATGGTTATTTTATTTTTATACCTTGTATCTAGCTCTGGGAAGTCTGGGGGGGGGAGGGAGGAAGGGGAGGGTGAGAGGGTGGGATAGGGTTGGGAAGGGTTGGGGGATGGGATGTAATAATTAAAATGTACTGAAAAACTTTTTAATTAAAAAAAAAAAAAAAAAGACAGCTGCTGTGCTAACTCTACTTCTTCATTGGATTTTGGTGTGGACTGACCTGGAATGGCGAGGCAAAGGGACTCAAGTCAATCCGACTCTCATGAACTCATGAGTCCTGGTCTACCCAGCCCAGCGGCAATCTGCAAGGTCGCGCAGACCACCAACATATTTCCAAGATTTTGTTCTTAAATAATTGTAATACTGCTGTACTTTATTTTCACTATTTTGATAATGTTTGTACATTCTAGAAGGGAGGAGTGTAATGTATTGGGCCTTTTACTTGAACTGTTTCCATGTGTCTTTGAATGTTGTTTGAGACTGCTTAATCAGGGAGTCTGTGTAACTCGCAGGCTGCCCAGACATGCAGTCTCCAGGACGACTGTTGGTTGGCTCTGGGGCGGGAATAAGTTCCTTCAAACCTATTGGCCACTGCCTACTGGCCAGCTGTATAAATAGCTGCGTAGAAGCTTTGGTTACTAGTTCAGTTCCTGTTATTCAATAAAGCAATGTTCCTGTTTGAACTCTCTCCTTTCGCCTCCTGCTTGCAAGAAACCCAATATACAACAATCATTTTAACTACCAGTATAGCTAAGTGCAATTTAAGGCTGTTTTATTTCCAGGCAACACCATGAGGACACGGCAGACAAAAGGCTTACTTAGATTTGTTTGCTTTGTGGTATGCAGCAGGTGGGGGAGGCACCCTATTCGTTGACTGCCTTGCAGGGTTGGGCACTTCCTGGTCAGGTTTCATTTCCTTTGGATCAGTTTCAATTCAGAAAACTCCCAACACTGAAGTTGAAAGGAGGAACGGATGTCCATGTCGTTTCAGAACTTCCGAGTGCCCGCTTGTTTGTAAGACTGCATTTGGGTTGCCTTATATCTCTGTCCCTTTTATAATATTTATTTCATCAGGATTCAATGGTGAATCAAATCAAATGATACTCAAATGCTAGGAAAGATGTAACATTTGGTAGCGCTGTTACGTCTAGGGTTACTTAATTTAGGGAAGTTTTACCACCAACTCGTTTGCTGGGAAGTTGCTGATTTGGGCTCCATGTGCTGGTGCTAACAGAGCCAGAGATTTAAAGATCTTTCAGGAATAATTTTCTTCTGAACATAAATCTGAGGCTTCATGCATCAACTGGAAGGTAAATTGAACCCAATTAAGGGCACTATTCATGACTTTTATCATTGGTGCTGCTACATGGCTTGAGACCAGGCTATGTGAAGGACTGTCTTTTCCCAGTCACATCTACCCAACCCACCAGAGCGGGGAGGCAGGGAATGTTGTGTGTCCTTTCTCCTAAGTAGGCCTATCTAATGGGACCAAGAACAAGGTCCTTCTCCACGGTGGCTCCCTCTTTGTGGAACATCATCTCCACAGAGATAAGATTAGCCCCACACTGACACTCTTTCGAAACTGCTAAAGATGTGGCTTTCCAACAGGCTTGGGGACTCCAGAGAGGGATGGTGCCCATCAAATGGCACATTTGATTGTTGTCAATGTGGGAGGGAGAGGAGTTGTTTCTTTTTATTGTTTTTATATTGGGTTTTTATCACCCAGAGTCACTGAGAGTGAATTGGGCAGCCGTATAAATTTTCTTACATAAATAAATATTCTATTCTTTGTAACAAACACACCTTCAGCAAAATGAGCAGTGGTTCTCAACCTTGTTTGCCTTAAGATGAGTGGATTTCATCTCATGGCTGGTTGGGGAATTCTGGGAGTTGAAGTCCACACATCTTAAAGTTGGTAAGGTTGAGAAGCAGTTTATAGATTCTCGAAGCAACAGGTAGTTGCGCCTTAAATAAACATAGTTTATAGTTAGCTTGTAATGTCTATCAGAGTAGAACAGAAAAGTGTCATAAATGAGGCCGCTGAATGAGGGCCTATCTGTTCCCTGTTTCTCTCCTATTCATCTGCCTAGTACCTGGCTTAGCCTTTCCCAAATCCGATTCTTCCAGATGGGCTGGGATTACACTTCCCAGCACTCCCTGTAAATTTCCTAAAGACCCTGGGTAGGAGAGGGTGACCCTCAAGCCAACTTTATTTCATCACTAAATGCCAGAGTTTTGGTCTACTGGTCAGTCAATCCCAGAATAAGGTTGGTTGTGAAGCTGGGGCAATCAAGGCATGCTGCATTTTATCAGAAAGTGCTTCCTATCACAATGGAGAATATTTTGCTTCTTTGCAAATGGACACAAACATTTGAACTTAAAAATGGTTGATCCTTAATTGTACACATAGAATAATCCCAGGACATGTTGGGACACCAAATTGTAGATAGTTGGTTTAGCTCAGATTAGCCAGAAAGGTGTTTTCCCAAGGAAGCAGGATAAGAGATTATCGTAACTGAAGTATGATGTGTGAAGAAATCAGGGAAATATTTGCGGTGAATCATGAGGAAACCAGATGGCACAAATAAAACTCCTGCAATACATTGTCAATTATTTTATAATCTTTTACTGATATTGGAATAGATTTTTGACATTACTTTCTTTATTCAACTACATCAGACAGTTCTCCATCAGCCTTGCCAGTTACTGGTACCATCAGAAGCCAAGTTCTGAAGCAGCACTATAGTGAGATGGTTATATGATAAAGGAAGATTTCTGCTACCTTACATGAATTGTGGGATGCCCATAAATTCCACACTGACAGCTGAAACTAGACACACATGAAAATTCTCCAATGAATTTTGGGCAGAGGAATAAAAAGGTCGACCTCGGTTCCTGGCCATTACATGGACATAGACAGCCATTTCGCTTTCTGGGTGGCAGCACACAAAGGAATTGCCATTGCTTTCCTCCAGAACGTATTTCCACCACCGGACTGATATTTCCTGGCAATTGCCTATCCAAGTGCTAACCATGTCTGACTCTTTTATACCTTAGGGGTATAAAAGACCTTACTTTTCACAACATTTTGTTGGATGGTGCCCAGTGTTCAAGTCTGTCAAGATCCTGAGTCTATCTTCCAAAATGTTGGTAATTCCCCCCAGTTTGGGTATTTGCAAATTCGATGAGTTCTCCTTCTATTCTTTCAGCTAAATCACTTATGAAGATGTGGAAGAGTACTGGGCCCAAGACAGAGCCTTGGGGTACCCCACTGCACGCTCCCTCCAGAGAGATGTAGTTCCATTGAGGACTACACACCGAGTGCGCTGGTTAGCCAGTTATGCTGATACGGTCTATCCCACATTTTAATTAAGCAATAGAATGGCTTGCCTCCTTGCCTTGCTGGAGGTCTTCAGGAAAAGATTGGACGGCCAGGTATCCAGGGCTTGGACTAGAAGTCCTCCAAAGTTCCTTCCAACTGTTATTCTATGTTTCTACAACTCTATGATCACATGCTGATTGAAGGCAAGATGGGAGGTATAGAAATGTGATAAATAAAATAATGTGACCACCATATTGATGCTTTTGCTCCCTCACCTTTCTCCTGTGGACTCCCATGCCTAGTATTATTTACTTCCTCCTGCATGGTTTGTTGGAGACGCAATTCTTTTTCCACCTTTGCTTTTAAAGGTGGCCTTGGCCTTTCTCCCAGATCACCTGGAGTTTGGTTACCTTGATTAGTATTTGATCAGTGCTTCTAAGTTCATGAGCCTCACAATCTCTCCACGCTTTTTATGTGTTGACAAAAATAAATCAAATGCTAGAATGTTTCAAAACTTCCTGCTTTTACGGGCATCAAGCAATTCCCTTCCACTAAACTGATCTGAGTCAGGAGATGGGGAACCCACGGGGTCCCTGAGCAACACGCTTACAGATTTTATGGCCCGGTTGCTCAATTCAGCCTTTATTTTTTATCCCACCTTCATTATTTTTATAAATAACTCAAGGCGGGCGAACACACCTAAGGCTCCTTCTTCCTCCTATTTCCCCCCACAAGAACCCAGGGCTGAGTCGAGCTGAGTCAGGCGGCCTTTGTGTCGTTTCCCACCTTTCCCATTAAAAACTGTAGGCAAGCACAACAGGCAACGTGGCGGGGTTGCGCACACATGCCACACGCGGGACTTGGGGGTAATCAAGGCTGGGGTGGCAGGCCGAGCAGCTGCTGCTTCCAGACGGCCCGCGAGGAGGCTGCGGGATCGCCCACCGACAGGAGGCCGGCGCGCCGGGGGCCTCGGACGGCTCTCGGGGCGGGCAAGTGACGGGGGGCCTCGCCCTCCGCTCTGCCTCCTGCGCTGCTTGGCACGAGCAGGCCCCGCGGGCGGGGAGCGGGCAAGGCGGCCCGGCCGGCGGCCCCTCCTCTCACACGCCGCCGAGGCTGCTAAGCCGGCTGCCTGCCCGGCCGGGGCTCCAGAGCGCCTCGCGGGAGCGGTCGGGAGGATGGGCAGCAGCGGCAGGTTTCCCGTCGGGGTGACCGCCGTGGGCTTGCTGAAGCATGGCCGGCAGAAGGTATGTGGGAAGCCTGGGCTTTGGTGCCGCTTTTGCTACTCATTTCCCTTTTTGCACCTAACCACATCATTGAATATTTTGAAATTTGGATGGCCTCGTAATGAAGTCTTTGTATGATGGTTTGGATTCATGTCAATCGCCGCGGGTTGGGGTGATCCATGCCATTTTTGGAGCCGTTGTTTGCCGGCACCCGCCTGGACAGTCCTGGCAGCTCTCTCGGCCCCTTTCGGGAGTGGTTGGCCTTTGCTGCCTTTCTGGGGCCGAGGGAGTGACTGGGCCAGTGGTCACTCTGGGCGCCTTGGACTTCCCTGGGAGATGCCTCTGTCTCACCATCACCCGCCTCCAGAAAAAGGCTTAATCTGTTCTCCACTGCAGCCGAGTTGCTCGCCTTTATGCCTAACATTGTATTCTTTTTATTTTTGAAACTATTTTGGTATTTCTTGGTAATTGCCTTGAGTTCCATTTCTGCTAGAAACAGAGCATTGTGTGATTTAGATTAAAGTGGATTTTGTGTTTTTTCCCTCCCAGACCTGCATGCTTTCTGTCTCCTGGTCTGACCAAACCCAGGTTCTCATTTATAGGACATTTGAAGAATTTAGGACCCTCCACGTAAGTTTTAGTTGAACTCGCTTTCAATGCTTTCCCAGCAGTGCTGGCCACACAGCAGAAGCTAATTTCTGCCTCTCTTCTTTCCAGAAAGGACTGAAGAGAAAATTCCCCATTGAGAGTGGTTTATTGAAGAAGTCCGACCGGACCCTCCCAAGATTTCGAGGTAAAAGGGAAGAACGGGCTATTGTTGGATTTTGGCTTGAATTAGATTGGTGAAACATTCCCTTTCCCATCCTTGCTGCTCTCATCAACACTGAGAAGGATTTACAGAGATATGTAATTTAATGCTGGACACCTGTGACCTCCTAAAATTGCATTTCCATTCCCGATGATGGAAGTGCTAAATCATCAGCCCCTCTTACAAATCATCCACACAGTAGTGCATTCATGTAAACTGAAAAGCCTGATGGCTTTGTGCAGAGGGAAGTAATGTGTGTGTGTGTGTGTGTGTGTGTGTGCATGTGTGCGCACACGCGGTTATTTGGCCTCTGAGGGCCACCTTATGGTGTGGGCTTTAGGAGACTTAAAGGACAGAGGGAGAAAATGGATGTTTTCAAGTTTTGTGGAAGTTTTGCCTATGATTGTCTCAGAAAAAATATCATTTTAGTTTTCTAGAGGAGTTAAGGGATAAATTAATTTCATAAGGCTAAAAACTCTTCTGTTGTCCAGGACTACAAGTGCAGGCTTTGTCTGGCCCAGGAGAGCCACAAAGATCACCACAGAGGGGCACTTTTAGGCTCAGGGGAATTACAAGTTAAAAATAGCTTCTGATCATCCTAGATCTTTGTTTTGTCAAATATATAATTTAGTTTCATTCCTTCCTCCAAAGGATTGATTTTAGCTTTGATGACCCTTTAAGGTCACAGTGAAAAGGCCTATTTGTGCTTTTCCACCCCTGCTTGGACCCCTGCAGAATTCCACACTCCTGGGTTCTTCTAGAGCTGGACATTACACCCCACACAAATTGTAGTGGTGAAAAGAAACCCACAGATTGCATGGAAGCGGGCCCAGAAGGGAACTCCTTCAGGTTTTATTCTCCTCTGCCCCTTTGCAGATGCCAATGCGAAGCTGAGGAAGAATCAGAAGCTGAGCTGCTGCATGGAGAGTCTGAGGCTGCTGGAGGTCTATTGCCAGGAGCTGATGAAGACTCAAGCCAAAATCTCCCAAGGAGAAGATGTGATTAAGTTTCTTGAAGCCCATGGCCAAGATCTGGAGCCCTCCTTTCCAGAAAACAGGTACCTCTAAGAAAAGAGGTTTTTGCTGAAGAGCAGGGAAGAAACATGCATTCCAGGAGGCTCAGTTCAAACATCAAATCATCTTGTGGCTTGAAGGCAGAATTACAGGCAGCCGTAGTTCAAACTATATATGCCTGCTTTCATCTTCAGACAAAGAAATAAAATCTGCCCTGTCACTTGACATACAGTATATGTGGCCTTGGAGAGGAAAGAAGCTGCCTCGGATGAGGTTTCCCCCGTCTTCTGACTTCAGGCTTCATGGTGCAGTGGGGCGGTGCCAGACTCATCCCTGGGCTGCTCCAGGCCTCCCTTAGGCTCAGAAGACGGCTGGGGGACTTTGGGCCAGGCCTTCTCTCAGCCGAGCCCACCTTACAGGGGTGCTGCTGTAGGGAAAAGAAAAGATCAGAGCATTATGCTTAGCATTTGGGTTTGTACAAAAATTGAGTGGGATGTAATAATAGTTGTAATCCATGCCCAAGGTTTGCAAAGCATTTGATAACAAACCAATCAAATTTAGCATATATACACTCAGCTATTTTGTTGTTGTTGTTGTTAACTGCGAAGTCGTGTCCGACCCATCGCGACCCTATGGACAACATTCCTCCAAACCTTCCTGTCCTCTACCATCTTCTGGAGTCCATCTAAGCTCACGCCTACTGCTTCAGTGACTCCATCCAGCCACCTCATTCTCTGTCGTCCCCTTCTTCTATTGCCCTCAACCTTTCCCAGCTGAAGTCTAGCTTGTAGGATTTTAAGCATGACTTTACTAGCATGAGAAATGAGTGCAATGGTGCGATAGTTTGAACATTCTTTAGCACTGCCTTTCTTTGGAATTGGAATATAAACTGATATTTTCCAATCCTGTGGCCACTGTTGAGTTTTCCAAATTTGCTGGCAAATTGAGTGTAGCCCTTTTACTGCATTGTCTTTTAAGATTTTGAATAGCTCAGCTGGAATACTGTCACCTCCACTAGCTTTGTTGTTGCTCAGCTTTTCTAAGGCCCACTTCACTTCACATTCTAGGATGTCTGGCTCGAGGTCAGTGACCACCTCACTGTGATTATCAGGGACGTTAAGCTCATTCTTGTATAGTTCTTCTGTGTAATTTTGCCACTTCTTCTTAATCTCTTCTGCCTCTGTTAGGTCCCTGCCATTTTGGTCCTTTATCATGCCCAGTTTTGCATGAAACGTTCCCTTCATTTCTCTAATTTTCTTGAAAAGATCTCTGGTCCTCCCTATTCTATTGTTTTCTTCTATTTATTTGCACTGTTCATTTAAGAAGGCATTCTTATCTCTTCTAGCTATTCTCTGGAATTCTGCATTCAATTGGGCGTATCTTTCTTTTTCTCCCTTGCCTTTCGCTTCCCTCCTTTCCTCAGCTATTTGCAAAGCTTCCTCAGACAGCCATTTTGCTTTCTTGCATTTCTTTTTCTTTGGGATGGTTTTGGTTGCTACCTGTTGTACAATGTCGCGAACCTCTGTCCATAGTTCTTCAGGCATTCTGTCTATCAGATCTAATTCCTTAAATCTATTTGTCACCTCTACTGTATATTCAACAGGGATATGATTTAATTGATACCTGAGTGGCCTAGTGCTTTTCCCTACTTTCTTCAGTTTAAGCCTAAACTTTGCAAGGAGAAGCTCATGGTCTGAGCCACAGTCAGCTCCTGGTCTTGTTTTTACTGACTGTATAGAGCTTCTCCATCTTTGGCTGCAGAGCATATAGTCAATCTGATTTCTGTGTTGACCATCTGGTGATGTCCATGTGTAGAGCTGTCTCTTGGGTTGTTGGAAAAGAGTGTTTGCTATCACCATCGTATTCTCTTGACAGAATTCTATCAGCCTGTGCCCTGCTTCATTTTGCACTCCAAGGCCAAACTTGCCTGTTATTCCGGTTATCTTTTGGCTTCCTACTTTAGCATTCCAATCCCCCATGCTGATAAGAACATCATTTTTTGCTGTTAGTTCTATAAGATGCTGTAGGGCTTCATAGAACCGGTCAATTTCATCCTCTTCAGCACTGGTGGTTGGGGCATAGACTTGGACTACTGTGATATTGAATGGTTTGCCTTGGATTCAAACTGAGATCATTCTGTCATTTTGAGGATTGTATCCCAGTATTGCTTTTCCTACTCTTTTATTGACTATGAAGGCTACTCTATTTCTTCTGAGGGTAGTATACCTGATGGTCATCTGAATTAAATTCACCCATTCCTGTCCATTTTAGTTCGCTGATACCTAAGATGTCGATGTTTAGTGCGGGTTTTTCGCACCCTGCGGGCTCCTCATGAACTTGCCAGTAAAGGAGGACATGTCTCTCTGAGCGTTCTCGGGATGAGGGCCTAGACCGAAGTCCCAAGTTCTCTTTTATTGAGATACAAACAATCGCACAAGCAACAAGCAGCTATCTGATGGTTACATTTCAGCTATGCAATGGTTACATTTCAGCTATACCCTGTATGGAATGTCTTTGTTTCTGTTACTTTCTTGTATGTGTTACTTTCTTGTACGTGTTCCAACGGATAGTCCGTCTGCACGTAGCAAGGTCGTCTGATTTCTGGTAAACTGCAACTTTTGAACAGAAACGAAACTTATCTCTGCCCTGAGCCAGACCTGCGCCATTTTATGTGAGCCTAAGGTGGAAATATCACAGGTTTCCTACAGTTTAGTCTTGTCATCTCTTGTTTGACCACGTCCAGCTTTCCTTGATTCATGGATCTTACATTCCAGGTTCCTATGGAGAGAAAATCTTTACAGCATCGGACTTTCCTTTCACCACCAGACACATCCACAGCTGAGCTTCCTTTCGGCTTTGGCCCAGTCGCTTCACTCTTTCTGGTGCTACTAGTACTAGCCCTCTGCTCTTCCCCAGTAGCATATTGGATGCCTTCCAACCTGAGGGGCTCATCTTCCAGCGTCATATCGTTTTGCCTTTTGGTACTGTCCATAGGGTTTTCATGGCAAAGATACTGGAGTGGGTTGCCATTTCCTTCGCCAGTGGATCACATTTTGTCAGAACTCTCGGCTATGACCTGTCCGTCTTGGGTGGCCCTGCACGGCATAGCTCATAGCTTCATTGAATTACGCAAGCCCCTTCGCCACGACAAGGCAGTAATCCATGAAGCTATTTTAGAGAGATGCAAATTGTTTCTGATTCTCTTGGAATCACAATCCTAGCCAAGCAGTGGGCTGTTCTCCATGTTCAATATGTTTTGCTTCAGGGTGGGGGAAGTGGTTCATAAAAAGTGGTTCATAAAAAGGCAGGTAAAATCACCAACTCTGGTATCTTGACCAGGGAGACCCAGCGCCAAGTCATCCCCCTCCAACTACAGAAAATAAGTACCTGGGAGTCAGACAGCTACTTCCAATCCTATCAGCTTGTGGTTGTACATGAGGGCAAACTCACACACAAGCCACCTCAAAGGAAAGGCTCCATGAGAGAGAGTGAGTGTCCACATCAGCCGAGGAAAACCATTTGATTTCAGACCTGTAATTATAAGAATAAGAGACAGAGGGACTGACTCTTTGTGCTTTGAGACTCATACGGTACATATGGAGTTTGATTTCATTCTGCAGAGGACTTGCTTCCCATAGACAGCAGTCCCTGGAATTCTTTCAGGTTGGCTTCTTAGATTTTCTTCCCTATCATCTTGGCAGAGGTTCCTGGATTTCTGCCAGTCCGCTTCAAAGGCTTCAATTCCAGCCTGCAGGAGAGAAAATTCATCAAGATATAAATGCAGGCATTGTTTTTTTATATTCAGAAAAGAGATGAGAAAATTGATTTAGGCCACAGCTTGCAAGTTCATTAATTGGCCTCATTAAGGCTGAAAGGGTGGCTTTATCACTCTAGATTTCTTCCATTGCTCTCTTCTGTGTCTTGGGTGGTGAAGCCAAAGATTGCTGGCCCCTCTCAGGTCAGACTGAAGCCCAGCTGTCATTCAGGCCCTTAACATCCTGCACCCACTCCACTCTGATAGGCTGCCTCTCCAGCTGAGCTTGTTCTTGTCAGTGAGAGCTGCCGTGAACTCCATGAAGATTCCTGAAACAACGGGTTTTAGCATGATTCCAATATACCATTTTTTTTAAAAAAAATAGTTTAGCAGAAACAAAATAGATCAAAGCAGTGTTTCCCCATCTGGTATTCTATGGAGATTCTCAGTCATCCAGGTCATCGTTGTCCCAAAGATGCTTTTTCACAAGGCAACTGGGCTTGCATTTCTTTGAAGACGTTTCGCTTCTTGTACGAGAAGCAAAAGGTCTTCAAAAAAATGCAAGAAAGTCGGGTTGCCTCGTGAAAAAGCATCTGTGGGTTCCAATCTGGTGCTTTGAGAAGATCTTGCACTTTGACCTATTATCCCCAACCAGCATAATGTCTGGGGATGATAATAGTCTGACAGTCATCTGAAGGGCACAGGCTGTGTCAATTTAGTTTCAATTTAGTATACGTGCTGCCGAAGCAAGCACTTTGTTGTTGTTAGTCACGAAGTCGTGTCTGACCCATCGCAACCTGATGGACAATGTTCCTCCAGGCCTTCCTGTCCTCTACCATTTTCTGGAGTCCATTTAAGCTCATGCCTACTGCTTCAGTGACTCCATCCAGCCACCTCATTCTCTGTTGTCCCTTTCTTCTCTCACCCTCAATCTTTCCCAGCATTAGGCTCTTCTCCAGTGAGTCCTTCTCATTAGCTGGCCAAAGTATTTGAGTTTCCACTTCAGGATCTGGCCTTCTAAAGAGCAGTCAGGGGTAATCTCCTCTAGGACTGACCGGTTTGTTCGCCTTGCAGTCCAAGGGACTTGCAGGAGTCTTCTCCAGCACCACAGTTCAAAGGCCTCAATTCTTTGGCGCTCAACCTTTCTTATGGTCCAACTTTCACAGCCATACATTGCAACTGGGAAGACCATGGCCTTGACTATATGCACTTTTGTTGACAGGGTGGTGTCTCTGCTTTTTAGGGTGCTGTCTAGATTTGCTATTGCAAGGGTCTTTTAATTTCTTGGCTGCAGTCCCCATCTGTGGTGATCTTGGAGCCCAGGAAAATAAAATCTGTCACTACCTCCATTTCTTCCCCATCTATTTGCCAGGAATTGAGGGCCGGATGCCATGATCTTGGTTTTCTTAATGTTGAGTTTCAAGCCAACTTTTGCACTCACCTGCATCAAGAGGCTCTTTAGTTCCTCTTCACTTTCTGCCATTAGAATGGTATCATCTGCATATCTTAGGTTGTTTCCCCTGGCAACCTTAATTAGAACTTTTGATTCATGTAGCCCTGCCTTTCTCATGATGTGCTCTGCATATAAGTTAAATAGTATACAGCCTTGCAGGACTCCTTTCCCAATTTTGAACTAATCAGTGGTTCTGTGTCCAATTCTCACTGTTGCTTCTTGACCCGCATATAGGTTTCTCAAGAGACAAATAAGATGGTCTGGTACTCCCATCTCTTTAAGAATTTGCCACAATTTGTTGTGATCCACACAATCAAAGGCTTTAGCATAATCAATGAAGCAGAAGTAGATGTTTTTTCTGGAGTTCCCTAGCTTTCTCCATGATCCAGCGTATGTTGGCAATTTGATCTCTGGTTCCTCCGCCTCTTCGAAATCCTGCCTGTACTTCTGGTAGTTCTCGATCCACATACTGCTGGAGTCTAGCTTGTAGGATTTTAAGCATAACTTTAGTAGCATGTGAAATGAGTGCAATGGTACGATAGTTTGAAGATTCTTTGGCATTGCCTTTCTTTGTAATTGGAATATAAACTGACCTTTTCCAATCCTATGGCCACTGTTGAGTTTTCTAAATTTGCTGGCAAATTGAGTGTAGCACTTACTGCATCGTCTTTTAAGATTTTGAATAGCTCAGCTGGAATGCTGTCACCTCCATTAGCTTTCCTAAGGCCCATTTCACTTCACATTCTAGGATGTTTGGCTCGAAGTCAGTGACCACACCATCATGGATATCAGGGACGTTAAGCTCATTCTTGTATAGTTCTGTGTAGTTTTGCCACCTCTTCTTAATCTCTTCTCCCTCTGTTAGGTCCCTGCCATTTTGGTCCTTTATCATGCTCATCTTTGCATGAAACGTTCCCTTCATGTCTCCAATTTTCTTGAAGAGATCTCTGGTCCTCCCTATTCTATTGTTTTCTTCTATTTCTTTGCACTGTTCATTTAAGAAGGCATTCGTATCTCTTATAGCTATTCTCTGGAACTCTGCATTCAATTGGGTGTATCTTTCTCTTCCTTGTCTTTCACTTTCCTTCTTTCCTCAGCTATTTGCAAAGCTTCCTCAGACAGACAGCCATTTTGCTTTCTTACATTTCTTTTTCTTTGGGATGGTTTTAGTTGCTACCTCTTGTACAATGTTGCAAACATCCAACCTTCAGGCACTCTGTCTATCAGATCTACGGTAATTCCTTAAATCTATTTGTCATCTCTACTGTGTATTCATCAGCGATATGATTTAGTTCATACCTGAGTGGCCTAGTGCTTTTCCCTACTTTCTTCAGTTTAAACCTAAACTTTGCAATGAGAAGCTCATGGTCTGAGCCACAGTCAGCTCCTGGTCTTGTTTTTACTGACTGTATAGAGCAGGGTTAGGCAACCTCGGCTCTTTTATGACTCATGGACTTCAACTCCCAGAAGGGAATTCTGGGAGTTGAAGTCCATGAGTCATAAAACAGCCGAGGTTGCCTAACCCTCGTATCGAGCTTCTCCATTTTTGGCTTCAGAGCACATAGTCAATCTGATTTCTGTGTTGGCCGTCTGGTGATGTCCATGTGTAGAGCCATCTCTTGGGTTGTTGGAAAAGAGTGTTTGCTATGATCATCATATTCTCTTGGCAAAATTCTATCAGCCTGTGCCCTGCTTCATTTTGTACTCCAAGGCCAAAGTTGCCTGTTATTCTGGTTATCTTTTGGCTTCCTACTTTAGCATTCCAATCCCCCATGGTGATAAGGATATTGTTTTTTGCTGTTAGTTCTATAAGGTGCTGTAGGGCTTCATAGAACTAGTCAATTTCATCCTCTTCAGCACCGGTGGTTGGGGCATAGACATGGACTACTGTGATACTGAATGGTTTGCCTTGGATTCGAACTGAGATCATTCTGTCATTTTGGGGATTGTATCCCAGTATTGCTTTTCCTACTCTTTTATTGACTATGAAGGCTACTCCATTTCTTCTGAGGGATTCTTGCCCGCAGTAGTATACCTGATGGTCATCTGAATTAAATTCACCCATTCCTGTCCATTTTAGTTCGCTGATACCTAAGATGTCGATGTTCAGTCTTGTCATCTCTTGTTTGACCATGTCCAGCTTTCCTTGATTCATGGATCTTACATTCCAGGTTCCTATGGAGAGAAAATCTTTAGAGCATCGGCCTTTCCTTTCACCACCAGACACGTCCACAGCTGAGCGTCCTTTCGGCTTTGGCCCAGTCGCTTCATTCTTTCTGGCACTACTAGTACTAGCCCTCTGCTCTTCCCCAGTAGCATATTGGATGCCTTCCGACCTGAGGGGCTCATCTTCCAGCGTCATATCGTTTTGCCTTTTGGTACTGTCCATAGGGTTTTCATGGCAAAGATACTGGAGTGGGTTGCCATTTCCTTCTCCAGTGGATCACGTTTTTGCAGAACTCTTTGCTATGACTTTTCCGTCTTGGGTGGCCTTGCACGGCATAGCTCATAGCTTCATTGAGTTACGCAATCCCTTTTGCTGCGACAAGGCAGTAATCCAATTTAGTTAAATTGTAAACCAATTCATAGTTTACTCAACCAATTTATGAGGTTCACATGACACATAAACTCTAACTAAACACCCGGGTTGGATTTGCACCATCTGTGAGGATAAAATGTAGTTTAGCAAGTCATCCGCCCATCGAGGTGAAACGGGGGCCTTTGGGGCCTGGCTGAATGTCGCTCAGAGTGCAAACTCCCCCCCCCCCCCGATGCCCACGGGAGACCTGCAGGGAGTCCTTGGCCTGCAACCACAATTGGGACCAGGGCTGCTGTTGCTGAGTAATGCAGTTGTAAAGTGCAACCGATTTGCTTAACGACAGAAATCCAGGCAGTGCCAGTTGCGTCATTAAGTGAATGTCCAGGTCATTAGGCCAAGCAGCTTCCTGCTAGCTTCCCACCATCAAGTCAGTGGGACGTTGCAAGCCCAGGTGCTGCCGGGTGGGGAGGACCAGGGTGGGCGTTCTGCCAAGAGCCAGGCAGGGGCCAGGGGCCCTTCGACCTTTGAGGATCCAGAGAGGGTGAAGACAGGAGGGAAGGAGACTTTAAGCTTGGTGGTTTAATGTAGCAGGCAAATTAAACAGAAACACGTCAAACTGCGTGCTCTCCCTCCAGCTTTGGGAGCCATTTTGACAACAGTGGAGAGACTCCAAAGTCCCGGCAGCACAGCGCTGAGTGCTCAACTTCTGCGGAAGATCAGGGCTAAAAGGGAAATTTATTAAAATTTGGCACCAAGATTTCATGTCCCTACTTCCAAATTTATAAATATAGGTAGTCCTTGACTTACAACCACAATTGAGCCCAGAATTTATGTTGATCAGTGAATCAGTGAAACGTTTGCTTGGTGAGTTTTGCTCCATTTTACAACTTTTCTTGCCAAGTGAATGATTGCAATTGTTAAGTCAGTAATCCGGTTGTAAAGCGAATGTGGTTTTTCCCATTGACTTTGCTTATCAGAAAGTTGCACAAGCAGATCACGTGACCCCAGGACATGGCAAAATATGAACCAGTTGCCAAGCATCTGAATTTTGATCATGTGGGGATGCAGCAACAGTTGTAAGTGGGAAAAACAGTCATAAGTCACTTTGTTCAGTGCCATTATAGCTTTGAATGGTCACTAAATGAACTGTTATAACTCGGTCGTGAGACTGCAAGATCTGATCTTGACTGGGTAACTCTGGGATGGGAACGAAAAGTCAGAACTTCCCAAGCTGTTTTCCTTGATTCAGCAAGTAAGAGTGAAAAACAAGTAGATTAGCTCAGAGTGAGCTCTAAACTTATGGAATTTTCTTGATATGAAGAGGCAATCAAATGGTCTTCTGCAAAACCACAGCAAAAGGCCTCAGAGTCGCTTGGATTTTCAGCCCCAGAGTCAAGAATTTCCCCGGCTGAAAATCCTGCTTGGGTTTTGGCAGGGAGCCTTTTTAGCCACCCCCAGAGTAGAAAAGGACTCTCTTATCTCTGGGGACTGAAAAAGCTCCATGCCCAAATCCAAGCTAGAATGTGTGCAGAAAATGAAACCTCCGTGCAGAAATCCAGCCTGGTGCTGCCTGCCAAGGGGAGCCCTCTCATCTCTGGGGCTGCCTGAGAAGAAGAGTGCCCTGGACTCTGGGGGCTGTTCGAAAGTGTCCCGGGCCAAAATCCTGAGCTTTTTCAGCTAGACGAGAGGGAGCCGTTGTGCCAGTGGTCTGTGACCTTCTCTCCCAGCTCTCCTCCCCCCCTGCTGACTGGCCAAGCACCCAGATGGCCCTCAGGTGGCTGCAGGGACGGTGGGCTGCTGCTCACAAGTCCCTTCGTTCAGCACTGCTGTACTTTTGAGTGCTGAGCACCGGCTTTAGTGCTGCAACAAGCTGCTGCTTTAGGAATCCCTGGAAAAACTGTGGTTGCAACATCCATTTGATTGCCACAACTTTCATCTTGCAGCATGGTTGTTTTGCCTTCTGAAATGGGAGAGAGGAAGACAGAGGCTCCCAGGTCACCCAAGCTGACCATCACCCAGCCAGTCCTCTCTCAGGTGTACCAATGTGTTGCTCCCTTTCAAACTAAAGACACCCAGAACCAGCCCTTCGAAGCCACCAAGGCAGAAAAGCTGGAAGTGCTGATGAAGGACAAGACAGGTATGGAGCCCCAAAATGTGCCTTCTGGCAGAAACCAGGTGCCATGGTCGGGCTGCATGTTGTCTGCAGGCATTCCTAAACCACTATTTATTTATATAATTTAATGAATTTATTTATATGTGCTCTTGTAGAAATAACTCAAGGCGGTAAACATCTGTAGTACCTCTTTCTCCTATTTTCCCCACAACAACCACCCTGTGAGGTGGGCTGGGCTAAGAAAGATTGACTGGCCCAAAGTCACCCAGCCAGCCTAAAGTGGGACTAGAACTCACACTCTCCTGGTGTTTGGCCTACAGTCGTCCAGTTGAGGGTGCCTAAGGTGGAACTAGAACTTACACTTTCCTAGTGATTGGCCCAAGAACGTTCAATTGGCTTTTGTGCCTAAGCCTGGACTAGAACTCACCATCTTGTACTTTAACAAAATTGGCTGTTTGCACAACAGTATGCCCTATAATCCCGCACAGGCGTAGTTTATAAACCATTTCTAAACCATAAATCATGAAAGGTTCGCACAACAGGCTGAATCAAAATCAAACCAACCATATCATGCAGATGTATGAACCCAATCAAAGATAATAAGCACTATATTCTTGATCCAATCCTGCTTCTGCAGTATTCTCCTTAGATTAGCCTGATTTATTTTCATCCTGGGTTTCTCTACCTTGCAAAAAGTTGGGAGGATTGCAAAACCATTCCAATTTCCTGCAGGAAGTTCCTTTTCTAGGAGAGTTTGCTGCTCAAGCAGTATGGATAGATAGAGGAGTATGAGCCAGAGCAATCTGATGGCTTCCCCTTCTGTTCCCTCTTCTAAATCATTTACCAAGAGGCTGAAGCGTCCTGGTTCTAAGACAGAACCTTGGGGTTCCATTGACGAAGCCGCCAACTGAAGGAAGACTTTGGAAGCACCTCAGTGCAAATGGAGGGGAATCATTTGCTGAGGGCCAGGAGAGGAGCCGATCCAAGCCTAGCTGGCCGTTCACTAGACTTCTTCCTCAGCTTGCTTTGGAGGTCCAAAGTATGGCTCTTGAAGGAAGCTGAGTGCCTTTGGGTGAGAACAAAAGATTGGTGCAAATTTGCACTCCCTCCATCCCTCCATGTCTTCCGCCAAGGAACACTGTGGGCACCCAGCTCATTTCTTGACCCCTCCGTGTTCTTTTGCCTCAGGATGGTGGCTAGTGGAGAACAAGCAAAAACAAATCGCCTGGTTCCCAGCTCCATATCTGGATGACAGCAAAGAAATGCCCATCACGGAAAAAAACTACGAGGAAGGTGAATCCTAACTGGCCCCCTAACGCTTTCTTGTAAACCAGGGTTTTCCAAACATGACAGCTTTAAGATATGTGGACTTCAACTCCCATGCTGCCTGGGGAATTCTGGGAGTTGAAGTCCACATATCTTAAATTGCTAGGACTGGAAGACACTATTGTAGATACAGAGATAACAGCATTAAATATTGCAGATTTTTTTTTCAAATTCTAAAGGCTGGGAAGTTGATCCCCTTCACAGCCAACTCTTCAAAACACGAATTGGTGTTGTATTCTGGTGGTCCCAGTGTCCCTGCAGTCCTTTCTGTCTGTTTTAGATTATTGCATTTTTTAAAAAAGAAATGTTATATTGGCAAAAAAGCTCACATGGGCCCACCAGCATTTTTACAATACAGGTGGGCCTTGACTGACGACTGTTTATGACAGTTCAGTTACAAGGCCTTGGAAAAAGTGACTTACAACCTGTACTATCACTTACAAGTACTGCACCACTCCTGCAATTACGTGATCACGATTCAGCCACTTGACAGCCAGCTCATATTTGTGACTGGTTGCAATATCTTGTGGTCACATGATTGCAAAGTGCAACCTTTTTTTGCAAATTTTTGGCAAAAAATTGCCATGGGCGAAGCTGGATGCACAATGACTGCTATAAAAATTGTTGTAAAATCAGGTTTATCTCAATTTACAACTGCAACGACTTATGGTGGAAATTCCAAACCCAGTTGTGGTTGTAAGGCAAGGATTATTTATATTACACTCAAAATAGACTCAAGAACTGGCTGAACACTTCTAGCACTATTTTGTGAAAAGAACACCATCTCACAGCAGCCACTTTGTGATAGCAGAATTCTCCAAATGCGTCCATTGCCTCAGACAAGGCCCTGTCCTCAGTCCCCGAGTTAATTTCTCTCGTTTTGAAGCTGGATGGGAACTGACGCAGCTGCTTTGTAACCGGGCAGATAGTGGTTTCCTTGCACTCACCCTCCTTCTTTCCTTCTCGTTCCAGGGATGCTGTATTATGTCAGCCGGGCTTACAGAGCCCAGGAGCCAGACGAACTCTCCCTCGAGGCTGGGATTGTGGTGGAGGTGCTGGAGAAATCAGAGAGTGGCTGGTGGCTGGTTTGGTAAGCCGGGAGGTGGGCTGGGCTGTGGGGGAGGAACTCAAGTCTGGGCAGACAAATGGGACATTGATCAGTTTCCGCAGACAGACCGTGACATGGTATCTACTGGTTGCTGAAAGCCTGATACAAAATACTGAATGCTGCATTATACTTGCTACTTTGAAAGGTTAATAGACAAAGTCTTGGGATCTCTTAAGCAAACATTAGAAGGATCTGGTAGCACCTTTTCAGATTAACAAAGGTTATTAAGAGATTACCTTTCCTGAGTTGCACTTCACTTCATCAGAAGCCATGGAATGATTAGACATTGTGGAGATCCTGTGAATGTTGCGTTGCTTGTTGAGTTGTGTTGGATTTTGAGAGCAGTCAGTGAAGCATGAGACACTGGAAGAATGAAGTGCTTGCAGTCAGGGAGGCAGGCTAACAAAGGCCTCTGAGGAGCAGGGAGAGGCTACATAAGATCCTCCCCCCGGTTGATCAACTCTTAGCCTTAGCATGATTTGGGTTGAGGAAGGATGGGAATTGTGATCCACTGGAATTGGACTCTCTGACAGTGACGGTTGTCCTCTTTCTTGCTTTCTCCTCTTTGGGGAACAGCATCCAAATCTCTGTGGGGCTAAAAGAGAGTTCAAAATTTCTTCCAAAATCCTTATGCAGAAATTCTTTCCCAAAAGTAGAAATCTAATATTAGGAGATTGGCACTAAAGGAGGAATCAGCTTTTATTGGAAGAGATTGGGGAAATCCCTCTCCCCCCAATGCCATAGATCGATTTCTGTTGAGGAGCAAAGACTTAGATGTTATTGCTGACCCAACAAACAGGAGCTGAAGTGATGCCCTCTCCTCCTTTTGGCTTTCCAGGTACAATGGAGCCACAGGCATTGTTCCCTCCCTGTTTCTCCAGCCGTACAGAAACCCCCATAGAAAATTCCTGGCTCTTGCTTCTCCCTCCCTGCGCAGCTCTTTGCCAAACCTCACTGAAGCCTCCAGTCTCAGCAGCAAGAATTGCGCAGCCCAGCAAAAGGGGAACCAGGTTTATCTCAGCCAGAAGACGCAAAGCGAAGATGCCGGTTCACTCGAGGGCAAAGGCATTCGTTCCCCAAGTCGAAGTTCCATCTCGGGAAATTCCAGTCCAGCCTCTGGGAAAGAGAGTTGGTCCAGCAGCTCTGGGAACGTGAGTGACCAAGGATTCTGTGGTCCCTGTGACCCTGAGAGCCACATTGTCCTCCCAGAGACCCTTCTCCAGACCTCTGGCAAGCCAGGAAGCCCCCCCTTAAGCCAGCAGCAGAACAGTTCTGGCTTTGAAGAGGAGTCTTCTAGAGACCCTGTCCGTTTGCTTCCCTCCTCTGGGATGGGCCCCTTGCCTAGTGGCCCTATTGTGCCCCCACGCCCATCCCCTCATGAAATCCTCCAGAAATGCAGCAGCATAACCAGAAGCGCTCTGCAGAGATCTCTGGAGCAGCCCAGCCGGTTCCCACCTGTAGAAAGCAAAGGTGCCATCCAACATCATTGAGCTCTGCGGGTTATTAATGTACAAAATACCTGCTGTGTGTGGAAGGAATCACTCAGTTCCTTATGCGGGGTTAGAATTTGGATGCCCTTCCATGGTCTTTCCAAGGGACACGCCTCCATCTTCCTAAAGAGAGGCCAAGCTGAAAGCACCATCCACTTTTAAGAGCTCTCCAAGCCAATCCCTTGGAAGGGAAAGGAGAGGACATCTTTCACAATTGGGTGCTATTTGGCCATGCTGGATGGAGCAGACACAAACCTGTATGGAGCAGTGAGAATATTTTGTGAAGGACGTAACCCAATTCCACCTGAACTAAAGAAAAGGGCAGGTAGAAGCGAGGACTGCATGGCCCTTTGAAGCTCTGGCAGTCCCACTTTCTACTCAACTATCAACATCTGTGAGCTGTTGACTGCTGTATCCAAGTTGGGATCTACAGAAGATAATTATTTAAAATTACCTAATATAATTACTGGAATGGAGGCATTTGAATATTTTTAGGTATTCCTTACCTATTAATGTATTTTAATATTTTAGTAACTGATTTCTGTCTAGTGGTTTGAGGGTTACTAGGCATGTTAGAAATATGAACTAATAAAATCATATATAATTAATATGCTGTATTTCCATTCCAAGCAATCTGCCTGTGAAAAATAAAATTACTTAGAATGCAATTTCTTTGAAAAGTCACCCTCTCTTCCCATTTGTTTTAAAAAGTTCAACGTGCTGTATTTCACACAGAGCCTTTCCTCGCCTTTCTCACACCCAGAATAAAGCTCCTGTTATTGCAAATAACTTTATCCACTCACGAACACTAACAGGGTGTGTATTAAATTTGAAATTAATCTGCAACTCTAGGTAATAATAATGGGCACCAGCGTGGCTGAATTTGATGGGGCAAGCCTGGCAGCCCTGTGTGGTGGGTGGTTCTCTTCGTCACCCTGCTCTTGGTCTTCTTGATGTCCACCAGTTATAATGTTTGCAAGCTGCCCAGAGTCGCCTCTGAACAAGACAGGAGGCACATAAATCTAATAAATCAATAAATAAAATAGCCCAGATCAGCAAACAGACTCCAGGCGGAGTGCTGGAACTCTCCTTTAGGCTAAAAGGTGTGATAACAGAACTTTGAGAGCCTGAGTGAGATGCTTTCTCCCCGCTCCTTCCTTATAGCAAAGAGAATCAAAGTGAGGAATCTTGAGTTTCTGCCTCACTTCATCCTGTTTTTGGACTAAGCTGGTGTTAACCTAAAGGTTGCCACATCCCTACTTTGAGGCCCAGCTGCACGAGATGGGAGCAGGCACAGCACGACAAAACCCTTCGCCTTTATTCCCATTGGCTGCATCTCGCCCAAACCCTACAACCACTCCTGAGGACACCCAGTCAGACCAGCAGAGGCTTAGCTGTTCTACTGGATCTCCAAATTCTGCTTCCTGCCTTTACGGCCGTGGCATCTTGCTGCAGAAGCGAGGCCGGATTCTTGCTCTCTGCTGGATTATCCTTTGGTTTGTTCGGTTTAGCCGTAACATGCTGTTCTGACCGTATCAACTGTGGCTCGTTCAATCATCTATGGTTAAGACCAACCAGGGCTCAGCAGGCAAGGTGAACTAAGCTTTTCATCACACTCCCAAAAGGTGACTGTGAAACCGTAGACTAGTTCATCTGTGAAAGAGCAGCATTGTTAAGGGATTAAGTGTTATTTTAAAAAAGACACTGGGGCGGAGAACTTGTATGGCCCAGCAAATGAGAGACAAGTTTATTTATACAATAAACATATCTTTATTATATAAAGCATTCTTTAGAACATCGTTGGTGAAGGGATGTCAAACTCTTTGGGGATGTGGACAAGTACTGGCAGGTGAGCTTCAGCAGTCATGTCTCCATCACTTCGTCCCGCCCGGGAGCCTCAGCCAGCCTCATGTTTTGCCACATGAAATCAAGGAACATTGAGGCCTGGAGTAGCCGGCCCAGCCTCTGGTGGTGGCGTTCTGCAAAGAGGAAAAAGGGAATGAAAACCAAGGAGGCAGCCGAGAGCAGCTGTCCTTGGCAATGATGGGTTACCTACTCAGCCAGACTTAGCACGTTCTTCCATGGGAAGATGGTTTCCATCTCCCTTGACAACGTGGCATGAAAGGCCATGTCAGGTGCAGTTAAGCTAGTGCTCTCAGTGAGGGTGACATTAAGGAGGCCTGGCTACCTCCATGAGTGACAAGAGGTAGGAAAAGTGGCTGCCATGTTACTTCAGAATTCTTTCTAGGAGCTTCTAGAAGACACAGAAACTTCTTAAAAGTGTGTCCTGTAGACAAGACATATTCATAATAAGAGCCGTGGTGGCGCAGTGATTAGAATGCAGTATGGCAGGCTGATTCTGCTGACTGCCGACTGCCAGCAGTTCAGCAAATCTCACTGGCTCAATGTTGATTCAGCCTTCCATCCTTCCGAGGTTGGTAAAATGAGGACCCAGATTGTTGGGGGCCACAGGCTGACTTGTAAACTCAAGAGAGCTGTAAAGCATGTGAAGTGGTATATAAGTTTAAGTGCTATTGCTATAATCTCAGAAGATAGAGTGTAATACTGAAATGGTATTATCTACTGCTATTGCTAAATCTTTGCTCTGAAATAAGGACCTTCAATATAACTGTAACCATGATATTTTTCCTGTAGGAAATTTACTATAACCAAGAGACATGGGCACTTTAAGCAGAAGGCAAAAATAAATATACTGGTGGATTGTAGAATACATGTCTGTCTCTTGTCAATATTTGAACTCAATTTTTTCAACAAAGAGCAAAGTAAAGAATTGTCAACCAACTTGATCAAATTTCTATGAATTGTTCCATGATCACATACTTCTAGGCAATTTATTTAATCACATGATTATAATTTTGTTAATTTGGATACTATGAGCCAATAGTTTGAACTGATAAAATATGCATGGCTTTAGTTGCGTGGTCAAAGTCACCATTTTGACCTCTCTCTCTCTCTCTCACACACACACACACAGAGAGAGAGAGATGTGGATATCCCTGCATCTTTCTTAACTGACATCCTTCAGATGTGTTGGACACATAAGATCTTCCAGCCTTTGCTGAGCCAGCTGGGTATTGAGACAAATGCAGCTATATTCAGGAATCTTCTCCAAGACTGAGAAAAACAAAGTCAGCAGAGAAATATTTAGCTTCACATTCAAAGCCACATAATAAGATGCCACAGGCTTTTCAGGAAAATTGGAAGTTGCATAATTACTCTGATCACATAATAATGGAAAATCTTTGCTTTCTTGGACAGAGCTCAGTCCCAAAGCTGCAGTCTAACGGTTTGGGAATTCCTCTTTGCCTGGAGCTGCAGGAAGTTGGGTGGATGGGGGGAGAGGGAATGCTTCCTGACACTAGAGAAGCCTACATAAAGGGATTTTTCTACCTTGGTGGGGCCTTCCTGGAAGGATCAATTGTCCTGCCCAGATTGTTTGCTTCAGACGGTGCAAGGTTCCCAGGTGTCAGGCCCCACTATGAAGTTGAGCCATGATGGGTTGAAAAGTAGAAACGTTAACAGCTGTGATGAAAAGCCCAGACTTGCAAACCAATCAAGAGTTGTAGGTTGTGATAAAACTATCACTAAAAACTGAGCCCAAGCACACAAGAAGAACTTTGAAAAAAACACACATTTCAACTGTTAAGGTCAAAGCCATTTCATCCTATTCTTGGAGAAACAAGGAATCATTTACCGATGAAGTTGGAAGAAGAGCCACTTGCCTGTGTAGGGCAGGAGAGACTCCACCGCAGTTTTGATCCCTTCGTACTTCAAGAGATCCTCTGGATTTTCATGCTTGAGGAGGACTTCCACCACTGCCTGGGCCTCGTGGCAGTTCCGTGTGTTGGTGTTCCAGGTGATGGAGAACTTCAAAACTGCCTCTGGGGTCAAAAGCACAAAAAAGACACATTAGGAATGAGCGCGCCTGCTGAGTTCATACCTGCCCAGTTAAAGGTTGTGAGATTGGAACGTGGCTCTTACCTGCCTACTTTATTAAACAAACAAATATGGCCAGTTAACTCACACAAGGTGACTCCTGGCAGCTTACAATATTAAAATTTCACCATGTAAGAAGAACCCCTAAACTTCCAGCCCCCATGACAGCAACCATGCAATCACACCAGCCACCTTATTGGCTCCCTATCAACCAGGGTCTCCATGCCTGCTGACAGAACATATCTTCAGGGCCTTCCAGAAAAATAGCGAGGAAAATGGTCTTCCAAAGGGAGGGAGCCACCACAGGAAAGGCCTCTTTTCTTAGTCCCTCTAGACATACTTCTCTGACAGAGGGGACCCACAACATACCCTGCCTTCCTGCTCCGGTGAGCTGGAGTAGGGCTTTAAAGGTGGTAACTAGCCCCCCCCGCCTTAGACTGTTAATTGGTAACCAATGCAGTTCCCGTAAAAGAGGTGATACATGCAAAATCTTGACTTGCAGAAGTATGCGGGCTGTTGCATTTTGAACCAACTTGTAGTTTTGAAACATAATACAATGAGACTTTGAAAGTTGGACACAGGAAATTAGAAGGAACTAAAGATTAAAATTAAAGAAAAAGAACACATTTGACTTACAAATACAGTAGGGAGCAAAATATTTTAACATTAGGCACACTGACTGTTATTTTTGAACAATGGATCCACAAGTTAATATTAAGAGTGTCTGTCTCTAAAGATAGTGTTTAAAATATGTTATAGAAGAGAAACAGACAAGGCTGAGACAGATCTGAAAATGGATTTACAAATAATAGGCTACAAGAATAATATGTAAAAAGATGCTACTCTGGACATACAAAAGAATTCTGCTGTCTTAATAATTAAAAGGGATGTGCACATAACAAAGCAAGAAGTGACCTGAATAATTTTCCTATATAAAAGGCTTGTTAAAGCATTGAATAATTTTGTGAAAAGCAACAAAGAAATTTTTTTTAAAAATCAGATTCTAGAATATTAATTTGAAGGAACTAAAGATCAAGACTGTTAAAAAGAAGATATATAAAAATGGTTTATTTGATCCAATTTAAAATACATATGTGTTTATCTCTGGGCCCTTAATGGATTTTTGCTGATCAGGACTAAAATGATGAGCTTTTAAGGATTTATAGATAAGAGATGGGAAATGGGAAAAAAGATTCGTTTCATTGTTAGAAAAGGTGATAAGTTACTAAAATCATTTATACTTGTGAAGGAGAAAGTCATTTATATAATTCTTTTCATTTTCTTTGCTATACTCTTTATTTTTTCTATTTTTTCCTATTTTTAGTTTATATTGGTTTGTTATCATTGCACCTGTACTTTTTAATAAAATCACTATAAAACAAAAAAGACGACGACTGGAGTTCTTCCAGCTGGACTGTTTCCAGCCCAAAACCACCTGTGGTGGGAGTGGGAGTATTTAATCAGAAAAAAGAAGGGGGCAGAGGTCAAACTGCCGAATGCTCTTTTGTTCTAAAGGGATCCAGACCCCCCCCCTCTTTTCAATGAGAGGCTGCTTCTCGGAGGCTGCCTGGACAAGTCCTATAGTTATTTTTGCAAGGCCCCCCCCCCCCAAGAAATGGTTTGCCATTGAGTCTTTCTTAAAGCTGAGAGACTCTAGGCCAAAGTCACCCAGCTGGAGTTTGTCTAAGGTGGGTTAGAACTCACAGTCTCCTGGTCTCTGGCCTGATGTCTTAAGCACTATACCACACTGTGTGTCTCTCCAAAGAGCTCATTTCCAGTAAAAAGCAAGAGGTCTGGAACTAGAACCACCTCCTGCGAAGGGCCTTGTCTGTCTTTTGTAAATACGCAGAGGGTCTGCATGCACCTGTGGACCCACGAGGATCTATGGGCATGCAGAAGCTGCCCCAGCTGGGGCTGCATACTGACCCTTCTGGTCTTTCCGCAGCTTCATCAGATTCTTCGCCAGGTTTTCCTTTCCGCTGGGCTCCTTCAGGGCGGCTGAGGGGGACAAAATAACCCTCCGTGATTGAATTCCCAGTGGGCAGAGGACAAGGGGACAAAAATGAGAGGTGCTGGAAGGCCAGTGGCTGCCTGCGACCCTGCCCTCTGCTGAGAGGGACGCCCGCCCTGCATCGCATTCTCATGTGGCCACACCCAAATTTATGACCATTTCTGCAATGGCCATTAAATGAATCCATTACATACAACAGGTGTCTTTTCTTGAAAGCAGCCAAAAAACCTCAAAAACTGCAGTCCTGCTGCAGGACTCTGCAAACGGCGGCTACCAAGCATCCAAAATGCCGTCATGTGACTTCAGGAGCGGGATGGCCATCCGGATTCCAAAAACAGGGAGCAAGTAGCTCTGGGGAGGCCTGTTGTGAGTTCGAACAGTCGCCAAATGACCACCAGTAGTGTGACTGTACACCCAGCCTGCCAATTTTTACCACGTTCATCTGAATAAATGCAGCGTGCTGCAAATATCTCTTAATATTAATGTCCTCGATGGACATTACAAGGACAATATAGTTATATATAATTATACTTTTATTTATATAACTATAATATAATTGTAACCCTTAATGCCCTTGTATGTCAAGATCTTTTGGGACTGAGAATCCTGACTGTCCCTTTAAATGTTGCACCAGAAGATATACTTCATAAGAAAATAAGATCACAACCAAAGTGAACAAATATTACTGTTCCTCTGTACTGAATTGTCTACCATAGCTTTAAAAATCATGATTTTTTTGGCAACATTTTAGATTGGCTCTTGAGCTGAAGTTTCACATCTAGCCCAGGCTGCTGGGTGCATGCCCTCTTAAATACGTTTCCTTTTGCTTTTTTGTCCCAATCGACCATATCCCGAAGAGGCACAAAGACACATTTGGGGGTGGGGGAGGGAAGTCCCCTAAATAGAGGGAATCTGGCAACAACTATGTTGTTCAAGGGAATACCTCACCATTCAGCAAACTGGTAATGATGATAGACGGTCATTTGATAATATCGCTGGGCGTTTCATACACAAAACAACTATATTCTGAAATTTGGGAAAAATAAAATAACCCCTTTGCTTGGCCCTGAAAAAATCACATTTGGGCTCTCTTGGGAACTGGAGGCCCCTGAGTGGGACTCGGTGGGGGAGTGTCTGCTGGAAGGCTGAAGCTAGAAGGAAGAGAGACCCTTTCGGGCCTCCTCTGAAGCAAGGTCTCACCCTTGATGACGGTCAGCACCGTATGAGGCCGGTCCAGGGAGATGGCCAAGCCCAGGGCCCGCAGGAACTGCCGCTGGTGCAGCAGGTTAGCCAGCTGCTGCTCTCTGGAAGACAGGAAACCAGACAGGGAGGGGCCAATGGCAGCTGGAATCTGCAAGCGCTGGGGCAGCCGCGAGCCAGGGCCAGCCTGAAAGCAGCCCATCCACCCAGGGCAGGCGAGAAGGGAGCTGCCACCTTTCTTGGATTCACAGGGGGGAGTTTTTCCTACCTCTCAGTTTTTTTTGGGTGGGCCATTGAGCTTTTACTGCAACCTTAACGCTTGTCTGAATGGAGCCCAAAGTGGCCTGTGGAAACGCACTCACACAGCCGCCGGCTGACCAAAGAGGTGGAGATGGCTGGCAGCAAGAGAAGGTGCCCTGCTCCTGCCAGCCCAGCGACCGGCAGTGGCTGCTTTTAGGCCACTTGCGCCTAACTGCAAATGCCATCTTGCCACGGACTGAGGGAAGCCGGAGGTAGCCGGGAAGAGTGTCGATCTGTTGCAAGGCCTGGGTCCCTTCTGAAAGCACATCCTTAACCTGCAATTCCCAAGTACATGCTTTCTACTTTCTTTGGGCTGGTAGCAAGTCTTCCCCCCCACCCCTGGCATAGCTAACAAGCTTTTCGTCCTGCTCTGAAGTCTCTAGTCCATCTAGTTCACAACCCAGTTAGCTGGGAATTGTGGAGGGGACCGGGATGCCAGCCAGCATCAATTACATCATCCTTTCAGGTAGCCACTTGGCTCGGGTGGAAGAAGAATTGCTGAGAAGCTGCCACGCTCATGGAAATGGTTCAAGCTCCCTAGTCCCAATATGGCGGGCCAATGAATTAGACACTTTATGTAAATTCATACTTTTCATAATCTTATTTGTAAGCCTGCAACTTGTATACTATGTTCATTGCAGTTAATTAAGCAATACACTGAAAAGCAAATAGATGCCACCAATTACACACGATTTGGAGACTTGTTTTTTATCTAAATAACTGTACTCAAAATACAGGTAGTCCTCGACTTACAAGCACAATTGACCCCAAAATCTCTGTTGTTAAATGACACATTTGTTAAATGAGTTTTGCCCCATTTCTCACCACAGTTGTTAAGTGAATCCCTGCAGTTGATAAGTAACACAGTTGTTCAGCGAATTTGGTTTCCGTATGAACTTTGCTTGTCAGAAGATCACAAAAGGGGATTTACACTGCGGCCGTCGTAAATATGAGCCGGTTGCCAAGCATCTGAATTTTTATCACCTGACCCTGGGGCTGCTGCAAAGGTCATAACTGTGAAAAACGGTCATAAGTCCCTTTTTTCAGTGCCGTTGTAACTGAACGGTCACTAAACGAATTGTTGTAAGTCGAGGACTACCTGTAAATATACCCAACATATGGCAGATTCCCAAAACAATTTTAGAGATTTCTCTCTGCACAGTTACACCTTTTTCAAAATACCTAAAAGCAAAGCACAGAGATCCATCCAGAATGCAAATATATAATTACATATATATAATTATATGGAACCAACTCAGATAAAAACTTATGGGTGATTACAGCAAACTCTGCCATGCCAGCTGGAGATGGCGGGACCTCTTGCCCAACCATCAGAAGACACCCAGTGTAGCTGCTGGGATGAAAACAGCAAAATGCTGCTCGGAGATACTCACTTCAAGATCTGCTCCTCTTGCTTTGCTTGATCTTCTTCAAGTTCTGTTTGAGTGACATCCTTTTAACAGACAGAGACATGAAACACAAATAGAAAAATCGCCAAATGGAGTGGTTGGTGCTTCAGAAAATAATAAAACCTTTCAACCAGATCCTGTTGTTTTTTGGAACCAAAGCAACAGCCATGCGTAGAACACAATATTGGTGCAACCATATTAATTTGTCAATAATACCAATTATTCTGAGACCAGAGTAAAATTATTTTAGGAACTTTTTAGATTTCAGAATACATGTTTCAAAATCTCTGGATGACTTTGGAAGGAAAGCAATAGACCCCCAGACCTGTCTAATGCACCTGGAGCAACACGCCCCCCCCCCCCCCCACTTCCCTCCATCCACTGCAACGGCACTGAGGAAGCATCCCTCTCCAGGAACCTGCAGCCCCAGAGCGCCAGGCGGTGCTGGAGCCCGAACAGTTTTCCCCTTTGGGATTCTACTCTGCAGAAGGTTAAGAGCTGGAAAGGCAGCATCTTCCCTTAATCAGTGTAGCCTGTTCTTCTTGCTGCTTGTGGAAAGTAATGGAAGCACCATTTTTACTGGGCAAATTTAACATGGTGATTAAGTCATCTGGTTATTGCCCAAGTTATCCCACAAGGGAGGCCAGAAACAGAATCTGGCTACAGCTAAATTTGTTTCATAATTTGTTGTACTTATTTCCTTGGTGGAAGCACTGATTCTTCCTCCCTCTCTGACCTTGAATCCCTACATTCATCTCTGGAATGCTCCAAAATGAGATATAATTAGGTTGGATTGACTCTTTTACCTATAACTAATTTGGAACTGGATCCAGGCTGGCACCTATAAACCAGAGTAGGGGAAAATGTTTGTCAATCCTCACTTTCTTTTGTGCCCCAGAAGATAAAATTTGGAGTCGCCCCAGGTGGCTGCTTCTATCAACCAATTCGGCTCCATTATCTGGCTTCAGATTTGGGGTTGAAATATGAAAATCCCTCTTTGGATTAACTAAGTAATCCAAGAATATACCGTAATGATTGACTGAAACATGCTCAATGACATGGATATGTTTTGTTATGAAAACGTGCAATTTTTAATGAATTTATTTGTTAAAAATTACAGCCTACCTACTGTTCAGGAGATCTCATGGTAGGTTATAATCCAATTCATTACTTATCTATTAAGAATTTATCTAATTATGTTATCATGTCACCTTCCAGTATTGGGTTCGAAGGCTACCTTAAAAGTCTCTTAGTATTTTTCATATAGTTGATTGGTTTTGAGGCAGCTTGGTCTACTTGATACCCCATCATTGTCTCCAAGCTATATAGGTAATTAAACTGAGTCTTTCCATAAAATACTACTACAATAAGTCTCACTGTGTTTCTGAGAGTTTATTCTTGTGCTACTAGATTGGAGGGCCAATTTTCCATCCTTCTAGAAGTACAACTATACCCACAGAATGATATTAATAAAAGTTACTGGCAGAATAGGAGGCCAAATTTGAAAATAATGCACACCCACAGATCAAGTTCAACACTTCCTTTGCAATGTTAAAAGTTCTGACTCAGACTAAAGTCTCGAGGCTGTTCTACTTCTACTTTCTCCTCTGAAGTTGGAGAGAAGACTCTGATCAGGATGAAAATATGGTACCAAATCCTCTCAGTGGCTCTTGACTCTTTCTAAAGTTGAGGAATCCTAATTATGAAAGCCCGACAAGAGGAAATGGTGGAACTAAATAGGGGGGAGTTCAGACCAGCCCACTCGACTTCAGGATTTGCTTGGATGGGATCCCACCCTGGGAGAGTCTTGGAGGATTAACAGCTGAATTTTAGTTGCTGTTACAGTTGCTATTTTGGCAGCTACCTGAAAATGAGCCTTTCGGAAAAGCTCTTGCACAAAAAGTGCAAATCAATCTATTAGTCACTCCTGAAATGAGAAGATCAATCCTTACAAGTATGCTAAAAGATGGGAGATGTACCACAAATACAGAGCAATCTTCTTGATGACTTTGTGCTACAAAATTTCTCTTATAAAGCAAAAATAGTAGACTACTGCTGATAAAGCAGCTTCATTAAGCTTAGCAGACAGTCTTGTTTTTAAATGGAATTGCTATAAAACAACAATTCACCCATAACCCCTCGGAATGGTACTGGCCTATTCCAAGTACTGACCGCCTTCTGCCAGTCTGAAGGGAGGCAACACCGAAATAAAAATGCTGAATGCTCTCTCAACTGCCAAGCTCCTTCTCGGTAAGAACTACATTTATACGAAGTTGAGAAGCTGGAATGATGCCACTCATTCTCTGCAGCTCTCTGGTAATCAGCAATCCAAGTGAAGAAGGGCAGATCTAAGACTCAATAGGGGAAACTTATCAAATTTGTGACAGCTTGCAAAATTAATTTATAGTCATTTTTTAAACTAACATTAAGAACGACTCAACCAAGAAAGCAATGTATATATATTTTCTTACCAAATGTTATTTCATTCCATCCTTTACCTGTATTAATGAACTATAGAAAAGCAAAAAAAAAAATTGGACAAAATACATTTGGGGGAAAAAGTCAATTTAAGATACTGAAATTCAGGAGCCATCCTAAAAAAACGCAGGTGTGCTTTTCTCGTCTACTGCTCATCTAGATGGGATGGGGTCTCTACATGGATTCCTCCCCTGAAGAATCAGCAAAGCAAGCGAGGTGACTTCTAGACCCCAGCACTTTGCACAAAAGAAAGCAGCAAGCTAAGTAACCAATAGTAACACTTAGCAGCCAATGCTGGTTTGTAAAATGTGGTTGTGAAGAGTCCTGGTGGAGCAGTGGTTACAGGAGTTTGATCAAGGCTGACTCAGCCTTTCTACCTTCTGAGGTCGGTAAAATGAGGACCCAGATTGTTGAGGGCAACATGCTAACACTGTAAATGGCCCAGAGAGTGGTGTGAATCACTATAGGGTAGTATATAAATCTAGGGATTATTGTTATATCTGCAAGAAGCAGATATGGCTTGCATTTGTTTGTATTCATACAATAACACTAAAAATCTCTTGTGTATTTCTTTCAGAGGTTTCAAAAGTTCAGCTGTGCAGAAATAAGACAAAAGTTCAGCTGTGCTTTTGGAAATAAAAATACTGAATATATCACACCAAGTTTGTATCAGTTGCTCTAGTACTTGTTTGTTTCAATTTAAGATTCTGGCTCCATTTTGTATAGGACCAGATTGAGGTTCCACCTATATTCATGTGAAATTTCCCTTCCTAAGATCAACCATTCTTTTTCTCTGGCCTTCCAAGTTAACAGGTACCATAATAAGATCTGTTCAGTTGTAGATCTATGTTTGTGGGGAAATAAGGAATTCCTGAATGACTTCAGTTTTCAAATTTAAAATCAGTGGCACAGATTGACAAACTGATGGGCTTGGCTCCATGAAGAAATGAACAAGTAGCATTGACCAATATTGTTGAGAAATGGCAGCCCTTTATTATAGATTGAATCAATACTGTGAGAGGATCCTTTTGCTTTTTGTCCTAGGGAAGCCTAATAAGGAGAACGATAAAAATCAAAAATAAGAAAAAAAAGAAGGTGAAGCAAATAAGCCAGGCTAGAATTGGCAACCTAAGATCAGCCAACTTTGCAGGTTCTACCTTCCACAATAAGACCCGTGAATCTGCGGAGCCGGTGACCAGGCTATCGTCCTTCTTGTTAGCATGCAAGGCCCAGACTTTGTTGTCGTGAGCATCTAAGGTCTTCACACACTCATTGTTTTTGATTGTCCAGAGTTTCAGGAGACCATCAGCACCACTTGTGGAAAGAGAAGCAAGAATTAAGAACAGTTTGAGGTTAAGCTCAAGGCATTTGGGGAAAAAAATTCACTCAAGGTAGTTTACTGTCTATGGAAAAGTCAGAATTAAAAGAATGACGCCCTTCCCCCATCTCCAGCAAGATCAGAAGAGGAAAAACCCAAACAGAAATAAAATTGTCTACAAATCTATGGTATGTTGAAATAAGAATTCTTCTGACAGGAGGAGGAGGAGGAGGAGGCCAGGCACAGTCTGAAATCTGAGGATCTCCCAGGGCTTGGGGGCGGGGGGAGAGGGGAAAAAACTTCCTTGTGAACAAACAGAATTCTGCATATAAAAGCAGCAATTCTGTATTTGTCAGGAATGTTCTTCCTTGTAGAGGAGAGGATCACAGGCAGTGTGGGAATTTGAGGCCAGATAATGAGTTTGGATGAGGGGTGGTTTCCCCCCACTTCATCTAAAAGTATGTCAAGGAAAAGGAGGAATCCTAAAAGGGAATCCAAACGCAGTGTGGTAAAGATGAATTGGAAGAGAATCAACCAAAGGGGGGGGGGGGGGGAATCCACATAGATCTTGTGACCAGCAGAAAGCGTTTGCAAATTTCCTTTCCTTTTCCTCAGAAAACGCAGCAAAACCTCATCATGCAACAAACAGCCAGAGAAGAGCCCAACCCGGAGTCACCCGGCCTGTTGTCTTTCCAATGTATCCAGTGTGCTAACTGGGATGTCTGAATGGAGGCATCGGAGGTGAGGAAACTTTGTGCTGATCACTGATCCAACTTCATCTTATTTGGGGATGTGGACCAGACCTGCATCTTTGCCCTCTCCTCCCTGGGGGCTCACTCCTAGAAAGCAGTTTTCAGGAAATCCTGTCACAGGAATACGGGAAGTGAAACTGCTTGCACGGTCACGACATGTAAGAAACCATGAAAAACCTTGTTCCCAAATAACATGGATTTGGAAGATCAACTATGTGCCCTTCTCCTTTTTTTAATCTTACTTTGACTTGTTCTGCAAATAATAGTTTAGAAGTGCTGCTTCTTTTCAATAGCTATGTTTACACAGGGGCAGAAACAGGGAATAAGATTCATATGCCTAATAATAATAATAATAATAATAATAATAATAACAACAACAACAACAATAATAATAATAATAATTTGGAAGGGACCTTGGAGGTCATCTAGTCCAACCCCCTGCTAAGGCAGGAAACCCTATACCATTTCAGACAAATGGCTGTCCAGTCTCTTCTTAAAAGCTTCCAGTGTTGGAGCATTCACCACTTCTGGAGGCAGATTGTTCCACTGGTTAGTTGTTCTGTCAGGAAATTTCTCCTTAGTTCTAGGTTGCTTCTCTCCTTGACTAGTTTCCATCCGTTGCTTCTTGTCCTGCTTTCAGGCGCTTTGGAGAATAGCTTGACTCCCTCTTCTTTGGGGCAGCCCCTGAGATATTGGAACACTGCTATCATGTCACCCCTCACTCTTCTCTTCATTAACCTACACATACCTAATTCCAGCAACCGTTCCCTATATGTTTTAGCCTCCAGTCCCCCAATCATCTTTGTTGCTCTTCTCTGTACTCTTTCTAGAGTCTCGACGTCTTTTCTACATTGTGGTGACCAAAACTGGATGCAATATTCCAGGTGTGGCCTTACCAAGGCATTGTAAAGTGGTATTAGTACTTCACATGATCTTGATTCTATCCCTCTGTTAATACAGCCTAGCACTGTGTTGGGTTTTTTGGCAGCTGCAGCACACTGCTGGCTCATATTGAAGTGATTGTCCACTAGGACTCTGAGATCTCTCTCACAGTTACTACTATCGAGCAAGGTACCACCTATACTATACCTGTGCATTTGATTTTTCCTGCCTAAATGTAGAACTTTACTTTTTTCACAATTGAATTTCATTTTGTTAGATAGTGCCCAGTGTTAGACTCTGTCCAGATCCTCCTGTATCTTAAGCCTATCTTCTGGAGTATTGGCTATTCCTGCCAGCTTGGTGTCATCTGCAAATTTGATGAGTTCCCCATCTATCCCCTCATCCAAATCGTTGATGAAGATGTTGAAGAGCACTGGGCCCAGAACAGAGCCCTGGGGCATCCCACTACACACTTCCTTCCGTGTAGATGCAGTTCCATTGAGGACCACACGCTGAGTACAGCCTGTCAGCCAGCTACAAATCCATCTGGTGGTGATGCTATCTAACCCACATTTTTCTATTTTATCAAGTAGTAGGTTGTGATCTACTTTATCAAATGCCTTACTGAAGTCCAAGTAAATTATATCTACAGCATTCCTCTGGTCCACTAGTTTTGTCACTTGGTCAAAGAATGTAATAAGATTTGTCTGGCACGATCTGTTTTTGATAAACCCATGTTGACTTTTAGTGATAACTTTGTTTGCATCAAGGTGTTCGCTGATTTGTCGTTTGATTATCTTTTCCAGAATCTTCCCAGGTATTGAGGTCAGGCTGATAGGTCTGTAGTTTCCTGGATCTATTTTTTTCCCTTTTTTGAAGATGGGAACTACATCAGCTCTCTTCCAGTCCTCTGGTAGTTCCCCAGTGCTCCAGGATCTTTGAAAAATATAGTTCAGTGGTTCTGAGATCATGTCTGCCAGTTCCTTGAGAACCTTGCGGTGTAATCCATCTGGTCCTGGTGATTTGAACTCAACTAGGGTGAACAGGTGCTCACTTACCATTTTCTTGCTTATCTTAACTTGTGTTTCTATTCTGTTTTTTATGGAGTAAGGAATTTAATATTATTTTTACTTGCCAAGAGATGAAAAAAATCTTTTGCCTATCTTCACCTACAGATAACATTATTTTATTTTTCTTATCACAAGGAAACACCGTGTTTCCCTGAAAGTAAGACCTAGCTTGATTTTGGGGGGGTGGGACTAATATAAGCCCTACCCCCCAAATAAGCCCTAGTTCTGGGGCAAGACACATGCCTAACAATCAAGCTAGGGGGTGTGGGGTGTGTGGAGCTGCCCCACACCCGCTTACCTTACCGGTAAGCCAGGCCTCCCATGCCCTGACAAGTCTCGCTCCACGTGGCTTGCCACAATGTTGCCACTGCTTGCAGGCCACCCAGCGCTTCGGGCTGTTTCTGCTGCTGGCGGCAGGAGGCCGCATGGTGCTTCACGCCATTTCCGTCGCTGGTACTTGAGGCTGTTGCCACCAGCCTGAAGTACCACACGGCCCCTTGTCGCAAGCTGTGGCAACGGCCTGAAGCACCATGTGGCCTCCTGTCGCCAGCAGTGGAAATGGCCTGAAGTTGTTCCTGCTGTGAGCAACAGAAACGGTGCAATGTGCCATGTGGCATCCAGCTGCAAGTGGCGGCAAGCAGCCGCTGAAGAAGTCAAGCAGTGGTGTGACAGATGTCGAGGCGTAGGAGTTTTAGCTGTGGCAGTCCTAAGGTAAGACATCCCCTGAAAATAAGACCTGGTGTCTCTTTTGGAGGCAGAAAAATAAATAAATAAGACCAGGTCCTTTGACAACACAGATTAAGCACTCTGGCCAGCACCAGCTCTCCAAGCCAGTTTTACTAGCTCTCCTTGGAGATGTTGCAAGTTCTGCCATGGAGCTATTTTGCCATTGGCCTCAGCAAACAGTCTCTTTGTATGGTGGCCGCACCTGCTAAGCACCTGTCCTCCTTCGCTCACAAAGATAACCTTCAAGACAGAGGCATCGTGACCTTCAAAAGTCTGGTGAGGGAAGGAAAGGTGAGAGATGAGCATGAATATTCAGGACAGTCTAATTACTTCAGGCACATAAATGGCTGCCCGGGTCAGAGAAATTGTAAGGAAAGATACCTTAAAAATACCCAAAACAAATTCTGTTATTCCAATCAAAGGAAGCTCAGAACCATAAGGGTTACTCTTTCCAAACAAGGCTGTTAGCTTTCATAACCAAAATATGTGTACAGGTAGACTTTGCTTAACACCTGCTCTGTTTAGCAACCTTTCAAAATTATGCTAGCACTGAAAAAGTAACTTGATTACCAGTCCTTGCACTTAAAACTGTCGCAGTATCATATGATCATTACGCCCTTTACCACTGGCTTCTGATAAGCAGAATCAATGCTGACTTAGCAGTAAAATTGCAAATCACAGTCACATGATATCATTTTTAATGACCTGTAATGCCAAGTTAGGAGTTTTCTAGTGCTACTTTTTTCTTTTAAAATATCTACCTCTGCTGTTATTTAAACACAGCCATTTAATAAAAGTGGTGCCTTGTTCCTTTTTAAACATTTAGTTTTATTCAATAATGAAGGGAACTATTTAGCCTTCCATAATTTTGAATATTATTTTTTCTGAAGAGTATTTTTTTCTTGCTTGCTCCTGTAATAGATAAATTTCCAGCTTCTCTCAGAGAAACAGCTTCTTGTAGATTAATCCACCCACCCTGGTCAAGTGCAATTTTTATTTCTCTACTAGATGGAAAATGCATTAATGCAGGCTGCTAAGTTTTTTGTCCACCACAATACCTTCAGACAACTAAAGTCCTGCAGATCCCAGATTTTCACAGTCCCGTCTGCTGAAGAGGTAGCCAAGACCTGGTCTGCTGGAGAGAACTGCACACACCAGATGCCGCGTTTGTGTCCGGAGAAGACTCCGAGTAGCACACAATTTTCACAGTTCCACAGCTTAGCTGTCTTGTCCTGGGAACCTGTGGCGATTAGCTTGTCATTTGGAGACACTGCCACACTATTAATGTCCTAAAAATGAAGAGAGAACAGTGTGTACCTGCAAGTTATAAGAACCTTTACACACACTGCTACATTCTGCCCTGCAGCATGGAAGATCCGCTGAACCTCGATAACTCAAGCTCCTATTATATAGATGTGTTTCAAATCGCTTCAAGTCTATTTTAGGAAATCTTCAAGTATCTGCAATTGTCTAGTGGTTAAGGCACCAGGCTAGAACTGGGAAACTACAAGTTCCTAGATGTGAAAGCCGACTGGGTGACTTTGGGCCAGTCACTCTCCCTCAGCTCTGGGGTGTGTGTGTGTGTGTGTGTCACAGGGTCCTTGTAATGTGAAAAGGTAAAAGTAATAAAAGTGTTCTCTCTCTCTCTCTCTCTCTGTGTGTGTGTGTGTGTGTGTGTAAGTTACTGACCACTTAACACCATATTTCTGGTATGAGACCACAATAAAGTTTGAGGGATTGTTATAGGAAAGGAACAATCTAAACTTTTAAACAGCCATTTCAAAATCAATGTTTTTGGCTATCCATATGAAAAAGCAAATAGGTTAAAAACACCTTCTTTTTTCATTTTATCTGTTTAAAATCCACTTCCTGGTCTAGCACGATTTGCATGGTAAGCACCTTTTGGCTGAGAACTTTTAGTACTACAACACTGTACTTCTAGTTTCTAGACCACAAAGCAAAGGCTGTTGCAGGCTCAGCTGCCTTTTGCTCCTGCTGTTCATTTTAGAGATGTAACTGTGGTAAGCACGATATCAATATTTATTCTCACCAGTTTTAAAAAAGATTTGAAATTCCATCTCCTACACTTAAACCATA
>JAKJMR010000298.1:897343-942548 GCA_024449315.1 Daboia siamensis
AAACATTAAAACCAAAAGAGCCACTGGGAACCGGTTCCATCAAACATAAAAAAAGTGGCAACCGCATGCGGCTCCCACTTTTTTTTATGTGTGATGGAACCGGTTCCCAGTGGCTCTTTTGGTTTTTCAGGTTGCCGACCCCTGTGCTACAATGATTAAGTGCCAAACTGAATGGTGGGCATAAGGCTCTCCTGAAGCCTTCTAAAGAAAACATTTAGTGGCAGCACTGCCCATACTGTAAGGCGAAACCAAGGTTTAGAGCTTCCCATGATGACCAACTGCCAGAATTCTCAGCAATAAGTCCACTTTCTAAAATCTGCCACTCTGAAGGTTGTCAAAATTCCTCCAAGGTCCCAGACGTTATCATCTTATTCAACTGAAGCTGGTTGTCATTCTCCCTCAGCAAAAGGGTGCAGCTAGATTTCATAAAAAGACTAACCTTTACCTCTTTTTAAAAAGGGGAATATTGCCCTCTTTCAGGAAGCCATTAATTTCAATAAATCCCTTTAATAATGAAAAGAGCCATAATGGGCAAAGATCCAAAGAATTGGTGTGAAGTTTATTGCAAACTACCCATTTGCCTCACGTACATATCAAATCATAAAAACATGAAAATTGAATATGGAAATTTAAAACAGAGCAAAGATAGTTAAACTTTAACATTAAAAATTAAAAAATAGGGGTGGAATTTCAGGACATTAAGCAGCCCCATGGCTGCATACTCCTCTACCTAAAACAAGTATAAAAACACAAAAAGCCCTTAATTGTTCCAACTTCCTCTAAAACCAGGGAAGGCGATGCCTCTTCACACTCCCTGCACCTACAGAAAGCAAGCCTTGGAATTATGGAGAAAGAGATAATCCCTCTACGTAATTCTTGAGCCTCCGAAACCGGGATGGGATGGGATGGTTCTTCAAATGTAGGCACCACCCATCTCATCATCTAGGTGAGCTACCTAACTATCTAATGTTCCTGAACTACAGTTCCAAATAAAAAATGGTTCCATTTAACCATTTGGTTGAAGCTGCTCGGAATAATCTCCACAGTGGTGTTTCTCAACCTTGTCAACTTGAAGATGTGTGGCCTCCAACTCTGAGAATTCTGCTGCCAGCTTTCTGGACAATTTGTTGGAGGAGACTTCTGGGAGTTGAAGTCCACGCATCTTCCAATTGCCAAGGCTGACAAACACTGCTCTAGAAGGTCACAGGATCAGCGCCCTACACTGAAGTGAGAAGCCAGAGCAGGGAAGTTGTTTAGGGCCACAGTGGAATTTAGGGAGCACACTGCAAGCTGTCTCAGAAAATAACAGCTATTTTAGTCCAATTTATACTCTGCCTTTGTTTATTCCAATAATGAAAGAAGGGTCATATCTGGAAGGTTGCTCATTACTGCCCCCTTCTGCTCCTCCCTGGAGCAGTGGAGACTTTTATTGACATGACTGTACGTTAATTTGTCTTTTAGTCAATGGACACCGGGTGCCATATAGTGGCTGTTTTGTGAACAGGCTCTTGTGGCAGCAATTTTGAGTGTGCCCTATTTCACACACATGTGCTTTTTAACTTCTAAATATGACCCCAAACCAACCCCTCATCCACAGGGTCGTTCCAGCAGGAGAAAGAGAGACTTTCAGTAGAAACACGTTTTTACAGGTAGTCCTCGAATCACAACCATTTGCGTAGTAACCATCTAAAGTTATAATGGAAGTGAAAAAAATTTGGGCTCAATTGTGGCTGTCAGTCGAGGACCACCTGTCCTGTGGGTGAAAAACCACAGAAGAAAATGCCACAAGCTAAACTCCCCCCATCGGCTGCGAAGAGAAAATGCAAAACTGATGAACTAAACACTCACCTGGAGGAGACAAAAAAAACCCTCACAACAGCCTGACCCTCTTGTGGTATAAGGGGCAGAGGGAAACTATATCGCACGTTGAAGGTTGACACACTCCGACTGGCAGGGTCTAGGAAGGAAGGCTTCCCTGCCAATATTCTGCCCCCGCCCCCCGGGCTTTCAGAAGGGCCAGAAGACCTGACTCTGGCCACCCGCTTGGCACTCCCGGAGGAGCGACCGGAGGCACCTGGCAGCCCCCCCCTCCCAAGTTCATTCCAGTCTGACTTTATATCCCGTCTTGAGGGGAGATATCATTTATATGGTTTTGTGTTTTAAATGCACACTGCCCGGAGTCACTCGGAGACGGGGCTTTCCAAATAACAAGCACACACACAGCCACTGGACTACAACAGAGTTCAGGTATTTTTTCTGACCTCGGCATGAAAGGCTAACGTGAATTAACATGCCTGCCTGCCTGGAACCCTGACCGAATAAGTGCATCCCATGGTGCAACGTATTGTCACTAACAAGAAATTTTGTCCCTCCAGATTTTTTAAAAATAGCTTTGGAAGCATTCCTAAGTATTGATAATTGAAATTTCCTCCACCTGACTTGCCAAAGCTTTTATAAACAGACACATTTCAGACTTTAAAAGGAAGCCACACAAAGAATTTCAAAAATGTTCATGCATTCTCTTTGTCCTGGCATCAGCTCAAAATGAAGAAACTTGATCTACTCCTGTCTTGAAAAATCCCTAGATTGTGATATATGCCCACAAGACGGTTTCAGGTGCACAGCACATACCTTTAGGATTAACTTGCAGCAGCATTCACCGTGTGGCTGTTTTCTGCCAATAATCTCACAGCTTTCAAGGCTGCTTTCCTGGGCCTGAAGCCAGCTCAGAGAAGCTGCTGGATCACTTGCAGTGCGGCAGTTGAACAGGAGTCAGGAGGAGAAAGGCTTCTGTAATTTGAAGCCGAGCGGGCTTCAAGTGTTTGCTCCCGATGGGGCCAGAGAGGCTCCCCAAAAGTGGGAGGTTGATCATCAGCGCCAACACTTGCCCAGCAATTGGTACTAAAAGGGTTTGGCTAGTCTAAAGGAAAGAAGACATAGGGGTGACACGATAGCAGCGTTCCAGTGTTTAAGGGGCTGCCACAAGGAAGAGGGGGTCACATTCTTTTCCAAAGCACCAGAGGGCAGGACAAGAAACAATGGCTGGAAACCAACCAAAAAGAGAAGCAACCTGGAATTAAGGAGAAACTTCCTGACAGTGAGGACAATCAACCAGCGGAACAGCTTGCCACCAGAAATCGTGGGTACTCAGTCACTTGTCTGAGATGGTATAGGTTCTCCTGCTTGAGCGGGGTTAGGGTTGGGGGGGGGCTGGACTAGAAGACCTCCAGCTCTATTCTATTCTAAGGCACGCAATGTCACTCCTGAAGATAATACATTCCTTCTTGAATTTATTTAATCTTATTATTTAAGCCAGTAGGTATCAGTGTTACATTATGGCAACAATTCCATAGTTTAACTGAGTTTTTTTTTTACATTAACAACTATTCCTTTTTCTATTCACAGTGACTCCTTATGTTAAACTTCTAGTGCATCAGTTCTCAAACATTTTGGTCTCAGGTCTCCCTTTATACTCTTAAAAATAATTAAAGACTGCAAATAGGTGTTTGTGTGTTATACTGATTGTATTCTATGACTGTAATAGAAATTAGAAGTGGGGGGAAATTTTAAACAAATTTTGGGTTGTTTTTTAAAATATAAACAACTCTCTGAGAGTACCACCAACCATAATCATCATCATCCTGAAACAATACCTTTAAAACCATCAAACATTATCTGCCAGTTCCCAGGTCTTTTGGAAGGATTGACAGGTGGATAAAAATGCCAAATGCAGTTTAAACATCTGGCTGACTATGGAACCAATTGTAATTTATTAAATGTATGTGCTGCAGCTGCTGCCCAACTCCCAACTAGCCTAGACAGTTTACAATTGATAAAATGTTTAAAAAATAGAATATAAAAAAAATCAAAACAGCACGAAAGGAAGAAACATAGATAGCAAAGAAGGGGAGCGGAAAGGAAGAACGGAGCATCAACCGTCTTCTCCAAAAGGCCTGGATGAAAGAGCCAAGTCTGCAAGATCCTGTTCTGGTGGAAGGCTCAGCGGGAGCAAAGACAGAAGTTGCCAAAGGAGAAGCTCCTGCCACTTTACGGGCCTTTCCAGGGTACTGAACCCTTGACAGTCTGGGATCCTGAGTGTGGCTGAATGGTTGTGTCCCAAGCCTCCTTATAGTGCCAAGCAGTGCCAAGCAACTTCCCTGAGTTAAAAAACCATGGCCTCCCCCATCCTGAGGACAGGCAAGGCTAGAAGGGATCCCAGCCCTTGTGCTCAAGGGACTGTTCTCCAAAGCAGAGGAGAGGGAGAGATGGCTTCTCTTACTTGGAGCAGGCAAGGGCGCCCACTTGGTGGGTGTGGCCCAGCCCTTCAGCCACACAAGAAACCTGGCCGTCTTCTGTCATTAGCCAAATCCGGAAGGTCTTATCCTGAAAGCAGAAGAGGTCTTTTGTTTTGTTTTGAATGTCAAAGAAGGCTTGAAAAGATCCTAACAGGTTATGGAAGAAGTTGCTTGCAGCTTGGCAGCATGCAAACAAGTCTCCACAGCCCACACCAACACCTCAGGAGTGTTTGCGAGGGAGGGGTGAATGGCAGCATGGGTCTCATAACAGCACAATGCAAAAAACATAGCTTATGTACCTTCAGCAGCCATTACAATGGAAGTCCTAAACTGACTCCTTTGTGGGATGTTGGCATTCTTGTTACTCTGACGTTATCACAGTTTACTACAATAAATGCCACCACATCCTCTCCTCCTCAGTGACCTCAAGCTTTAGGCCCCAATTCCCCAGCTCTTTTTAGCTGGCTTCTCTACCCGATATGCTGCTTTGGCTCTGCAACCTGCAAAGAAGCTTATCGCTGCCAACCTTTTCCCACTGCACCCTCAAAATCAGTGGTGCTGTTCTGCTCCCTTAATTCCCAGCCCCTTTTCCTTTGGGGCACCTTTAGAAATTGCTCCCCTGTTCAGCCGGGCCTTGCTGAAAACACATCCCTTCCTCCAGCCTATCTCTACCAGAGTCGGGCTTTTACACGTGGCTCAGGGGTTACCTTCCCTTTACACAGATCATTAACATCAGCCTTTTAATGTTCATTTGTTCCATCATATCGACATTTTTTTTTGCTCTCTGATCTCTGTTTATATTACTGCTCAATGCCAAGGGAATCTTTTGTTACTTATAACCACCCATAAATCAGTAAGTCCTAAGTGAACTAACAAATGCACAGGAGCCCCTTGGAAAAAATGAAGGGATTTATTCCCTGTAAGGGCCAGTTTGGGCAGTGGAAGGCAGAGCTCTGCCCGGGCGCCAGGATGTTCAAATCCTTGGCCAGAGGGTGGCAAAGTTTTGCGGTGCAACTTTCCAAATGACTTTGTTACCATAGTTCTCTGTATACATGTTGCCCTTAGTCTCAATCGACAATACACAGGAAATAGTTTCAAAATCATATTTGGGTCGGTCACCAGGACCAGAGATGTACTCTTCCAAGCTTTTGGAGTCATGCTGGAGCCCATCCTTGGAGAATTTCTCTACTGGAATACTTGCCTTGGGCTTTTTTACAACCTGGCTAAATGACTGGCACAATGCTTAAGCTTCTTGACCGCACCCTCGATTATTAAACAAACCTATGGTATCCAAGAGGCATTTTTTTTGCCGGAAACTGGACATGAACGATGATTTCCAGCAAGAAAATCACTGAAAATCAGTCATGTGACCATAGGATGCCATAAACAGCCAGGAATGCAGGTTGGTTGCCAAGTGCCCAAACTGCGATAATAAGACTGCACTGCGGGGGGGGGGGGGGGGAGGATTTGAATCTTGAAACCAGGTCATAAGTAGCTATGTGGAGGTCCGCTATAACTTTGAAGGGTCACTAAAAATCGGTCATAAGTCGAGGACTATTTGCATTCTAAATTTAAGCTTTTCTGACCTGGTACCTCCAATGGTATTTTATTACAACTGCCATCATCCATTGCCAGCTATCGAGGTCCACTTCTTGTCCTGAAGGATGCCAAGAAGGGGAAAACTGACTTACACGGCAACTACAGAGCATTGGCTTCCGGTTGCCCTCCGGGTGAGATTCAAGGTGCTGGTGATGACCTATAAAGCCCTAAATGGCTTGGGTCTGGGATATCTGAGGGAACACCTGCTGCCGGCATCAAGTTCCCTTCGTCCTGTACGCTCCCACAGGGAGGGCCTTCTCAGGGTGCCGCCAGCAAAGGATTGCTGGCGGGCAACACCCAAGGGGAGGGCCTTCTCTGTGGGCGCGCCTGCCCTGTGGAACCAGTTACCCGTAGAGCTTAGGACTGTCCCTGATTTTTGTTCGTTCCGCCGGGACCTGAAGACCTGGCTCTTTGAGCTTTCCAGCCAGGACTGAGGATTTTTTTTTTAAATTTTTTAACTTATTGTAATTGGGTTTTTAATCAGAGTTATAGGGGTTTTATATTTTAATTAAGGAAAATTTAATCTATTTTAATTGTTATTAATTTTTGTATTGTAATGTTGTTTTAATTGCCTTGTGAACCGTCCTGGGTCCTACGGGAGAAGGGCGGTATATAAGTTTAATAAATAAATAAATAAATAAACAAACAAGGGCCAGCCTCCTTCCCTGCCCTGAAAAAAAGTGCTGTGCTCAGGAACCCTCCCGTTGCTGTGTCTGCTCTCCTTCCGAAAGGGGAATGACACACAGGATGGGTTTTCCAACGGGTTTTGAATTGGCAACTCTGCAACTCTCTGAAATTTGTTCATGGTTTCCCAAGAGGTCACAAAGAACAGTTTGACGACTTCCAGCTCAACAAGAGACGTGAAATGTCTTCCAGGTGCTAAATTTGCTTACATCCCAACTGCTACCATGCATGAAGTTCCTCATTCAAACTCTAAAATTCCTGTTACTTCTGAAATGAATTATAAATTAAAATGCTCGATACCTTTGAACAGCTAGCAAATAACCTCCCCTTTCGGAAGACGTCCAAGGCAAGAACAGTATCTGCGTGAAAGTTGCAGAGGATAATTAAATCACATGAATAAATACAGCAATTATTTCATATCAATATCTGGTACCCAGCAAACATTCAAAGAATTGCTGTAATTGGACTAACAACTTCCTGAGTTCTAGTTATTTGTCAAGTTTTTAAGAAGTCATGGAATGCTTGCAAATATTTCTCCACTAGTTTGGAGGTATTTGGCAGCAAATACTGTAATTTATGAAATGGAATAAAATCTGAAAGGATAGGGTTTTTTTATTTATTGTATGGCATCTACAGAGGCCACTGATATACAACATTAATAAGAAACGTAATACTTACAGAAATATAAGCTTAAATAAAGCATTGGTGTATGTATGTATGTATGTATGTATGTATGTATGTATGTATGTATGTATGTATATGGTTATATGGTTTCACCTATCAGGACATAGTAAAAATCATCTGGTCCTCAGCAGTTCTTTAAAGTAGGTAAATGCAACCTCAGATATTGTACCACGCCATCTTTTATTTTACAAAAAGAAGTCCAAAATGGAGAAGCCATGTGTGAAAAACCAAAGCACACCCTTGCTGCTTCCATAGGTATGATGAGGCTAAGTAGCAGCCAGGTGCTGCTAATCAGGTGCCCTTGACCAAGGCATCATCAGCAAGTGTGGCTACCTCTAAAAGCCAAAGCTTTAGGAGTTTGCTGGTCTCCAGCACTGAGGTGTGTGTTAGCACAATGCCAAAGAGGAAAGACATCAGACATGATCAGCAATTGTTGCCACCCATCCATCTGTTTATAAGGCCATTTCCAAGCAATTTAAAGTTCATCTTTCTACAGTGAGGAAGATTATTCACAAGTGGAAAACATTCACGACAGTGCCAGTCTTCCAGGAGTGGATGTCCCAGCAAACTCCGAGGTCAGACTGTGCAATGCTCAGAGAAATTGGACTCTACAGGCCTCTGTTAGCATGTTAAATGCTGAAGTCCATGACTGTACAATTACAAAAAGGCTGAACAAATAGGGTTTGTTTGGAAGGGTTGCTGGGAAGAAGCTACTTCTCTTTCAAAAGAACCTGAGAGCAGGGCTTCAGTTTGCAGGGCTGCATCTGAACAAATCACAGGGCCTCTGGAACCCTGTCCTTCAGACAGGCAAGACTTCTGACCATAATGCACAGTATCATGGTTTGCCAAAAACCAAACACAGCCTAGCAGCACAAACATCTCATACCAACCGCCAAGCACGGTGGCTGAGGAGTCATGAGCCTTGGTGGAGCAGAGGGATAATGCCTCCTTAAGTAACACCAGCTGCCTGCAATTAGTGCAGGTTCGCATCCCACCAGGCTCAAGGTTGACTCAGCCTTCCATCCTTCTGAGGTAGGTAAAATGAGGACCCAGATTGTTGGAGGCAATAAGCTGACTTTGTAATAATGCCGCTTGGGGTGTAACAAGCAGGCATATACATAGAATGAAGGCTACTGCTAAGCTTGTAAGCCGCCCTGAGTCTTCGAAGAAGGGCGGGATATAAATGTAATAAAAATAAATAAATAAAAATAAAACTTCTCTGAATACTAAAGTATTCTAGAGTCAAATGTGAGGCCATCTATTTGACAGCTAAAGCCTGAGAGACACTAGGTCATGAGACAGGACAATGATCCCCAGCCCACCGGCAAATCTACAACAGAATGGCTGAAAAAGAAAAGAATCAAGGAATTGCAGTGGCCCAGTGAAAGTCCAGACATCAACCCGACTGAAATGCTGTGGTGGGACCTCAAGAGAGCTGTGCAGAAATCAATGCTCACAAACCTCAATGGACTGAAGCAGTGTTGTAAAGAAGAGGGGACCAACATTCCTCCACAATGATGTGAGAGATTGATAAAGTCATACAGAAAATGATTAATTCAAGTTATTGCTGCTAAAGGTGGTTCTACAAGCTATTAAATACAGTATAAGGTGTACTTAGTTCTTTACATATGGCTTCTCCATTTTGGCCTTTTTTGTAAAATAAATGATGACTGTTCATCTGAGATTTCATTTACTTACCTTTAAGAACTGCTAAGCACAGGTGAATTCTGATGTTGGAGAAGACTCCTGAGAATACCACAGATAGCCAAGGAAACAAATAAATGAATCTTAGAACAAATCAGAGTTCTCACTTGAGAATCTCTCCATATTGTATTTGGACACATTATGTGTCGTTCCCAACGTGGGAGTTGCATTGGCTGCCAAGGGGCTGGTTGTCACCTTTAAAGTCCTATGTGGCTTGAGACCAGGTTAACTAAAGGAGGCGGGGAATACTGCAGGTCCCATCTCCTAAGGAGGTACATCTTGTGGGACCCAGGAGAGTTAAGCTGATTTCTTTCTCCATCAGCCAAAAAGTGGACTTGCACACTAATCACACTGTAAAGGTCAAAGATGGAAACGGCCGCTGTTTCCCATCACTCACCTGAATGACCTGGCAGAATCTGGCAGTTTGAAGAGGACAACTCAAATACTTTCAGTTGGGGGCTATTGGTCGCCACAACTATGTGTGAGTCCTTTGGACCCAGAAACCGGACATCCAGAACTTCTCCATTATAACCTGAAAACTAAGGGAGAAATGTAAGAACCAGAGTGTCACCTTATTGAGGACATGAGCAGCATATAAATTTAATAAATAAGTAAATAAATAAGAAATAGAAACCAAAGAATCTGTCAACTGCGAGAAGGCCGAATGTAAGAAGAAAGAAAAGAAACCAGAGGGTATACGTGGATAAGAAAGCCCTGGGCTGGCCTAGGCAGGCCGGCCAACTTAGGACTGCTGAAATCAGTGGGAATCCTGTTGATCAGCTTGGTACCACACTCAGTGTCTGCCATCTGCAGCACTGGTGGTCTGCCAGAGTAAAGCAAGGATCACAGGTAGGTATGGATGGATGACTTGGGATGAAATTCTGTGAACTCCGCCAAGCTTGTAAGACATGGGCATAATAATTTTTTTAATTCGTTTTGAAATCTTGACATCTCATCATTGCTCAAAATCAAATACAATTCCTTGCAAGAACTGATGATTGCTGGTTTACCTTTTTATTTTATTTTTTTTAAAAAACTTTCTATTTAACTTTGGGGTCCTTTGAGTGCAATCTGGGAGATGTCTATGGAGATGCTCAGTCATCCAAGTCATGGTTGTCCCAAAGGTGCTTTTCCACAAGGCAACTGGACTTTTTTTTTTCTCTTTGAAGACATTTTGCTTTTCATCCCTCTTCAGTTCTGACTGGATTGTGGGGAATGGAAGGATTTATAGCCCTTGCAGACAGCTGGTCATTTGCATTCTTTTAGAGTAGGGTTGTCAACTGCTGGCCCGTGGGCTGGTTGCATCATGCAGAGGCCACGCCCCCCCCAGCTCCGGCAATGCAAAAAAAGTTGTGATACATTGCGACACGTCATGTGGCATGGCGAGTTACACACCTGTATTGATGCCACCTGGAGACTTATCTGTGTCATCAGGGTCACCTGAGTAGGGCAAATGGGTGTGGAGACTTCTTGGAACTGCGGAAGGGACTGTGTTGTAGACTGAAGATAGATGATGTCATATCCTTCCCCCTCTGTTGAGAGAGGGCTGTTCAATTTTGACACAGATGGCCTCTTTCAAACCAGCGGTCCTCTCTGTCCAAAATGTGAACTTTGCTGTCTTTGAAAGAGTGGCTAAATCTTGTCCTGATGGGCTTGTATCTCCTTTGTTGTGCCATGCGTTTATGAAATGGTTGTTTTGTCTCCCCAATGTTCAGATCTGCACATGGCTCACTGCACTGTACTGCATATACCATGTTGCTCTGTTTATGTCTGGGTGTTTTCCAGCAAAGATGGAAAAGGAAAAGAACTAAACACATCAAGGAAGCCCTCAGAACCTGTGGCTATCACAAGTGGGCCTTCATCAAATTCCAAAAAAGACCCAGCAGGAACTCCTCCATGACAGACAAAGAAGAAAACAATAAACGAAGCAATGTAGTCATTCCATATGTTGCAAGAATATCGGAAAAGTTCAGGGGGAGCTTCAGCCAACACAACATACGTGCACACTTCAAGCCCAAGAAAATACTAAGGCAGAAGACCGTCCACCCCAAGGATAAAACACCCAAACGCAAACTGAGCAAACTATGGTATATACAGTACAATGCAGTGAGCCACGTTCCAATCTGTACATTGGGGGAAACAAAACAAGTACTCATGAAAAAGCTCCTTTGGGACAATCTGGGAGATGAAGGTCTTGAACATCATAATATCTGTTATGTTCACAAAAGCTTTTGGTGATAACATAGTGGCCCACATAAAAATAATACTTCTAGGGCCAATATGTAGCTGCATGCCTTTCCCTTCCCCAATGTTGTCTGTGGCTTTGTTTCCTTGGAAAGTGATAAAATTGGATACCTGTTTCTTGAGCTCAAGTGTCTGTGCATCGTACAAGCAGATATTGCGGTCAACGTTCACAGACACTAATTCACTTTTGGTTGGCACTAGACTGCAATGCAGGAGGCTGTGCTGTCCAATCACGTCTACTTTGGACTCTGCTGGCAGGTGAGGCAGAGACTGGCTATGCACGCAGGTAGCTGTGGATGCGTCCCACACCCGGAGGATCCCTAAAGGGCAGCACACAAATTACATGTCACTGAGTAACTCCTAGAGCTGGCAAAATTGGAAACCCAGGCTCCTGGAAATGGTGCGCATTTAAACAAACCCCAAATGACTGTTAAGGAGACTGCAGGGGGTTGGATTTGGAGACGTTAAGGGTCTTATAATTCTGAGTTTCAGACTCCCATTTTGTGCTTTAAAAATCACCTCTTTTTCTAGGGTTTCAGAATTTGTGAGGGGTGCAATGGCTGCCTCGAACCTCTTAAAGTCTCCCCCAAAGCACTTCACTTCTTATACCCCCTCCGAGTAACAAAATCCCAGGAAGTACATGTCCCTCTATCCTGAAAATGGGATATTGGGGGTCTGCTTCAGACCACTGGCTGCCCACCCCCACTGAGCCATACTTGGATGGGACACTGAACACCATCCCAGTGCAAAAGCCAGCAGAGACAGAAGGCAGTGGCTCCTTCTCCACTACTTGCATGAGGAATCCATCATAAAAGCTTGACTCACCTTTGCTACCGGCAGTGAGAAAGTGAGTGCTTGATTTAGTCACACCCAAGTTTGACAAATCCATTTCTTGTGGTAATAAGACCACAGATTCAATAGTCTAAGATGGAAGAAGAAGTCAGCCTGAGGAATAGTGATCAGCAAAGTTGTAAGAGAATATAAACTGCTAACAGAGTGTGCAAATGTTGACTCTTGGTTAGTAGCGTCAAAGTTTGCTTGGGAATCTGAAACCCTACATAAACTGGGAACAAATAATCCACTCAGATTCAGAACAAGGCCCTTTGGGTGGGACCAAGAGAAGAAAGAAGTCTATCCATCAGAGCTCACCTATTGATCTATGGTTCCACAAAGAAGAACTCCCACTGGATGCCAAAACTCTCCTCCGCTCAACCTTTCTGGGCAAAAAGTGGGACAGAGGACTCCTGGAAAGGGTGAAGCCAGGAAACCCAAGACTGTTGATTTACAGTTCGGGCGAGGATGTCCCTGAAGGAGCTGAGGTGGCACTGCAGCAGCAGCCAGCAGCCAGAGGGGCAAATTCTGGCCTGTGCTGTCTTTCTAGATAAATGAGAGACCGTGAGATGCCCACTGGTACTCCAGAAAGCTGCTCCTTGTGAATGTTGGAAATATAAACAAAAAGGGCTTGCCTGGCAGATTTGCGAAAAAGCTAGAAAATTTTGGATTCATTGCATTTTAAAGGTTTTTTGGGGGGACTGATGGACAAACTGTTTTTATGGAAGCTCAATATAACTGAATCAGGCAAAAACTAGAAGGTACTTCACCTCGTAAACCGGGATGGTGCTTTTGACCTTTTTGGCTTTTAGATCCCACACGGTGCAGATCTTATCACGGCCAGAACTGCAATCAAACAGATTGTAAAATCAACACTGCTGAATGAACCTAACACCTTCTGTCCAAGCAAGCAAGAAATCATGTTCTGGTTTGCATGATAAGGTGGTACACACAATTCTGAGATAAGAGCTGGCTTTCCACAAGTGCTGAGCCATAAGTAATCAATCTAGTCTGTGAGTTGTACAAAACCAGCCACAAGATCACTACGAAACATTTGCAAGTGCAGTTATAAATATATCAAAATAGTGTCTATGTTGCGTTTTGAAAGTCTGAGAGTATAGAACTGTCACAATGCCCGTACTGTACTATAGGACAAGAGAGTCGGAGGGATCAATCAGACATCTTATATTGTTGCCTAAGCATAAATCAGAACTGAAATCCTCTGTGTGTTCTATTCCCATAACAGCATGCAGTGGCAAACACTTTCATTCTTCACTTTTGTTCTCTTTTAATTCCATTTGCTCTACATTTGCTTTCGCTTGATTTTAGCAGTTGCATTTCACCTCCTCTGGCCTTCAACAATGGCATTTCCTGTGTGAAACCATTTAACTGATTTTGTATCACAGCATATGACTCAGACCCTCACTGTGAAATGGGAACCACCAGGCCCCAGGCCACGTTACAAGGCCATCAGCTAGGCTGCTCAAAGGCCGAAAGACAACCCAACCGGTCCCTTTCAAGGAAGGATTCTCACCTGATGAGGGTCTCGCTGTCTGGGCAGAAGGAGAGAGAGGTGACTAAGCTGTAGTGGTTGTCCAGCTGGCTGACACACCGGCTGGACTTCAGGTCCCAAAGCCGGATGCTGTTGTCCATGGAGGAGGAGAACAGCTGAGGCTGAGAGCTGTCCGGGTGGAACTTGACGAGGCTGGCAGAGACACAAACCAGGAAAGTTCTTTCTCTTCAAGGACAGCAACACAACTCTTTCTCCTAGCCACCTAGACAAGGTCTAAAATGGCTTCTCGTGTGGAAAAGAGCCAGTTTGCTCAGTGGTTAGGGTGCCAGACCAGAAACTGGGTTACTGTGAGCTCTACTCCTCCCTTGGGCTGGGAACAGAATGGGTGACTTTGGGTCAGTCACTCTTTCTCAACCCAACCCATCGCACAGGGTTGTTGTTGTGGGGAAAATCGGAGGGAGAGAGAAAGAAGAATCTAGTACATCACCTTGTGCTTTAAAATGTAAGGCAGAATATCCAGCAAATAAATAAATGGAAAAACGGAGATTCTGCTATGCATCACATTCGGGACCTTCTATCTTGTATTTAAGCTGCCCTCATGGGATGGCTGGGGAGGAGCAGGAGGAGGGCTACTCTGTGGATGGAGCTAGGTCTTCACTTAGAAGTAAGAAAGATACGAAGCCAAGAAGAATTGTCTCCCCTCACTCGTTCTCACTTTGAGAGGTAACCAAAATGTACCTCTCTGCTTTCCTCTCAGCTTCCTTTTCCTCACAACACACCAAGTTCCCAGAAGAAACCTGATGCCCTGCATGAATAACCTTACAAAGCACCCAGAGCAACGACAGCATCACCCTGCATCGCAGAGTGGGTTCACATTCTCACCCAGGAGGAGAGACAGAGAGCAGCGGGCATCACGGTTATCTGTGTTTGTGAGTGACAGCAAATGTGTTTGTGAAATAATTACAACAGCAGTACAGAAGTGGCATTACATTTACTGCAAGCAGCCAGATGACGCTGAGGAAAATAATAATTTCCAACCAATTTATCAAGAATTCCCAAATTCCCCAGACTAAACCTCCCCACTGCAGAGGGAATGGAAAGGAGGCCTCCTTACTGAACAACCCCAGAGGAGCCTTTCAGGTTGTGTGTGCAGTACTGCCGGGGAATGTCCCAGACCTTGATGGTGCTATCACAGCCACCTGGAGGGAGGAAGAGATGTGGCAAAAGTCAGGCAAGCACCGAGCAGCCTGCAAGGAAAGTAAGCGCCCAGGGGCTAAACTTCCCAGAAAGGCAGGGGGCTTCCTCCGATTCCAGCTCAGGCCATACCTGTGGCTAACAAAGTGGACGAGAGGTCAAAGGTCATGCTGGCCACAGGAGCTGTATGCACAGCCTTCCATGTGCGGATGCACTTATTTCCTAGCCAGTCCCATTGCTTCAGCAGTAGCGCTTGGCTTCCTGTTACCAAGATCTAATCCAACAGAAGGAAAATAGAAAAATACATTTTCATTTCTCAAATGAAATTTGAAATGAGTTTCAGCTTTGTTAATAAAAAAAACCAAAACCAAAACGCCTGTATGCTACGAAAAATGCATTCTTGGTAACAGCAATTCAAGTAATGAAAGGTGTATGTATAATACAGTACAGAACTATCAACTGATGAGACGTTTAATTTCTCTTGATTTTCCCCCCTCAGTATATGTGGAGAAGGACGCGTAAATCAGGAAGGGAGAGCCCAGGCTGTCGTCCCTCGGGGTATATAGAACATAAAATAAGTTCCAGTGCTGCTGAGGCATCTCTCTTGGGAAGCCGGCTGGCTTTGCAGGCTTCCGTTCGTATGGTGGGAGCAGCTTCTTGCTGGCTGCTAGAAGTGTCCCCTGCAGTCCTGCGACCACCTACCTCATCGTCGTTGCTGAGGGCAAATACTGTAATCTCCGTTTCATCATCCTGAAGCAGAGAGAGGAAGAACCATCAGATGACTTATCTGTATCATTGTTCTAATTAAACAGTAACTGTATTTTCAAGTATTACGCCTATTAAAATAATTGATAATTTATCTTTTTAATTGGCTTGTTTTATATACTTGTGCTACCTACAGTGAATATCTCTTCAAGCAGAATGTATAAAAGTAATTGCTTTTGATCATTATGTAGCATAAATTGTTCTAGTTATTCTATAATCTACTTAAGCCATCATACCTCACCACCACCACCTTCCTTTCCCCCATTTGATGATTCCGTTCCAGTGTCACATTTCTTTAACTGGATTGTTCAACTGTCTAACTGCATAATAGTAGTAGCATTTTCTCAGTAATTACAGCTTCCAAAACTGGACTATCACTTCCATAATGTAAACGGAGTGGTGAAGCTGAAAAGAAAAGCTACTCCCGCGAAGGGGCCTTCTGAATTCAGGACAAAAGAAAGGCTGGAATTGGAGGCTTGAGTGCATTTTCAGCATTCCTGCAATATACATCTTGGCTGGACAGAAGCTTGTTAGGGGAAGGCCTGTCTTAGTACCTGTTCAATACTGTGTATGATGTCTCCTGTTTCAATATCCACTACATTGACCTTGCTCCCGCAAGCACAAAACATGTAATCCCCAGCTTGAGTAACCTAGGCCAGAAAAAGAGAGCACACTAGGTTTTTCAGCAAACGATGGTCATACGTAATAAATGCAAGCACTAGTAAAGGTAAATTTGGATTATTACCTGAATGGGTCCTCCTGTGTAAAAGGACTCAATTTTCCTGAACACGGCATAACTGAAAGATTACCAGAGACAATTCAGATTTTACTGTGTCATGTTAACTATTACAGCACAGTTACACAGAAGCAGAATCAAGTAGCAGTGAAAGGTCTGTTCTTTTAATTTGAGCTGTAAATGATTTATAAAGCTAAAACACAAAGAATCGTACTACCTACGTGTAGTATCAACACAACCCACCCTGGGTCCTGCACTTTCCTTCCCCATGTGTGACCTTACCTCATCAGTTGGATATGTTGGATTGCCTCTGCCTTTGCAATCTGTTTCTGAAAAATGGCTAAAAACATTCAGCTAAAAACCATTCATAAAGCATTCAGCTGCTTTATGGTGAAATGATAAAGCCAAGAGGGAGAATTTATGGCTTCTCTTTTTCTTACCAGCAAAATGCCTGAAATGTATATATTGCTGCAATGGGATAGTGGTATTTAGTGATATATGCTAGTGTGTGTGAGAGAAAGAGAGAAAGAAAAGTGGCAATTCACAACAGCAGAACCCTCCCCTTAAACAAATACTTCAATTAAAACAAACAATAAGTAGGCAAATCATTAGGATTCAGGAACTTTTAGTGATTCACTACAAGTGACACAGAGATTGACTTGCAGGTCCTCCATAGCCTTCTTTGTCAGAAATAACCTTAAATATATTTATTTGGAAATTTTATATTGCTGTCTACTCGCTCACGGCGACTCGGCAGCTTACAGGAAATAATAAAAACACAATATAAAAGAAATAAAAAATAAAATACACCCCCCCCCCCCCCCCCCCCCCCCGGGTCAACACACACTCATACCAGCCATTTAATGGGCTCCATCCCATTATGGGCTCTCCTGGCCCGCTGGCAGGATCAGGTCTTCAGGGGCTTCCGAAAGAGTGTCAGTGTGGGGGCCGGTCTAGTTTCCAGAGGGATGATGTTCCAGAGGGAGGTAGGGGGCCACCATGGAGAAGGCCTTTCTTCTGGGTCCCGCCAGATGTATCTTCTTAGGGGACGGGACCCGCAACATTTTTTTTTTAATCCCAATTATATCCCGCCCTTCTCCGAAGACTCAGGGCGGCTTACAATTTAAGCACAAACCAATGTGCTTAGCAATAGCCTTCATTCTAAGTATATGCCTGCTTATTAGGGCTTCCCCCCCCAGCGGCATTTTTACAAAGTCAGCTTATTGCCCCCAACAATCTGGGTCCTCATTTTACCTACCTCGGAAGGATGGAAGGCTGAGTCAACCTTGAGCCTGGTGGGATGCGAACCTGCACTAATTGCAGGCAGCTGGTGTTACTTAAGGAGGCATTAGCCCACTGCTCCACCAAGGCTCCTTTCTTGCCTCCCCCCTCTAGTGGCTCAGGTCTATGGACCAAAGAACCCCAAACCCAGAGCCACTTGGTCTTGCCAGGGTTCAGTTTCAACCCGTTGCTCCCCTCCAGCCCCTAACAGCCTCCAGGCTGAGAGAGGGAGGGAGGGAGGTCACATCCGATATCTCAGGGGCTGCCACAAAGAAGAGGGAGCCAAGCTTTTCTCCAAAGCACCTGAAAGCAGGACAAGAAGCAACGGATGGAAACTAGTCAAGGAGAGAAGCAACCTAGAACTAAGGAGAAACTTCTTGACAGTTAGAACAACTAACCAGTGGAACAACCTGCCTCCAGAAGTGGTGAATGCTCCAACACTGGAAGTTTTTAAGAAGAGACTGGCCAGCCATTTGTCTGAAATGGTATAGGGTTTCCTGCCTGAGCAGGGGGTTGGACTAGATGACCTCCAAGGTCCCTTCCAACTTATTATTATTATTGCTTAACTTACCCCAAGCTGAGATATACAGCTGAGTATCAACAGCACATTGGTGATACCTCAATCCATGGTGACGGATGATCTCATCCAACAATTTCATGTACATGTTGAATAGGAGCAGAGAGAGTACTGAGCCCTGTGGGATCCCGCAAAAGAGTGGGTGAGGGCCGGATCTCTCGGCTCCTAATAACACCGACTGAGAGCAGTCATAGAGGAAGGAAGTGAACCAGCATAGCTCAAAGCCCCCCACTCCCAACCCTCTAAGTCGCTCCAGAAGGATACCATGGTCGACGGTATCGAAAGCCACTGAGAGGTCAAGCAGAGCCAGGATGGATGCGCTATCCCACCCACTCCCACCAGAGAGCATCCAAAAGTGTGACCAATGCCGCTTCTTCCCATATCCAGGCCTGAATCCTGACTGGTAGAGGTCTAGATAACCCGTTTCATCCAGGGAAGATTGGAGACAGGTTGGAAATTATCCAACAGGGTGGAATCCAGCGATGGCTTCTTGAGAAAAGGGCGGACTGCAGCTTCCTTAAAGTGCTGGGGCATTACCCCCTGCTGTAAGGAAGCATCAACCACTGCCAGAGTCTACCTGCATGTCACCTCCTGGTAGGACATGGATCTAAAACACAGGTGCTTGCACGCATACTCCCTAAGATCCTATCCACTTCCTCAGGAGCAACAGGATCAAACCGTTCCCAGATAAGAGGGAGGGCGGGAATCTGCCCAAGGGCTTCCACTGGACCAGCAACCATACCGAGCAATTTTGTCTTCCAGGAAATTTGCAAATTCCTCAGCGCACCCCTTCAGATGGACCTCAGTCTCCTCCTTCCCCAAGAGGAGATGGCTACCTTGAAGAGGGTCGCTGGTCCATTATCTGCAGATGCAATGAGTGTGCAGAAGTATTTACACTTCACCGCACGAATCACCACAAGGCAGGTTTTAATAGCAGCTCTTACCCGTGTTCGATCAAGTTCCTCCCTTGTCTTCCACCAGTGACACTCTACACCAGGGGTCCCCAAACCCCAGTCTGTGGATGGGAACGGGGCTGCGGCATGCCAGCAACCGGTCTGCACAAACAAGCAAAGCCCCATCTGTGGGATGCAGGCAGCACACAAAACCAGGCCCCCTGTCAGAATCCATTTATATCATATTCATAAATGGAATGTTTCAAACATTATTCCATGGATTCTGCCATCTCCCGAAGAGAAGAGAATGGATGTGTATTGAACCGGTATTAGGCATTTCAAAGGAAAGGAGAAGCCTTTGGAACTGGGGAAACAAAAGGGGGGGGGGCTAGCATCTGGCTTGTGTCACGGAAGAGAGCAATAAACATGAAAGGTCCTAAGTTCCTTTTTCCCACGAGAGGGATGATACGAGATAAAGGATGGGGGACTGACCAAATGGGGTTAAGGGGGGTTAAACCGGGAACTCTTTATAAGGGTTTACTTCGTGGAATAATATTAAGTCCTGTCTTGTATTCCTACAACCAAGCATGTCATAGTAAAGATTCTTTTTGGAATAGATTTGACTCCAAGAATTTTGTCTTCCTAAGATGTGGTTTGGGGTGGGTCCTGACACTCTCTCCGGTCTGTGGAAAAGCCTCTCTCCACGTAACTGGTCCCTGGTGATCAAAAGGTCGGGGGCCTCTGCTCTAAACTTCTCTTCGTCCATTTCATCCCTCTCAGTTACTCTGTATACCACGGAGGACAGAGAGGCCTACGGGTGAGGAGAGGTCGCATGGGCGCAATCCTATCTGGAGACTCAGTCACCTTCCTATTCCAAACAGTGACTGAGAGCTCGGCCAGACTCGGCCAGCAGATGCGCAGTTATAAGCCCAGGTCCTTCTGGAACCCATCTGGGTTCATTAGTTACCAGGGATGGATCAATCTAATAGGCCCTGCCTCCCTGCGGGGGCCGGGGTGGGGGTACAGCTCTAGAGAAACACATTGCCACCAGACTATGTTCTGACCATGACAGGGGGACCAAAGACAAGTCCACCAATTCCAGGTGACATAGGCACTGCTCTGACAAGAACACCAAATCGGGTGTGTGACCACTATTCCTAGTCGGGTGCTGGATAACCTGGGACAGGCCCATGGAAGTCATGGTGTCCATGAAATCCGGGGCTACCCACCCCCAGGGATGGCAGGTCAAAGTCCCTCAGAACTATAAGCCTGGGCAACTCCACTGCCAGCCCTGTGGTGAGGTGCAGGAACCCAGATAGGGAAGCTGCCATGCAGCAGGGAGGCTGGTATAGTAGCAACAATCTCACCTGATCCCTTGAACCCAACCTAAGAAAAAGGGTCTCACATCTGGGCACTTATGGAGCCAGGCCCCTGGAGGCTGCCAGAGATTCTCTGATAACAACAGCCATGCTCCCTCCCTGGCCCTGAGGTCTAGGCTGGTGCCAAGCTTGATAACCCACTGGTCACATTTCTGAGAGGGGAACACCTCCCTCTGGGCCCAGCCAGGTCTCAGTTATAGAAGCCAGATCAGCCTTCTCTTCAAGAATCAAATTAGCAATACTGTAAGGATAGTCTTATTGCAGGTTGATCTAACATTTAAAAGCAGCAGCCTAAGACCAGGACCACCACAGATCTGCTGATTGGGTAAATGAGGTGAGTGCAAGGGGGTTGAAGGCAAAACTGGTACTAAACACTGTGGTTGCATTCTCTGTGAGTCGTCTCCCCCCCTTGCTCAGCTTCCTCCAATCTGAGGAAGATCAGGAAAGTTTATGCCTTCCTCTGCTGACTGATAAGGTTTTTGAAGCAGGAACTTGTCCTTTTGTACACTTGAAACCTTAGACCTTAAACCTTTCTCAACCTTAGCCATTTTAAGATGTGTGGACTTTAACTTCCAAATGCCCAGGAATATGGCAAATTAGCCCTCAACAGACACAGAGATAATCAACATTTATATACCATTCAAACAAGCCAAAAAGAGAGAAGAAAGATCACACCTCCGTGCCAGCAATCAACACCCAGAGAAGCAGGGCTTAACTACTGTATAACACAAGGCAACATCAGACAAACAATGGAGCAGTAAATAACAGCCTAATCAAGAAACTACCAAGGAGAAAACATCCCCACCAACACTGAAAGAGCAAGCTATTGTGTAGAAACAGAGCAAACCCCTTCCCTTCTAGCAATGGTGTTACCAAATGTTTCCAAGAAAATAACCAATCACAAAGAGCACCAAGGATCCAACAATTACCAATATAGAGATGCTCTTTTATACTATTATAGTGAGATCTTTTCTGTTCTGGACACTGCACCTTAATAAGAGTTAAAAGCAGAAAAAGACAGCCAGGTTTATCAATAGGAATTCAATAATGGTGGTGGCCTAATTGTTAGAAGTCACGGGATCCATGGCTCTTTGAAGCTATCTGCAGCTAAGAGACAAAGTACTGGGCTTCTTGGGCAACTGGTAGACAACTGTGAAAGCAGATTGTTGGACTAGATGAGGTTTGACCCAGTAAAGCCCTGCTTATAGTCTTATGTTCTTTAGTGGAAAGATTACAGTGGAGCTTGTAATGGGACACAGAGCTACATAAATCTGTGCAAAGTGCTGAATGTGAGGTGATCCAATGAGGATAAATGGTATGCGATTCAACATAGTAAGAAAAAGGAAGGGGATTTTTCCCAGAGTCCTTTTCAATTTTCCAAGATTCAAATCCCCTTTAAGAGATGGAAACTGACATCTGCCACCTCAGGCCAGTCACAACTCCCTCAGCTTAAACTGCTTCACAAGATTGGGGGGGGGGGGGGGGGAGAAAAGTGGGCGTGAAGTTATTTTCCTCAACACACCAGACCCAACTGAACCATCAGCGGAGGCTTTCAAGAATACATTGGACAACCATTTGTCTGGAAGGGTACAGCGTCTCTTGCTCGCGCAGGAGGTTGGACTAGAAGACCTCCAAGGTCCCCCCCAGCTCTGTTATTCTGAACTCTCAGTAACAGCAGTTAAAACAGTCATTCAATCAAGTGCATAATTAAAAGGCTAAATACTATTTCCATCACTGGAAGCAGATTTCACATCGGGTGGAGATTTTTTTTAACGGTAGTTGGTTGGTCACAGCAGATGCCACATTTCGGCTGTGTTTATTTTATTTTTTTTTTATTTTTATTACATTTATATCCCGCCCTTCTCCGAAGACTCAGGGCGGCTTACAAGCTTAGCAGTAGCCTTCATTCTATGTGTATGCCTGCTTATTAGGGCTTTCCTCGCCCGCCCAAGCGGCATTATTACAAAGTCAGCTTATTGCCCCCAACAATCTGGGTCCTCATTTATGGCTGTTTACACACAGTTCTCGTGCTTCAACTAGGATTCGCTCATCTGTGGTTCAGCAGGCTACACAAAGGGTCCAAGACGACCAGGATTCCTCCTTTAGCAGGCCGGGAAGGTTTCCAATATTGTTTGGCCAACTGGTCCGAGCTACAAACGAAGGCCCCCGACTCGGGGCGATTCCTGGGGGGGCCTTCGTGGCCACGTTAGAGTGATCGGCCTCTCACTTCTTCAGGCTTCGCTTTCTCTTGCTACGCTCTACAGTCCTGGGATTGCCCAGAGGTCTCCCATCCAAGCACTAAGCAACCCGGGTTCTGGCTCGCTTTCTGAGCTGGGCCCGGGGCGCCACCACTCGACTTGGGCTCCCTACAAAAATTCTGAAGCCCGAACGCAAAGGTAAGGGCTCCGCCGGAACTGGGAACACCGCTCCCTTCTCGCAAGACAGCTCTGACGAGAGAAACCCTCTGCGTATGCTCAGAAACACGGTTCAACTAAGTACAGCGTGCGCCCACGCCGAGCGCGCGAAGCCAGCCAAGGCGGTCTCTATGGCGACGGCGCACACTTTCCTCCCCACTCCATCGACAGCAGTCGCGGCTCCCGTGGGCCCCCTCCCCTCTCCTCCCCCCCCGCGGCGCCTGCCTTTCCTCACTTGCTTTTCAGGTTCGCCGAAGAGCTCGTGACCGCCATCCGGCTGGGTTCCGGTCCCTCGCCTGGGACACCCGGACAACCTACACGTGCTTCCGGGAAAATGCGTTTACTTCCGGCGCGTCGCCGTGGCGCAAGCAAGTATAGATGGATGAAAACGTCGAGAGGAGCGAACGGGCGTTCGAAGGGGCAGCTTCCTGGTCCCACGCGCATGTCGCCCTTGGCACAAGCAGCGTCGAGGAGCGCAACTTTCCAGCGGCCCCGGGAGGCCCCGGGTGACTGGCAGCGGGAGACCAGGTACCGTTTCCTTCAGAGGAGCGATGCCTGGCAAGCTCATAACTCCTCCGTCCATCTTCTCATGCAGATAGATAGTTTGTGATTTGCTATGGCTTCTTCCCCGCTTCATGGATTACTGCTTTGTCGCAGCAAAAGGGATTGCGTAATTCAATGAAGCTATGAGCTATGCCGTGCAGGGCCACCCAAGACGGAAAGGTCATAGCAGAGAGTTCTGACAAAACGTGATCCACTAGAGAAGGAAATGGCAACCCACTCCAGTATCTTTGCCATGAAAACCCCATGGACAGTACCAAAAGGCAAAACGATATGACGCTGGAAGATGAGCCCCTCAGGTCGGAAGGCGTCCAATATGCTACTGGGGAAGAGCAGAGGGCTAGTACTAGTAGCGCCAGAAAGAGTGAAGCGACTGGGCCAAAGCAGAAAGGACGCTCAGCTGTGGATGTGTCTGGTGATGAAAGGAAAGTCCGATGCTGTAAAGATTTTCTCTCCATAGGAACTTGGAATGTAAGATCCGTGAATCAAGGAAAGCTGGACGTGGTCAAAAAAGAGATGACAAGACTGAACATCGACATCTTAGGTATCAGCGAACTAAAATGGACAGGAATGGGTGAATTTAATTCAGATGACCATCAGGTATACTACTGCGGGCAAGAATCCCTCAGAAGAAATGGAATAGCCTTCATAGTCAATAAAAGAGTAGGAAAAGCAATACTGGGATACAATCCTCAAATGACAGAATGATCTCAGTTCGAATCCAAGGCAAACCATTCAATATCACAGTAGTCCAAGTTTATGTCCCAACCACCGGTGCTGAAGAGGATGAAATTGACCGGTTCTATGAAGCCCTACAGCAGCTTATAGAACTAACACCAAAAAATGATGTCCTTATCATCATGGGGGATTGGAATGCTAAAGTAGGAAGCCAGAAGATAACCGGAATAACAAGCAAGTTTGGCCTTGGACTAGGAAATGAAGCAGGGCACAGGCTGATAGAATTTTGCCAAGAGAATATGATGGTCATAGCAAACACTCTTTTCCAACAACCCAAGAGACGGCTCTACACATAGACATCACCAGACGGTCAACACAGATCAGATTGACTATGTGCTCTGCAGCCAAAGATGGAGATGCTCTATACAGTCAGTAAAAACAAGACCAGGAGCTGACTGTGGCTCAGACCAGGAGCTTCTCCTTGCAAAGTTTAGGCTTAAACTGAAGAAAGTAGGGAAAAGCACTAGGCCACTCAGGTATGAATTAAATCATATCCCTGTTGAATATAAAGTAGAGGTGACAAATAGATTTAAGGAATTAGATCTGATAGACAGAGTGCCTGAAGAAATATGGACAGAGGTTCACAACATTGTACAACAGGTAGCAACCAAAACCATCCCAAAGAAAAAGAAATGCAAGAAAGCAAAATGGCTGTCTGTCTGAGGAAGCTTTGCAAATAGCTGAGGAAAGGAGGGAAGCGAAAGGCAAGGGAGAAAAAAAAAGATACGCCCAATTGAGTGCAGAATTCCAGAGAATAGCTGTTGTTGTTGCTGTTAACTGCGAAGTCGTGTCCGACCCATCGCGACCCTATGGACAACATTCCTCCAGGCCTTCCTGTCCTCTACCATCTTCTGGAGTCCATCTAAGCTCACGCCTACTGCTTCAGTGACTCCATCCAGCCACCTCATTCTCTTTCGTCCCCTTCTTCTATTGCCCTCGATCTTTCCCAGCATTAGGCTCTTCTCCAGTGAGTCCTTCTTTCTCATTAGGTGGCCAAAGTATTTGAGTTTTAGCTTCAGGATCTGGCCTTCTAAAGATTGATCTCCTCTAGGACTGACCGGTTTGATCGCCTTGCAGTCCAAGGGACTCGCAGGAGTCTTCTCCAGCACCATAGTTCAAAGGCCTCAATTCTTTGGCGCTCAGCCTTTTTTATGGTCCAACTTTCACTGCCATACATTGCAACTGGGAAGAATAGCTAGAAGAGATAAGAATGCCTTCTTAAATGAACAGTGCAAAGAAATAGAAGAAAACAATAGGACCAGAGATATTTTATTTATTTTTATTACATTTATATCCCGCCCTTCTCTGAAGACTCAGGGCGGCTTACAAGCTTAGCAGTAGCCTTCATTCTATGTATATGCCTGCTTGTTAGGGCTTTCACCCCCCCCCCCCCGCGGCATTATTACAAAGTCAGCTTATTGCCCCCAACAATCTGGGTCCTTTTGAAGAAAATTGAACAGATGAAGGGAACGTTTCATGCAAAAATGGGCATGATAAAGGACCAAAATGGCAGGGACCTAACAAAGGCAGAAGAGATTAAGAAGAGGTGGCAAAATTACACAGAACTATACAAGAATGAGCTTAACGTCCCTGATAATCACAATGAGGTGGTCACTGACCTTGAGCCAGACATCCTACAATGTGAAGTGAAGTGGGCCTTAGAAAAGCTGAGCAACAACAAAGCTAGTGGAGGTGACAGTATTTCAACTGAGCTATTCAAAATCTTAAAAGACGATCTAGTAAAAGTGCTACACTCAATTTGCCAGCAAATTTGGAAAACTTAACAGTGGCCACAGGATTGGAAAAGCTCAGTTTACATTCCAATTCCAAAGAAAGGCAGTGCCAAAGAATGTTCAAACTATCGCACCATTGCACTCATTTCTCATGCTAGTAAAGTTATGCTTAAAATCCTACAAGCTAGACCCCAGCAGTATGTGGATCGAGAACTACCAGAAATATAGGCAGGATTTTGAAGAGGCAGAGGAACTAGAGATCAAATTGCCAACATACGCTGGATCATGGAGAAAGCTAGAGAGTTCCAGAAAAACATCTACTTCTGCTTCAATGATTATGCCAAAGCCTTTGATTGTGTGGATCATAACAAACTGTGGCTAGTTCTTAAAGAGATGGGTGTACCAGACCATCTTATTTGTCTCTTGAGAAACCTATATGTGGGCCAAGAAGCAACAGTGAGAACTGGACACGGAACCACTGATTGGTTCAAAATTGGGAACGGAGTCTGGCAAGGCTGTATACTGTCGCCCTGCCTATTTAACTTATATGCAGAGCACATCATGAGAAAGGCAGGGCTAGATGAATCAAAAATTGGAATTAAGATTCCCGGAAGAAACATCAACAACCTAAGATATGCAGATGATACCACTCAAATGGCAGAAAGTGAAGAAGAACTAGAGTCTCTTGTTGCAGGTGAAGGAGAGTGCAAAAGTTGGGTTGAAACTTAACATTAAGAAAACCAAGATCATGGCATCCGGCCCGCTCAATTCCTGGCAAATAGATGGGGAAGAAATGGAGGTAGTGACAGATTTTATTTTCCTGGGCTTCAAGATCACTGCAGATGGGCACTGAAGCCAAGAAATTAAAAGACGCTTGCTCCTGGGGAGGAAAGCCATGGCAAATCTAGACAGCACACTAAAAAGTAGAGACATCACCCTGTCAACAAGTGCGTATAGTCAAGGCTATGGTCTTCCCAGTTGCAATGTATGATAGTGAAAGTTGGACCATAAAAAAGGCTGAGCGCCAAAGAATTGAGGCTTTTGAACTCTGGTGCCGGAGAAGACTCCTGCGAGTCCCCTGGACTGCAAGGCGATCAAACCGGTCAGTCCTAGAGGAGATCAACCCTGACTGCTCTTTAGAAGGCCAGATCCTGCAGCTAAAACTCAAATCCTTTGGCCACCTAATGAGAAAGGACTCACTGGAGAAGAGCCTAAGGTTGGGAAAGATTGAGGGCAATAGAAGAAGGGGACGAAAGAGAATGAGGTGGCTGGATGGAGTCACTGAAGCAGGAGGTATGAGCTTAGATGGACTCCAGAAGATGGTAGAGGACAGGAAGACCTGGAGGAACGTTGTCCATAGGGTCGCGCTAGGTCAGACACGACTTCGCAGCTAACAACAACAAATGGCTTCTTCCGGGGCTTGACTTGTGCGTCATTACCCACGTAGGTAACACCATCAGTGGCAGAAAGTTTGTTCTCATAAGAGCCTTGGTGGAGCAGTGGGCTAATGCCTCCTTAAGTAATACCAGCTGCCTGCAATTATTGCAGGTTCGCATCCCATCCCACCAGGCTCAAGGTTGACTCAGCCTTCCATCCTTCCGAGGTAGGTAAAATGAGGACCCAGATTGTTAGAAGCAATAACCTGACTTTGTAATAATGCTGTTTGGGTGGGGGGGCGAAAGCCCTAATAAGCAGGTATATGCATAGAATGAAGGCTATTGCTAAGCACATTTGATTTGTGCTTAGATTGTAAGCCGCCCTGAGTCTTCGGAGAAGGGCGGGATATAAATGGGATTAAAATAAAATAAAATAAATTTTATATGTACACCATTGGCTTGCTTTGCCAGTGTTGGTGAGAATGCTGGTGGTTCTTTGACCGGACTGTTCTTTGTCGGAGTTGGTAGTTCTTGGATTGGGGTGTTGTTTACTGCCTGATCCCTTGTAGCACTGATGTTGCTTCGCTGGGTAATAAAATCTCTGTAAGGAAACAACCAATTCAACCCTGAACTACAATATTCTCAACGGCTTGTCAGACTGGTCTCCCACCCAAAGGCTAAATTTTGTAAACTTCAATACAGCTGAATATGCCTCCCATACATCTAGGACAGGTAATCACCAAGATGTCCTTCAAATCATTAGTGAGTACACACGTTAATTGGGGGAGAATGTGTATATCTTTTGCTGATGTCTTCCATGAGGTCACATTAATCCGCACCCAACCTCAAGGCAGAAATGTTCTGGCCCACCCATTTTTGTAATTGAAAATTAATGGAAATGGGAGCTTTGCATCAGTGTTAGGGCTTATTGATGTTCTTAACCTTTATTGCAAATTGGGATACGGCAGCTGGACTAGATGACCTCCAGGATCCCTTCCAACTTTATTATTACATAAATTGGGGTATCACATAAGCTCAGGAACTAGGAAAATAATTCACAAAGAAGACAGATGTGTACATCACAAAAATGTTTATTTTATAATTCAAAAAACTCTTTGGATGAAAGGTTATAGTTAATATAAAAAGTATATATATATATATATATATATATACACACACACACACACACACACACACCTCTGCCAACCAATCAATATACACAACAGCTTGTGACATCTAAATGTTGTCTCTTCTAATAGCTGTGGAGAATTCCTCTCCGGTATGTGGAAAGTTAAGATCCTGCAGCATATTAGTCTTCAAGGTTTATCTTCCTCTGCAGCATCTGTTGGGAAAAATAGCTATTAGCATTTATTACAACCATGGTGTATTTTTACGAGATATAGGAGCCTGGGTTTTATTGCTCAAAGATTGCGCTTAAGGCAATAAGCTTAATGCTCCTTTTTGCTATGGGCACAGTTACCTCATCCAAGGCCACAAAGGAAGCCAAGGATTATTTTCAGACAGTGCCCTAAAACCCCATGTCATAGTATAACAATGGAAAGCAATTTCTATCAGCAGCTGAAAAGTTTCTAACATACTACCAAAATCAGCCTTGGGAGAACTTCAAGTCAAAGGTTATCTCTTGAACAAACCCAACATATAGAGAAAACCATACATTAGAAACTTGTATATAAGTGGAAAATACCCTATGATGTCCAGCACCTGCCAGCCAACAGCTAGCAAAGTGGTGGAACCAAGGCATGGAATGTTGTTAGTACCAATCATGGTAACGCAACCACACCCACTGAACAGGATGTAGGCTTGCCACCTACCCTGTATTCCATAGATCTGTTACATAATTTTAAAAGTGTTCCCTTTCAAGTTACAATTCCTTTATAGGGATGAAGGATAATATAGTCCATAAATTCAAAAGGCACTTTCAATTGCACTTGCCATCTGTATAAGTTGCATACATCTCTGGCATCAGCATGCGAGGAACCCATCTTGCACAAACCTTCCGATACTTAAGAACATCAATAATGTGTCCCACACGTTCCTGTGAAATGCCAAGCTTGGCAGCAATTTCCCTTTGAGTGATCTGCCGATTGTCCTTAATCAGTTCATCAACTTTTCCCACATGGAACTGATCTGTGGCTGTCACTGGTCTTCCGCTGCGTTCTTGATCACATAAATCAGTTCTTCCTGGTTTACCACCTTTACATTTTTTGGCCCAGCGACGCACAGTACTCACATCCACACAATCCTCACCATAAACAGCAAGCATTTGGCGGTGAATTTCAATTGGAGGAACTCCTTCAGCAGTCAAAAATTCTATCACGGCACGTTGTTTAAAGCGTACTGATGAATATTCAGCAAAGGCTTCCATTTCACAAACAATAGCAACACAACCTTTTCTCACAACAACTTGCCACCAGCAGAGGTGAAAGAACAGGTGCTAAAGAACATATCGGGGCTTCTAATCCAGGACTGGCAGCAGTTGGTGATTCTGTTCATTCAACCCTCGTGGTACCCAACACAATAACAGCCATCGGCCTTAGCCACAGCAACCACAGTTCTCGATTATACAGTAGGCTTGCTATCCACTCTATTTCAGGAACCTGTTACATGAAATGAAGGGTTCTTTTTCAAAGCACCCAAAAATGCAGCTTTTTTTATAGGTGAAGGACAACATACTACATAACGCTAAAGGTAGTTTCAACTGCACTCCCCACCTATATCATTTGCAAAAAAGTTAACATCGCACAACTTATTTTTAAACGGACAGCATTTCAGTTTTTTTTTTTAAAAAAAAAGCAAAAGCAATGTGCAGAATAAGGCATCCGGGAGAAACATCAGCGCCACAATTAGTCGCCACGTGGAACAAACCCAGCGGCACCAAAAGAGTATCAAGACAAGCTACGTCTGAACGCTGACCTGAATTCTAACACTCCTGGGGTTAAAGCGGCAGCAAACCCAGGCTTTAAGCAATTCATTCACAACGGGACCAAAGCGCCCCGAGACATGGAACGCGCCACTCGCAAAAATTCTCACTGTACGTTATTTGGGCTTCCTCGGGGCTAGGCGACGGCAGTTGAAACCCCACACTTCCACAAACAGCGAGAGGAACAGCAACGCCGCCCGGTAGGGCCCAGGCTGAAACCACCGACGAGCCCGCCCGCGACAGCCGCGCCTCCCACCTTCCCGAAAGCGCACGCGACACCGGCGCTGCCTTTTATAGCCTCGTCCTTGTAATCCATGCTCGATCCCGGGCGTTTTAATTCATGCTCGATCCGGCCAAGAGCGCGGCAATTGGCTTAGGAGGGAGGGAAATAGAACCTCGCGCACGCGCCTTGAGAGGCAACGGAACTCGCGAGAGGAGCTGTCCTTAAATACCCCTCCCTGCGCGTGTCTGGCCTTCTATTCTATTGCACGTAAGTAGCGGTCGCCTCTCTCGGCGGCGACATCCGCCGCCATCGCGTTCGGGGAGGCCCGGCGCCGGGCCCAGTCGTGGGGCGAGCAGCCGGGACGGCTCTGCGCCCTCCGGAGGGGAGGTCTGGGCGGGGTCCCGCCCTTGCGGACGATGAATCCGGCAGCGAGATGTGAGCGCCGGTGGCCGAAGCAGCCGGCGGAGGCGGGGGGTTCGGAGGGGCTTCGTAAGGAGGCAGAGGCTTCTCGGGCGTTAGGGATGCCAAGCGGGCCCGGCGCTTCGCAACCGAGGAGGCCTTTTGCTCGCAAGAGCCGGGGAGACCGCGGTGGCGATGCCGTCGGCCCCCTTGCTTCGAGTGGAACCCCGCGGCTAATCGGGTGGATTGGAGCTGGCCGCGCTCGGCGTCCGGTGGGCCTCCCCTCCTCCGGTTCAGCCTCTCCTCCGTTTGGGGCCCGGTTTGCAGAACTGAAAGTTGGAAGAGGTGAGCGGAGCAAGGCCGGCGAATGTTGCCTCCTGCCTGGCCGCCTCCCTCAAAGCTCCCTTGCCCCCCCCCCCCCCCGTCTGCCCTCCCGCCGTTTCTGCACAGAAGGAAGGGGGCTCATTTCATGGTCATGCAGAAACCGTCCGAGTCACGTAAACTGGTTCAAACATCTAATCTGACATGCAGAGAACGGAAGGACTAGGCGCGATGGCTTCTCCACACAGCTCTTGCAAAAGAGGAGGGACCGACTGGTTCCAATTGCCTCCTTTTGCTGGTCTCGGAGCCTGTTTCTAGGAGTCTGGCTGGCTTGCGGTAGAGGAATTACTTTATTCTTACCTTGTTTTAGGGTCAATTCCAGATGGAAGTATGATTTTGAACACGGCTCTGTACAGACTGAAAATTGATTATGTTTCAGTCCTGTGTTTTTGCTTGGTCATTTTTGTGTTGTGCAGCAGGTGTCCTGAAATAATTCAACACTTTACAGTTCCAAATGTAACTTTTTCCCCAGCAAATGGCGGATGACGCTGGTGCCGCGGGAGGGGCAGGAGCAGGAGGACCAGCTGCCAGGGGAGGCTTCCGAGGAGGCTTTGGCAGTGGAGGCCGGGGCCGTGGAAGAGGTCGTGGCCGTGGTCGCGGCCGTGGTCGCGGAGCTCGAGGAGGCAAAGCTGAGGACAAAGAAGTGAGTAGAATTACCCTGTTTTAGTCTTTTTTTATTCCAACCAGAAGTCTTGGATAAGTAAGTCAGTCCAGCCTGGTCTCCTGCATGAAAGAAACAATGCCTTTAGGTCTGGTGATGGGGCAAAATAGAGCGCTGCCAGAGCTAGTCTGAACAGAGGCATTTAGCAGGCCAAGGCAGATTGTAAGAGAAAGATTAAAGACCATTTTCATAACGGTGATGTTTGACAGGTGATCCAACAAACTATCAACCATAGACTAAATAAAACCACTCCTGCTGACAGGTGCTTCATTGGCAGAGGAGCTGAATAATTTCTTTGCCCACTTCGAAATGAAGCCTTCAGAGGCAGCTATACCACAGCCACTAGTCCACTGCAGCCCTCTCCTCACCATGGAGGAGTACCTTGAGAGGTGTGAACTCAAGGAAGGCTGCTGGACCTGACAGCATTTCTGCCCAGGTGCTTAAAGACTGCGCAGACCAGCTGGCTGGGGTCTTTACCAAGGTTTTTAATCGGTCTCTATCCCAGTCCACTATTCCCTGCTGTCTAAAGGCCTCCATCATTGTTTCATTACCAAAGGAGTCCTTTATTAGCAGTCTCAGTGATTATAGACCAGCAGCCATATTATCAGGAAGTGTTTTGAAAAACTGGCTCGCAGGTACATCGTGTCTTCCCTCCAATACACATTTGACAGTCACCAGTTTGCATACAGAGCAAAAAGATCCACGGGAGGCCATCCTCTCCAGACTGCTATGGCTCATCTGGAGCAGCAGGGGATCTATGTAAGGATGCTTTTTGTGGATTTTAGCTCTGCATTCAACAGAATTCTTCCATACACACTGGTGCCTAAACTTGTCAACCTTGGTCTTTCACATTCAATCTGCTTTTGGATTGTGAACTTCCTGTCTGGCCACTCTCAGAGGGTTAGATTAGGCAACTATGTTTCTTAATACAGCCCCCCCCCCCCCCAGGGCTGTGTGTTGAGTCCCCTACTTTACACCCTCTACTAGACCTATTACTGCACCCCACTTATCCCACTTATCCCAGCAATATTATTGTTAAATTTGTAGATGATACAACAGTGGTTGGGGCTTATCTCCAAGGAGAACCTGACTTGGAGTGCTCTTTTTACAGCATTGGTTAAGAAGGTCCAGCAGAGATTATATTTCTTGAGACTTCTCAGGAAACAACAACTGCATGAAAAACTGCTGGTGACCTTCTACCATTGCTCCATGGAGAGCATTCTAACTTATTGCATTCGTGTGTGGTTTGCTTACTGCACAGTAGCAGATAGGAAAGTGCTCCAGAGGGTCGTTACCATCGCCCTGAGGATTATTGGCTGCCCTCCCCTCCCCCCCTGGATGTACAGTTCCCGCTGTCTTAGGGAAGCTCAAAACATTCTCATCCAGGACATTCTTTTTTTGAACTATTAACATTGGGCAGACAGTACAGAATAATAAAAACCAAGACAAGTAGGCTGAAAAATATTTTTTATCCCAGAGCTGTAACCATATTAAATACTACCGTATAGTAGTGCTACATTGAAGTGCAATATTGGGGGCAGTGCAATGGTGAAGAGGATGCAAAGGATGTGTATATATAAAGGACTTATTTGTGGTTTTTACTTGTGTGTAGTGTGCACTGTGGACAGCACTTGATCTTTTGATAGTCTATTCTTTTGAAGTCTTGAGAAAGTGTCCTGTAATTTTATTGAAGCAAATGGAAATGGCTTTTCTAGATGACGTTTTAGGCTTGTCATCCTCTGGTAATAAATAAAGGACTTTAGGAATGCTGATTTTCATTTTATTAGGATTGAATAAATCAAAGTCAGAATGCTTAACTGAAATTGGCAACCAACAAGCCAGCCCTCTGGATGTATCACTGGTCTGTTTCAAGCCAGACAGAATTCAGCAGAAGCCACTATAGTTAGAGAACTTTTGGTTATGTTAATACATTTTTACTCCATTTTTGATGTGACAGAAATTAAAGGTTCTGGTTGGTTCCTGTAGAGCAGACTGGACTTGGCTCTCTGGGGTCAGGTTGAACGTATATTGGATGTCACCTGCATAACAAATAAAACTTGCAAAATAATAAAGAAGGGGATGGATTGTTAAAATGCATACTGTCCTCCATGTACTATCTTGTTAAAGTTATAACTATGGTCCAACTGATTGCTTTTTTATGTGCGAAACGTATGTTATTGCTGAATTAATAGGTTCATTTCTATTTTTGCAGTGGATGCCTGTGACCAAACTTGGCCGACTGGTAAAGGACATGAAGATCAAATCTCTGGAAGAGATCTACCTTTTCTCTCTTCCAATCAAGGTATTACTCTTAAAAACATGGAGAACTCATTACTTTCTCAGAGAATAACATATATAGTTGCAGGGATGAGGACAGGGTAAGCACATTTGTGCACCCGTGTATTAGTCACCCAATAAAATTGGTGAGGCGATCCAGACAAAATTGGAAAGAATTTGTTCTCTTTTAAGTTATTGTTATACGGTATGTTAATACTTTTGGGTTTTAAAAGGAGTCAGAGAAAATCCATTGAGAATTCATTTGGCACAAAGGCACTCAATTAAAAGCTCCAGATGAATTTCTAGTCTTACCTTAAGCGTGAAAGAAAGCTGGATGACTTGGCCAGTTACTTTCAGCCCTGGGGAGAAGGTGCTGGCAGGCCACTTCCAAAAATGTTGCAAAGGAAATGGCACTGACTTGTTCTGGGAGTCTGCAGAAACCAGGCGTGGCTCGTTGACCCGAGCCAATGATGGATGCTATTGTGAAATTTCCTGCAGTGGAGAGAGATGGCTTATCCTACATTGACTTTTCAGGAGTCTGAAATCATTGACTTCTTCCTGGGTTCCTCACTGAAGGATGAGGTTTTGAAAATCATGCCAGTGCAGAAGCAGACTCGGGCAGGCCAGCGCACCAGGTTCAAGGTAACCAACTGCATTTTGTTTATCCTGTGCTTGGGATGTGTAGCTGTGTAGGATGTGTAGGCAGCAGAAATTCCTGATGCGACTTCTAGCTAAACCATCCTCCTTTTTTCTTGGTATGTTTACTTTGTTACTAAAGCAGACTTCCCAATCTGGGATTCATTTGCTTCATTTAATGAGCATCATGTTGGGAAAGTGAGCTTGTTCGATATAAAGAATGAACTTTTTCTGATAGCTGAAGCTGAATATCTGAAGGATATTCTAAGGAATGGACGTGATCTTAGAACCACTGAACTGTGTGTTTTAAAAATCCCGAAGCGCTGGGGAACTACTGGAGGACTGGAAAAAAACAACAGAAAAGTGCTCCAGGATTTCAAAAACATGCCTGATGATCCTTATTGCATTCTTGCTGTGGATTTAGTAGATTTGATTTAAACCAAGTCAATTTAAATCACTAGTAAAAAGGCTAATCATAATTTTTAAAGAGCAGCTGTCATTGCTGCCCTGCAGCGGCAGCTCCTCTGACAGTCCCATTCCCTTTAACGGGGCGGCTGGTGATGCGGCAGTGACCCAACAAGGTGAGGGGCATGGAGGGCAGCAGGAGAGTGGATGCCCGCTAACGGGCGCTGCCACGATGGATCTGAAATGACAGGTGCTCTTTAAATGTAAGGACTCACTCTTGCTGGTAGTTAGAATCTTTAATATTATTACTTGCAAACAAAATGAAGGTTTCCTGTTAAGAGCAATAAGCTGTCAGGTTAGTAAAACAGCGACATCAGAACCGATTTTAGGTTAATAGGTTAATCACACATAGTTGGAGAACAACTCTAACTAAAACTCTTAGACCCTGGTACAGATGCATTTCTCTTCAAAAAATTATACAGTTTGTAGTGTACATAGATTTGCAAAACAATTGTTTTATGATTTATCTCATGGTTACTGTGAAATTGTGTGATAACGCTGCGTGTTATCTCAGCTTACAGAGCTTGGATTCATTGAATTAGTTTACCAAAAATGTAAATATTGCAGAATATACAGCCTCATGAGACATAACTAAGGTCCATTTCATGCTGAATAAACTAAATTATTAATGTATCTTAAATAGAAAACTATCTTTAGATAGATTTTTACTCCAAAAGCATTTTATTAAAATAAATTTGATAAATTAAAAAAAATCCAATTTAAATTTATTTTTTTATTTTTTAAAAAAAACATTATTATCCACCCTGCCAACAAAGAGAAGGACTAGGGGTAACATGGTAAGTCTTCTAGTACTTGAGGGGCTGTCACAGAAGAGTGGGTTAACTATTCTCCAAACCACACGAGGGTAGAACAAGAAGTAATGGACGGAAACTTAACGGAGATCCAACCTAGAATTAAGGCAGAATTTCCTTTCAGTGAGAATAGTCAGGGGAACGGCAGAACCTGCAGGGTTTTCTGCTGTGGAGTTGAGGTGGCTGGCCACAGCTTGGGGTGCCACTGGGCTGGCGTAGAGGTGCGGGGGCAACAGTGGCCAGCTGATACTGCTAAAAGCCCAGGCCATTGTGCAAGGTGGCCAAAAAGGCAGCGAGCAGGAAGGAGATAGACAGATGGGGGGAGTTGGCTGCAAACGTGGGTGGGCTGTCAAGTACCTGAATTTTGAACCCCTGACCACAAGGGCACTCCAGTGGCCATAATTTGGGGCCAGGTGTAAGCATTATTCTTTCACGCTGCTGTAATTTCAGATGGTTGCTGAATGGTCATAACTTGAGGACTACCTATAGTAAGCTGTGCTCAGTATCAGAGGCCACGTGTTTGCAGGGTTAAAGTTGGGCTGGCTGTCAGGATGGTTGCATTTCGGCTGTGGAATTGCAGGTTATCTCTTTTCTCCTTAGGCCTTTGTTGCCATTGGGGATTACAATGGTCATGTTGGTCTTGGGGTCAAGTGCTCTAAAGAAGTTGCCACTGCCATTCGTGGGGCCATCATCCTGGCGAAACTCTCCATCGTGCCAGTAAGGCGAGGCTATTGGGGGAACAAGATTGGCAAACCTCATACTGTGCCGTGCAAGGTAACGCTTTTGGTTTTGAATAGCAATAGCGCTTAGACTTATATACCGCTTCACAGTGCTTCACAGCCCTCTTGTAAGTGGTTTACAGAGTCAGCATCCTGCCCTCAACAACCCGGGTCCCCATGAACTACTTTACTATCCGAACCTCTGTTTGGCTTGCATTTGTAGGTGACAGGCCGGTGTGGGTCTGTCCTGGTTCGCCTCATTCCTGCCCCACGTGGCACAGGAATTGTGTCTGCGCCCGTTCCAAAGAAGCTGCTGATGATGGCGGGAATTGATGACTGCTACACCTCGGCCAGGGGCTGCACTGCTACCTTGGGCAATTTTGGTACGTCTTTGGGTATCTGAAGTAAATGGTTGTAATTTGGGAAGTGGCAACTTTGTGCCACAGAATTCTTAGCTTACCAGTAGCTTATTTATTTAATTTATAGAGCTGCTGATCTCAGTAAGTGTGGCTCTGGGTTGGGTATAATCAAGCAAAGCAAATATGACAACCATTGAAAACAATTTTAAAGTGCAATTAACAATTTTGCAGATTTGTCATAGGACCCGCAAAGTTCTTGAAACCGGCCTGTGGGCTGGCAGTTTGACACCCCTGCTCTAGAACAAGATTCTTTTCAGACCATGAAACTTGCTTTAAAATTCCCTGATAAACAGGACTGGGAAAAATTGGCTGTATTCAACTTACAATAGAGTCCTTGGAACATGTTTTGAAAAACCCTGCTCTAGAATGCCCCCAAACATCTTGAAGTTGGCTTCCAAATAGTAATTGTTCATATTATGCGTGGAGAAAGTCTTAAATTCAGGAATTGTATTAAGTGTACATGAACAAGTCAAATCTCATTTTTATTCTGGCTTTTGATAAATCAGCCCTGGCATATCACTGAATGCCGACTGAGCAAAAATAAAGAATCTCTTGCATGTTTGCAGGCTTAATGGCCCCGGCCTCTCTAAAGCAGGGAGAGTAGGTAGATTTTGAATGTTACAGGTTAGTTTTTTATTGAGCAAGAATCTTAAAACCCACCAACTATAAATCTAGGTGGGAAACAGTGGCTTAGAGGGGAAGGGCAAAGATTTGGAATTTAGGAGCCTGCATTGCTTTCCAGATGATTTCTTTTAAAACTTATTATTTTCTAAAGATCAGGAGGAGGTTAAGATAAATCAGGTTAAGATAAATCAGGTTAAGATAAATCATGGATCCACCCTTTGGGCATCTCTCGTGCTGCCTTGACATACTGGGGGTGGCCAGGATCTAATGTATAGCTGACTAAGGTGACATTTAGTGCTGGCATCTGTTATTTGAACTACTGAGTATTAAGTGGCTGCTCTATGGACTTGTTAAATAAATTTGCAAAATCCCAACCCAGCATCATTATGTGCTGGTGTTTTTGTTCTTTGGGAATGCTCAATTCCAGAACACCCCTCAGCTCTGCTCAGTTGCGCCTGATTCCAGTGGTGCAGCTGAGTTTTCGAGAGGGAAAGCAAATGAGTTCAAATTTGCACGGCAGTGAGTCCGGCTGCAGTGGTCTCTCTGTTCCTTATCAAACTCGACAGGCTTGAATATATGTGTGTGCCTTATAAAAAATGTGGGTGCTGAGGAGACTTCTATTTTTATTTCAGCTAAAGCCACCTTTGATGCTATCTCCAAGACCTACAGTTATCTGACCCCTGATCTCTGGAAAGAAACTGTTTTCACTAAATCTCCTTATCAGGTAAGAAGAACTTGGCTGGGGATTAGGGAGTACTCCTCCCCCACCCCTGCCTCTCACAGATTGTGCTCCTCTCATTTTATCCTACTAACCCTGTGAGATAGTGAAGTGACTGAACAGAATTCCCACACACACCTTCTAGGCTGTATTTTATGCCAAAAAAAAAAAAATCTGATGCATCTTTCCCCCTTTCCTACAGGAGTTCACTGATCATCTGGCAAAGACCCACGCCACCAGAGTGTCTGTGCAAAGAACTCAGGCAGCTGCTGTGGCAACCACCTAAAAGATCCTGTACAACATCAATAAAGTAACCCTTAAATTTTAAACCAATCTAGCACCCGCTGTATTTATTCCTTGTGCAGGTTCCTTCATTGGAAGAAATGCTAATGGTCCAAAAATGCATCTTGAATATCCTTGAAATCAAAGGTTATACAGTAAGGAGGTTTTGAGGATCTTAACTCTTTTGCTTGTATTATTTCAGTGGTTGGCAGCAATCTATTCCCAGGAAGTTTGTAAGGTATTATGTTTTAAGTGTTATTCCCTGTAGTTAAGGAGCTTAATTTGGAAGATCATCTAACTGCCGTGACCAGGGGGGCCTTTGCACAGGTTCGCCTGGTGCGCCACTTGCGCCCCTTTTTGGACCGAGATGCCCTATGCACGGTCACCCATGCCCTTGTCACGTCTCGCCTAGATTACTGCAATGCTATCTACATGGGGCTGCCCTTGATGTGCGCCCGGAGGCTTCAACTGGTGCAAAATGTGGCCGCGCAGTTGCTTATGGGAGTATCTCAATACTCCCATATTACACCACTCCTGCGTGAGCTGCATTGGCTTCCAGTTGCCCTCCGGGTGCGATTCAAGGTGCTGATAATCATCTTTAAAGCCCTACATGGCTTAGGCCCGGGGTATTTGTGAGACCACCTGCTGCCAATGTCAACTTCCCATCACCCAGTTTGCTCCCACAGAGTCGGCCTCCTCAGGGTGCCGTCGGCCAGGCAATGCTGGCCGGCGACCCCCAGGGGGAGAGCCTTCTCTGTGGGTGCACCGACCCTCTGGAATGAGCTGCCCCCGGAGCTGCGGATGGCCCCTGACCTTTGGTCCTTCCGCCATGACCTAAAGACCTGGTTATTCCAACAAGCGGGCCTGGACCGATCATGGTTTTTAAATTTGGTTTTTTATTGGTTTAAATTGCTCTTATTTCTTATATTGTTTAATCCTCTTTTAATTTTTGTATTTATATCTTTTAACTTTTTATTGCTGTGAGCTGCCCTGAGTCCTCAGGGAGAAGGGCGGCATATAAATTTAATAAACCTTAACCTTAACCCACATAATCTATTAACTGGTCAGCTGTTTTCTGATAGGAAAGAAGAAAGCTAAAGCAAGTTCCTCTCAAAAAGTTAACAGCAGGCTGCCACATAAGGCAGTATTATCCAGTGGGCTTCCAACAGATTCCGAGTTTCCATGTTTGGTCCAGTATGCCTTTTTGGTTGGGTTAGGGTTAGTTGGTTGCAGGGACTCTTGGTGTTCCCATTTTCCAGTGTGGCTTAATCTAAAGCCACATTATAATACATAATTGTATTCTAATGCACAATGACAGCTAGTGCCAGACCTGCCCTGGCTTAGAATTTAGGAAAGAAAGGCCCTCAACTCCATTTATCTGAAGTGATAGCTTTTACTAAAATTAAGCGGTTGCAGCAAAAGTAAAGCTAGATCTGAGTATTCCCACGCAAAGGTTACACTTTTCATTTGTCCCCATTCTCCCCTGCCCCCCCTCCCACACCAGGTCATCAATGTCCAATAGTATTCCTTTTTGATGTTTTGGGAACTATTTTTGAGGTTTGGCGCCCCTCAACATAGCTTTGCATTCTGTTCCCAGGCCATGTGTCCTTGGCAGCTGGTTTATTCCAGTTCGACACCTGTGGTTCTTGGTTTCCCTCCCACTTTATCTTCACATTCAGTGCCCAAACTACCTTTCTCTCCTCCCTTGTGTTTTATGGCAGGATGCCAGCGAAGCGTAGAAGCTGAAGATGGCAGGCCTGACAGCTAGTGTAAGGACCTGCCTCAACTAGATCTCCCAAGAAAGCAGAACTCTTGAAACAGGCATCATTTCAAAAGGAACTTTTATTGAGAGTGATGGCAAGAGAGCAAAGCGAGGTCTGAAGATTTTGCGTGCAAAAGTGTACATCAAAAGGCAGTTCAAAACTTCTCCCCCCAATGTCCAACCATCTGGTTGAAATCCAGCCAATCCACAGGTGCCAGAGTGTTATAAAAGCCTGGAGATTTAGCACCCATCTCAAAGTCTCTTGCTTTGTTTCCCAACGGTCCCAGGCTTCACTGTCTGGAGATAAGGCAGATGTTTTTAGGTCACATTCCTCTCACCCAGAGGGAGGCCACCTCGAGCAGAGCAAAGCAAATAATATCCCCCATACAAGCCCCCAACAGTATGGAAGGCCTCATAAATACATAGGCAAAAGCAGGAAAGGGAGAAATGAAAAGATTGAGGGGTTCTGACAGCTAATTTGAGGTACTGCTATTTGTGACCAAAATTGGAATACAACACTTTCGTAAGGTTTATATAATACAAGGAAAACCTGAAAAGGCCAAATTCAATAAGCTCTTGCGGATGATATGTTTCTTTTTAAAAGGCACTAAAAAGTCTAATGATAGCTAGTTTTGTGTCATGGTTAAGGCAACAGGTTAGAACTCAACAGATGAGTTCTAATCCTACCTTAGCATGAAGCCAGCCGGGTGACCTTAGTTCAGTTACTTCCTCTTAGCCCTGGGATGAACAAATGGCAGATCATTTCTGAAAACTTGCAAGAAAATTGTAAGGTCGACTCCAGTCAGTTGCCTAAAAAATGTGACTGAAAGGAAACTTCCCCTTCTAATGTTAGTCTGTTTGGTAGTCGCTCTTGTTTCTTGCCAAATTTAATATTTGGAATTCGTGGCCCATGTTGGATGTTTCTTAAACCTGGATTTTTCATATTCACTGTGATACAGATGACAAATTTAAGTGAACACTTGGCTTCCTTGATTTCAGTGGATTACAGATGAGGTGCATTCCTTTTAACAGTTTTTATATTAATGAAACTTCTGTAAGAGCAACAGCCAAGCTCAGAGAGCACCAAGCACCAAGCCCTCATTCAGCCTTGAGCTACAAATATTCTCTTATATTGATAAATAGATGGGTAAAGCAACCACTTTGTCAGACGCTCCAGGCCTGGGCAGAGCTTTGCATTTCAAAATAAATCCAAATCTGCCCCTTTGTAAAAAGTTCCCAGGCAGATGTTGACAATTAAGTGGTTACAACTCCTTGTTCCTGCACAACTGGAGCAGAGTGAGGACCTTTGACCACCCAGGAAAGGTGAAGGAATAAAGAAGTGATCTACTGCCCAAGGAAATCCTTTTCCTGGTTATCTGAAATTGAAGATTGGGTATCAGCAATGTGAGGCCAAGAGAAAGATCAGGACAGTGATGGCGAACCTTTTAGAGGCCAAGTGCCCAAATTGCAACCCAAAACCCACTTATGTATCATTGGGTGCGGGGTAGGTGTATCCAATTGGGTGGGCCTGGCTGCAGTGGTAACAGCAGACTGGGTGGGACTAAAAAGTTCAATCAATCAATCCCAACTTTGCAAGATTTTTTTTCCGTGAGAAGCTGAAATTGATTGATTGAACCTTTTTTTTGTACACAGCGGAGGCCTAAAGCGAAAAGGTTTTATAAAACCCAGCTGAAGGCCTAGGACTGGGGCAACGGTGCACGTGCCCATAGAGGGGGTTCTGCGTGCCACCTATGGCGCCTGTGCCATAGATTTGCCACCACGGGACTAGGATGTTCTTTCCTCCCAAGCTTAGCTCTTGATAGCCATCACTGATGTGCTTTTTGCCTTCTGCACTGTCACCACTTTCCATCATCAGATCCTTCTCTGAATATTCTCTGCCCTTGTCTCAGAATGTTCTAGGTTACCATAGGGTACAGGAATTGAACTTTACTGGCCACTTTTTACTGGATGCTCACCTAGTTACAAATTTGAAATATTATCTTCTCTCACAGCAGGTAGGAGTTGGGCTGTCTTGCTCTTTGAAGAAATCCCGTTTTTCTTCAAAAGATTCAGCCAGAGGCAGACTGCATTACAGAGGCAATAGCAGGGGAAGGCAGGCTTGGGGATGGGCTGTAAAAGAAGGAATTGGAAACTGATACAAAAGTGGCAGACGTGCCCCAATCTGATCCCTTAGGAAAGAAAGACCCTCGACTCCCATTTGATTAAAGCAAAGGCTTCTTTTACTAAAGGGGTTGGCTGCAGTAAATTTGGGTTGCTCTGAATTTTCCCGTGCTCGTAAGATCTGGAAAGGTTCACCTGCAACCCATCTCTCCCTCTTCCCCCCCCCTCCCCCCCGGTCTGTTTCCAACCCAATGGAACTATCTAAAGTTTTTGAGAACGGGGTAGTCCGCGTATTTTCTCTGGAGTCCATGATAGACTAGGGACTCCTGTCCTGGGCAGGGGGCAGAAGGTCCAAGGTCTCTTCGAGCCCTACAATTCCATCCTGCTGGAATTCAAGGGCGGCAGCAGCAGCAAGGAAGAGGGCCAGGCGCGCCATCCATAACTCAACCCGGGATCCCCTCCCAGATTCTCTCTTGGCTGAAAATGGGAATGGCTCAAATTCCAGGCAATTTTCTATCCCAGTTCCACAGCCGCATTTTCTTTGCATTTGGCTCCGTGAGCCATTAATGAGCAAGACAAAATTCTGCTATGCTGAAACATCTTTATTTTATACAAAGAACATTAAGGAATTGGTAAGGTTACATATTTATTCATTTTCTAGCTGAATTGCACTTCAGCCTCATCTGCCGAGGAATTGCACCAGGACGGCCCCCTGATTTCCCACCAAGCTCATTCCTTTTCTGCTATGCCTTTGCCTCTGTTTGGGCTTTCCTTTCTGCAATCATCCGATGCTTCTGCTTCATTAAACACCTGCGAGCAGATCCATAAGCACCTAGCTCATCATCTGAGGTAATAAAAACAAAAGAAAAAGTTAAACAGCTTACACTATATCTGCCAAAGTTATTGCGCAGTGAGACTGCCAAGCAAGGTATTATTTCTTGAAGGCCAGTTCAATCCCTGACTCACTGGGATTGAACACTGATTAGAAAAGCTGCTTTTTAATCCTTAAAATGTAAAGCAACTTGAAAAGAAAACAAGTTCATTGCCAAAGAGGATAGTACAAAGAAATTATTTTTCTTCATTAAAAATAATCTATCATGAAGTACATTTAATTGAATTTCAGAGCAAGATGAACCCAAGTAAAAATTAAAATTTAAAAACATTCATCCATGGGAAAATAAAGCAGCCTAAATTCCAAGTCTTCTCCATAAAGAAGTCAGTGTAGTTAGAACAGTAACACACACAAACCAAGGGTCTTTTAACATTCTCACTCACTTTGACATATATAAATAGGATCCTTACACCAAAAAGTTGTGAGAACCACTGGCCTACAACATGGGATTTGGTTTTACATAGTTTAATGTAAAAAATGTCACAGTGGTTGACTTACATCGATCCCTATAAGCTTTGGCCACATCTTTAAATAGCTGTAGGTCCTTTGCACAATTTTCAGGGGCATTCACGCCTTCCTGGACTCTGCAAGCCCCTAGTCTCTCCCGTATGATTTTCACAATTTCCTGGTCAACTTGCCTATGAAACAGATTTGGAGAATGCTGTAACAAACATATTTACTCCTCCAGTTAGCCCTGCAAACTCACTGCCCCTTTACTGCAACTTAAAGCAGCCTCTTTTTAGGCTTATGCCCACTGAAAAGATTGCTCATGTCAGGTTTGAACCACTAACAAATTTTTATCAAAGCAGGTCCAGCCTATTATATGTTTGCATTAGATAAAATACTGAAGATTGGACCAACCTGGTAGAAAAGGAACCAGTTCTCATTGTCCTGTACACACCTTTGTGACTGAAGAGGACCCCCTTTGGAAGATGAGCTTTCTGCTCCTCTCCTTTCTTATTTGTTCCACCACTGTAATTTATAAGCCCAGGAAAAAGCTTGATCCTAGGACATTTTGGACTCTTCTCTTGGCGTATCTGTAGCCCTACCTATATTTCCAAGCTTGCCATATTTTAACTGCTGCCTTAGCAGGCTACAAAATACTTCAAACAATTTAAGCACCCAAGGCTGTAGTTAACGGTGGCCTGCATAACAGATCATTTGGCAAGAGACTGGAACTGTGAAAAGATACAGACATACAAATCTCTTTTCCACTGCATCTCAGCTTCGTAGATGCACAGGTAGTCATCCTCCAAGCATTCTGTAATGTCTGGCACACGACGGAACTCCTGATGATAGTAATAAATCTTACTATTTGCACGCTGGCGTTCAATCCATTCTGTTGAAAGAAAAAATAACTAAGACAGGAGCTAGAGCAGGCATGTCAAACTTGCGACGTCGCTTGACGTATCGGAACTTTTTCCCATTGCCGAAAATGGGATGTGCGCAGTTTGTCCGTGACCCTCCGGCCCGTGGGCTGGCAGTTTGACACCCCTGAGCTAGAGAGATCTTTTAATCTAAAGCTTCCTCCTTCTGTTATGGACAGTGGGTGTAGATCTATACCAGGGGTCCTCAAACTTGGCCCTTTTATGACTTGTGCACTTCAACTCTCAGAATGTGTGCCATTGTGCCCACAGGAAAAAAATGACTCACTCTGTCTGTCTGTCTGTCT
>JAKJMR010000298.1:942558-955009 GCA_024449315.1 Daboia siamensis
TATCTATCTATCTATCTATCTATCTATCTATCTATCTATCTTCTAAGGCAGACATGTCAAACACAAGGCCCGGGGGCCAGATCCGGCCCGTGAAGTGGTTCCATGTGGCCCGCAAAGCCATCCTGGAAACAGTGAGGGAACGGCCCCCTCTGCCTTGGCCCTGGCCCAGAGACCCTCCTTCTGCCAGAGACCCCCAGATCTGTCCCACTCCTGCCCAGGCCCCCATAGGCACCCTTGATGCGAACGATGTAGAGCTGGCCACGCCCACCCAGTAGGCCATATCCACTCTAGCCATGCCCACCCAGTAGGCCACGCCCACCCTGGCCACACCCACTCGCCCCCCTGAGGGCAACTGCAATGCTGATGTGGCCCTCAATGAAATTGAGTTTGACACCCCTGTTCTAAGGTGACCTCTAGGCCCTTAAGACAGCTTGCCTTTTTTGTGTACAATTTGTATTAGTACTTTATTAACAAGAAGATAAAAAGCTAAGAAAATAATATATACGGTAGTAAGGAAGAAATAAATAAAAAGGTGCAAGAAAGTTGAAGACTGATAGAAACGAAAGAAGTGGCTTCCGATATTGCTCACCTCCCGGGCAAGCAAGAAGGCAGCTCAATGCTAAATGCCCTCAGCGGGCTGGGTTTCTAGGAAGCTCCCGTGGAAAGGCCTGAATCTCCAAGCGGGCACGAGCCACCCGCCCGCGCCAGGCTCGCGAGGTCTCCTCCTCCAAAGCCGGGTCCCCGTTGCCAGGGGCGCCCCGCCCTCCAGGGCAAAGCAGCCCGGGGGCCAGCCGACCCCGAACTGTGCCCGGGGACGTTCCGACCTTAACTGCAGGGTACGTGGACTTCGGCTCCCAGAATCCTCACCGATAGCCATGCAGGCTGCGGAATTGTGGGAGCTGAAGGCCACACACCTTAAAGGAAGCCCCGCCCCGCCTTCCGACCGCTATCGCTGAGGATGACGGGAGTTGTAGTCGCGAAAGCACCGTCCCACCCTCCCTGGAGCTCCTGCCCCTCCTCCTCACCTCTGTACAGGGTGACCGGTCTGTCTACCGTGTAGTAAAAGAGCTTCTCGAAGAAGAGGCTCGGGCCGGAAGGGAGCACGGGGGGCTCAGGCTTTGGAACGTCGATCGGGGGCAAATTATAGGCGGCCCGCTCCGAGTCCTTCGACATCGTCGCAGCCTCCGGAACGTCTGACCGGACAAAATGACGACGAGCGACGAGTACGCATGCGCACGCTAGCGAAACTGCTTTCTCTTTCCGCCGGCCAATCGGTCAGGGAGGCGTTTCTCTCTCTCTCTCTCTCTCTCTCCGCTCACCCACCCCCCATCTGCATCGAAGATACAGAACTTGGCTTTGCCTGCCAATAAACCTCTCCTGTTCCTCCTTTTGATCAACGCTAATCTTTGAATACAGGTGGCCATTATTTCCCCAGTGTTACCTCCCCTTTACAGGTCTGATTGAATAAGTGCAAGAGGTCCTCGAATTACAACCATTTCTGTAGTGACCATCTAAAGTTAGAAGTGAAAAAAGTGACCTCTGACCCATTTTCCACACTTGCGACCAGTAGTGGGGTTCAGACAGTTTGCACCATTTTGGCAGAACCAGAAGCTAATTTTTTGTTGCCCAGGCCCAGAACGGAATTCCGGAAGTGGCATCTACACAGAGAACTGGTTGTTCACATATTTGAAACCCTGCTTGCGGCCACTGCAGCATCCCCACAGTCACGGGATCAAAATCCAGGCACTGGGCAACCGGCATGGACTGAGGGCAGCTGCTCTGTCTTGGGATCCTGTGATCACTGCCTGTAACCTTCCAAGCTAGCTTCTGACACAAAAGGTCAAGGGGGGAAGGCAGATTTTCTTAATGACCACACGATTCACTAAACAACTGCAGTGATTCGCTTAACAACTGTGGCATAAAAGGTCATACAATGGAGCAAAACTCACTTAACAACTGCCTTAGAAACAGAAATTTTGGGCTCAGTTGTGGCTGTAAGTCGACTACCGTAAAAGCCCTCATGCCCTCACTGTTGGATTGATTAATTGATTGTTCTCAGGTAAGGGACAACTGTTACTCCCGGCAGATCTTACATTCTAAATCATTAGAACTAATACTATCTTGCTTGGAAATTATACACATTCTAAACACTTCAAATTAAGAAATAATTTTTAGTTTATAAAAATGTGAACTGTCATTGAGAACAATTTTTAATGGCAATAGCAATTGCACTAAAACCTATATACCGCTTCACAGTCCTTTTACAGCCCTCTCTAAGCGGTTTTTGAAACTCAAATACTTTGGCCACCTAATGAGAAGGAAGGACTCACTAGAGAAGAGCCTAATACTGGGAAAGGTTGAGGGCAAGAGAAGAAGGGGACGACAGAGAATGAGGTGGCTGGATGGAGTCACTGAAGCAGTAGGCGTGAGCCTAAATTTTTTTTATTTTTATTTTTTTTATTTTAATCCCATTTATATCCCGCCCTTCTCCGAAGACTCAGGGTGGCTTACAATTTAAAGCACAAATCAATGTGCTTAGCAACAGCCTTCATTCTATGTATATGCCTGCTTATTAGGGCTTTCGCCCCCTCACCCCAAGCGGCATTATTACAAAGTCAGCTTATTGCCCCCAACAATCTGGGTTCTCATTTTACCTACCTCGGAAGGATGGAAGGCTGAGTCAACCTTGAGCCTGGTGGGACTCGAACCTGCACTAATTGCAGGCAGCTGGTCTTACTTAAGGAGGCATTAGCCCACTGCTCCACCGAGGACTCCAGAAGATGGTAGAGAACAGGAAGGCCTGGAGGAAGGTTGTCCATGGGGTCACGATGCGTCGGACATGATTTTGCAGCTAACAACAACAACTAAGCGGTTTACAGAGTCAGCCTGTTGCCCCAACAATTTTACCCACCTCGGAAGGATGGAAGGCTGAGTCAACCTTGAGCTGGTGAGACTCGAACTGCTGGCAGTCAGCAGAATCAGCTGCAATACTGCATTCTAACCCAATTAATATGTATTTATATAGCACTCCAGGCAAAATTCTGGTACTTTGATTTATTCGCATGGAGTATGTATCCGAACATGTTTTTGGATGAAGAATTGGAATGCGACCTTGTTGAATGTTTTATTTATTCTGGAGTAATAAACCATAGAAAATGTCTCCCTACAGATTCCTGGCTCTATTTTATGAGTTTCTCATCCTATCCCTTGATGCTGAGCTTAAAATTTTGAAATTAAAGATTTAAACATTTTGATTTTTAGAAAAAACTCTTGTTGATACTTGCATAGTTGACAATAAATCCCTTTAATCTGAAAAATCTGAATGTACAGAGGGAAACCCCCAGAACTCTTCTATCTTGACAGCCTGGCAGCAGCACCACACTTCGTTTTGGGCAGAGGGGGGTGGGTTTTAGACTGGAAGGAAGACTTGTCACAGGGAGAAATTGCTGCATGCTACACTCAAAGTATTTCTTCAGTAGGTAAAAGAGAAGCCTTTGTGCAGGACACTTTTTTAGACAAAGCCATTTGGGGGGGGGCTGCATACCCATCCCAGAGGAGCCCATTTCGTCCGGGCTCTGGGCTGAACAGCAAAGGGGCAGATGTGGCTCCCCTTTCCGTGGGCTTCGTGCTTGGCTCTGGGGTGGGCTCCACCAAGAAGTAGAATTGCGTGTGGTGCCAGGCAAAGTGGCTGGTGGTGAATGATAAATTTGTCGACAGTGACCTTTCCTCTGCCTCCCTCCCTCCCTCCAGGCGTGCTTGACCCCCGTCAGCCCTCCCGAGGGTGAAATGGATAGTACACTAGAATGAAGCCAGCTGCTAAATTTATGTCTTGGGGAGGGAGAAACATCTTTCGCATTAGGCAAGCCAGGCACTTGCTGGTAGCCTCTTTCTTTCTCGGCAGTCTTGGCTGAAGACGTCAGATCATGGTACTGGCAAGCAATGGGCTTGGCCTTCGGTGGGGCTGGGGGAGTGAGGTAGGGGGGAGTCAGTGTCTGAAAGCAATGGCTTGCAGGAGTTCCCCTTTTGTTCCCTCGTCTAAGTCATTTATGAAGATATTGAAGAGTACTGGGTCTAAGACGGAGCCTTGTGGCACCCCACTGATTACTTCCCTCCATATAGATGTAGTACCATTAAGGACTACTCGTTGAGTAGGGTTTGTCAGCCAGCTACAAATCCATCTGGTGGTGATGCTGTCTATCCCACATTTTTCTAGCTTACCAAGAAGTCGGTTGTGGTCTAGTTTATCAAATGCCTTGCTGAAGTTTAAATATACTATGTCCACAGCATTTCGCTGCTCTATTAATTTAGTCACTTTGTCAAAGAATGAAATTAGATTGGTTTGGCATAATCTGTTTTTAAGAAACCCGTGTTGGCTACTAGTTATAACTTTATTTGTTTCTAGATGTTCACAGATCTGTTTTTTAAAAATATTTTTCCTAGTATCTTCCCATATATTGATGTTAGGCTAATTGGTCTAGTTTCCTGGGTCTGGTTTTTTCCCCCTTTTTAGAAGATGGGAATCCATCAGGTCCTGGTGATTTATATTCATCAAGGTCAGACAGGTATTCTTTTCTTGCTTATTTTAATTTTTATTTCTAGTCTGTCTTTTACAGCTATGTTTTTGGTAGGTTGGGCTATAGTTTCTTTTTGCGTGAAGACTGATGCATAGAATGAGTTGAGCAGCTCTGCTTTCTCTCTATTCCCTATTACCTCCTTGCCATCTTCTGTCTTTAGTGGACCAACTGTTTCCTTGACTTTTTTTGTTATTAATATGTTGAAAGAAATTTTTTAAATTATCTTTGACTTTTGTTGCAAGTCTTTGTTCATTCTGAGCCTTTCTTTCCTGACTTCATCTTTGCAGATTTGGGCTATTTCTGTCTTAGTTATGTGTGTCCCTCTTTCCATTTTTTGTACTTATCCTTTTTGTCTTTCAATTTATCAGAGAGATTTTTGTGCAGCCATGTTGGTTTTGTTCTTGGATTTCTTGCTTTTCTTTTTTAGTGGTATTATGTTGGACTGGGCTTTTATGATTGTATTTTTCAGTGTTTTCCATGCTTCTTGAGTTGTTTTCCCCTTTGGGATTTTTATCCATGAAATTTTGCTTAGACTCTCCCTGAGTTTCTTAAACTCAGCTCTTTTAAAGTTTAGGACACTGGTTGGATTATATTTCTATTGCTTGTGTTTGGATTATATAGAATTCCAGTATGATGTGATCATTCTTGCCCAAGGTTCCGGCAATTTCAACTCCCTCTATCGCTTCTTCTCTATTAGGTCCAATACTTCCCTTTTCTACCTTTTGGGTGACAAAGTTGTCAGCTAAGTTGGTTAGGAATCTGTTTGATCTCCCAGTTGCTGCAGAGTTTGTCTCCCAGTGGATATCAGGGTAGTTAAAGTCTCCCATTACTACTGTGGTATGTTTCCTACATACATTTGTTAATTGATTAGCAAAGAGTTCATCTATTTCTTCTGCTTGGTTGGGTGGCCTGCAGTATACTCTACAGCAATGTCATTTTTTTTCTCTTTTATATTGACCCATATGGATTCTAGGCGGTTTTCATCCTTGGTTTTGTTTATTTCTGTAGGGATGTAGTGATCTTTTATGTATAATGCAACTCCACCTACTCTTTTGTTGGGTCTGTTTCTTTTGAATAGTTTATATCCTTCCATCAGTACATTCCAGTCATGAGTTTCATCCCACTATATTTCAGTAATGGCAAATATATCATATCTGCCTTTTTGTACTTCAAGTTCGCCCTGCTTGTTCCCTAAACTTTGAGCATTAGTGTATAGGCATTTGAGTCCTTTACTGGTCTTGAGTATGTTTCTTGTATCTCCTACTTTGTAACTGGGATTTCTATCCTTTCCATCATTTTCTATTTCATTATGTTTTTCTTTTTTCTTTTTTCTCTACCTTCCTCCTTATGTGATTGGTTACCAAAAGGAAAACTAAGAACTCCTAGAACTAAGAAGAAATTTTCTGGCAGTGAGAACAATCAATCGGTGGAATGGCTTCCCTCCAGAAGTTATAGGTGCTTTATTTACTGGAGGTTTTTAAGAAGAGATTGGACAAACATTTGTCCAGAATGGCATAAATTTCATGCTTGAGCAGCGGGTTGTATGAGATGATCTCCGAGGCCCCTTCCAACTCTGTTATTGTGCTGCAAGGCTCTGTTGATCACGGCTTAAGCAGTGGGAGGTGGGGGAGGAACACAGCGTCTTGGAAATAATATACAAAATTGTTGAAATGTTCTGGAGCCATCAGGTCATCTTTGTTTAAAGTAGTTCATAAACCCCTCCAAGTGGCAATCTCATTGGGAGAGAAGAAAAGGGCCTCTGGTGTGAATGCAAGTCACAGGCAGAATTGGCTGCATAAACTGTTAAGATCTGGGCTGTTCCAGTTCTTAGAGTAGCAACTAACAAAGTAATATTTGATGGCAGAGTTTAGACGTTTGTAACTTGAGCTGGGGGGAGGGGCTTTTGCTGTTTTGAGTCAGTAGGTTTTGCTGAGCTTGCTTGCTTGCTTAGTATGAACAAGGTGGAGAAACCCCTTTCTTTGTTGTGAGAACTACTAAAGTTAAAAATAGATGATTTCCCATCTGGAGCAGACTTTCCTCAATCTGGAATGCAATAGTATCCCTATTGCATTCAATAACAAATACACAACAAAATTTGATAGTATAAATTGATTACATATATGAAAAAATATCATAAAATAAATTAGGCATATTGCTATGCATTTTACATATAAAATTTTACTATATTGAAAATAACAGAATCACATGTATCCAAAAGTAAAAATTGTAAACAGAACTAGTTGGGACAACTAGGGAGTTTGTTCAAGTGCTGGGTTACCAACACTACATGTGTAGCAACAAAAAACAAATAATAAAATGCGGCTTAGGATTTCAGTAGCCCAACTGGGCAAAACCTTGACCCTTTTATCTCTCTTCTCAAACCTCTATAGATCCAGCCAGAATGCCTTCTTGTATTTGGAAATTATAATTTAGCTTACATATTTGGTGGGTCTAAAGAGGGCAAAGGTAATATATCCTTAGAAAGAAATGCCTGGTCTAGTTGAATATCATCACCCTTAATCCGTTGCCTCAAGCCTAGCATTGCACATCTTGTGCCTGAGTCTGCTGAGTTGATTTAGGGAGAATCCAAGTCGCTGTAGTTTTTCTATGCCATTCTGCTCCAGATGTGTTGGGACTTTTACTTCCTGCCTTCTCTGACAAGCTTTTCATGATCTTTGCAAGATCACAGAAGTAACTAGTCACTCTTCCCACCAACTCCCCCCACCTTTCCAGTCTCATCGGAAGTTTTCAGCTCCCAGGCACGGCCACCTGGGTTTCCTTCCTCATAAGAGGAGCCGCCGACATCGAGGAAAAGTGAAGAGTTGGCCCAAGGATGATCCCAGCAAACCAGTTCACCTGACCGCCTTCCTGGGCTATAAAGCTGGCATGACTCACATCCTGCGGGAACTTCATAGATCAGGACTAAGTATGTGCCAGGTTTGCTTAATTCTATTCCTCACTTAGAAAGCTTCATAGACCTGGGCAACTGGAAGGGGCTATAGTGGCCACTAAGCCCATGCAAATCAGGAGCAGGCCTGACAAGTGGCCCACAATCAGGCTTCTACTTGAACTCATCCAGAGAAGGGCAGACCACTCTTTCCCTAGGTATTAGTTTCTCTGTTAGGTATTTCCTTAGGTATTAGCTCTCTTTCTTGTAGGAGTTCATTTTCAAATTTAATATCAAGTTGTTCCTCCTCCTCCACAAGGTAAGTTCAACTCCTGGTTACATCCATGTACTTAGGGAAGTGATTTGCTGTTGTTCTCTTTTGTCTTTTTGTCTAGTTATCACCCAGGTTTCCTGATGCTCCCCTAGCCACATACAGGCTCTGTTTTTGCCCTAGGACCTAGGTTATTCCATGTCCTCATGCTGGCAGGATCTCGGCTTATTTGAAATCTCCGGGGACTTGAAAAATGCTATCATGTTCCATCCTTAGTTTTAGCCTTCTTGTGAGGCCCCAAGAACCAGGAACGACATCTGGAGTTAACTTCTGAGAAGTTTCCTGTATTGCTTTTCATTTACAGACAAAATCTTGCCAGAATAAAGCAACTATTTGCATCACTATGGATATACTTTGGAAGTTGTTGAGGGGGGAGCCATTTTAACCCTCTTTTTTTCCCCGACCAAACTTTCCATCCTCCACTGTCTCTTTGGAATGCAGCCCTTCCCTACTGGGAATCCAGACTGCATTCTACCACAGGCTCTTTTCAAGGCCAAACATACCCAGATCTTTTGATCTAGCAGCTCTTCCTAAGGACTGTAATCTTCCTCATTCCTTCCTTTAACCTCTTCTACTTTCAATCCTTCCTGGAATATTGTGCTCAGACTAGAGTAGAGTATTCGAGGTAAAGTCTGACCAATACAGAACAGAATGGAAGTCTCTGATATTTGTGAGAAATGGAAACACTCATGGTAGACATTTCCAGGTGACTTAGTGTGTGGAATTCTTTTCTTTGTTAGAAAACTGCATCCAAGCCAGCCTCTCCCAAAGTGTTGGGACTGCCACCCATGTCCAGAGGGTACATGGTTTGAGAATGCTGGTGTGTAAAGAGGCCCTTGCCAATGGATATCAAATAGGAAATACAGTGAGCTGCATAAATATTGTGCTCGTCTGTGATTGCTTTTTGTTAATTGAACAAACCTCAACTGGCTGGGTTTTTGCAACAATTTAGCCATAACCCATGATTTATATTTTACAGTGGTATGCTTTATATGTTCCCTTCCAAAAACTATAAATAATGATTGGAAAAGAAACCACCTTATGGCTTATGTGAGCCTTCCTGGATCACATCCTCAGTCTTCCCCCCACCCCCCTTTAATCTGCAGAAATCTCTAAGCGAGAGGAAGTGGAAGCTGTCACTATCATTGAGACTCCGCCATTGGTGGTCGTTGGGCTAGTGGGCTATATTGAGACACCGAGGGGGCTGAGAAATTTCAAGACCATCTTTGCAGAACATATAAGTGATGAATGCCGAAGACGCTTCTACAGAAACTGGTGAGGAGGGGGTCAGTGTGAGTGAGCCAGGGGAAAGCCCTGCTTAAACAGGGGCTCACAGCTGTGCTTTGGAAATGCTTTGTGGGCTAGGCGTGCAATTATGAATACACACCCAGGGGGTCTGCGGGATTGTAGGTATTTTCCTTCAGCCTTTGGTATGACTTTGGTAGCCAAGAGTGGCTTCCAAGTTGCAATTTTTACTGTGATGGAGGAGGAACAGTAACTTTCTTAAGTATATTCAGCATGATTAAAATAAAGCTGAATTCTCACATGTGAGACTTCACTAAAATGGTTTGTTGTTTAAGTGGCTGAACACAGCCCCTGTATCATAAACCTCCATGTTAAATCAGAAAATCAGTTCAATGTTTTCATAAACCAGTCTCAGAATTATGGGTATTACCTGACATTAACATCTGGAGGCTTTGATAGGACGTGGCCTTCTTGGAGGTGATCCAGCCCTTACCTGAAGAACCTGAAGTTGAGCCCTCCCTTCCCCCCCACCGTTTTCTTGGCAAAGCCTGGTTCGAAATAATTCCAGTTGATCTTGGATCCGCTGGCTGATTTTCCATGCTTTTTCTTTTCAGGCACAAGAGCAAAAAGAAGGCATTCACCAAGTACTGCAAGAAATGGCAAGATGAAGCTGGGAAGAAGCAGCTGGAGAAGGACTTTGTGTCCATGAAGAAGTATTGCAAGGTCATCCGTGTCATTGTGCATACCCAGGTGAACATTTTCCACATGTCTTAGGAGGGTTGTCTTGCTCACTGGCTGGTCAAACTCACTCATGATTTGTTGCTGGTTGTTTCTGCTTGATTGGACAAAGTCTTCACCACCAGATGTTGTCTGTTGTGCAATCTGGGTTGCATCTTCGGAACTGAATTCTTTATCCTGAAGGACAGATGAGGTTGCTAGTCCCTCCCTCTCCCTTGATTAAGAAGCACAAACACAGCGTGTGTAAGTGAAGCCAAAAGAGAAGAATCCAGTAATTTGTGGTTAGCACCAAAGTCAAGGTCCTGGCTGAAGAAGAGCTCCAGACCTCCCATGAACACAGCCTGTCATTTGGGTTGGGGGTGGGGGCGGGGGCTTCTGCCTCAGTTTGAAAAAAGCTGCTGCTGCTTTCAGGAGTCCTTCAAATGATGGCAGCCTCACTAGTCCACTTCCGGGTCACACAATGGCCCACTGGAGGCATTGAGGTAGCCCCCAAGCGAACAGTGGAGGTGGGAGCGCTCTTTGCTGTCCCTATGCAACAGCATCCTTGAAGGCCTGATGCCAAGGTGGGGGGAGGGACAAGCGCCTCGGTTTGAGTGGCCTTGGGAGCCTGGTCCTCCAGGTATTCACCCAGATCTCTTTTCAAACCACCTGGTAGCAAATGATGGCAAGAAATCACACCATTCTAATTTAAGCAATTTCCTCACTACAGCATCTTCATAGCAGCCTCGCATAGTACACAGAACATAGGATAATGGGGTTGGAAGGGACCTTGGAGGTCTTCCAGTCCAACCTGCTGCTCAAGCAGGAGATCCAATACCATTCCAGACAAATGATTGTCCAATTTCTTCTTGAAGATCTTGAAGAAGCACCCACAACTTCTGGAGGCAAGCTGTTCCACTGATTAACTGTTCTCTCTTACAGGAAATTTCTCCTTAATTCTACATTTGATCTCTCTATAATCGTATCCATTACTCCTTGTCCAACTCTAGGTGTTTTGGAGAATAGGCTGACTTCCACGTCTCTGTGGCAGCCCCTCAAATATTGGAAGACTGCTATCATGTCATCCCTAGTCCTTCTCTTCACTAGATTAGACATATCTAGTTTCAGCAACCATTCATTGTATGGTTTAGCCTCCAGACTTTTTGTTTGTTTGTTTTTCTTTGTTGCTATTTTCTGCATTCTTTCTAGAGTCTCAAGATCTTTTTTATATCATGGTGACCGGAACTGGATGCAATACTACAACTGTGGCCTTACCAGCGCAATATAAAGCAATACTAACACTTTGTGTGCTCTTGATACTATCCCTCTGTTGATGCAGCCTAAGACTGTGTTGGCTTTTTTGGAGGCTGCAGAATACTTCTGGCTCATACTTAAGTGGTTGTCCACTTGGACACTTAGATGCTGTTGAGTCATATACCACCTATTCTATACCTGTGCATTTGGTTGTTCTTGTCTAAGTGTGAAACCTTACTTTTTTTCAGTGTTCAAGGTTGTCAAGATCCTTCTGGATCTTGAGCCTTTCTTCTAAACTGTTGGCTATTCCCACCAGCTTGGTGTTGATGAGTTCCCCTTCTATTCCCTCACCCAAATAGTTTATGAAGATACTGAAGAGTACTAGGCTGAAGACAGAACTTGTGGTTCCCCACTGCATTCTTCTCTTCATTTAGATGTAGTTCCATTGAGGACTACATGCTGAGTGCAGTTGGTCAGCCAGTTATGAATCCATCTGGTGGTGAAGCTCTCTATCCTACATTGTTCAATCTTACTAAAGGGTAGGCTGTGGTTTATCTTGTATAATGCCTTACTGAAGTCTAGAGTAAACTCTGTCCACAGTATTTCCCAGATCCACCAATTTAGTTACTTTATCAAACAAGGCAACGAACAACAAAAAAGGTTTGTCTGACATGATCTGTTTTTAGCAAACCCATGTTGGCTTCTAGTAATAGTTTTGCTCTTTTCTATACCCTCACAAACCCACTGCTTGATTATCCCCATAACTGAAGTGATACGAGCCTGTCCCCATTACTATTAATCTGGCACAACAATAATTGGATGATTCCTGAAGAAATGGAGAAATAGAACTCATTTTCTCGTAGTCCTAAATCTCGCTGCCCATGAGATGATAGTGATTATAGCATTTCAGGAGACAGAGAAGAGCATCTCTCCCCACTTCTCTGAGCTATGTGTGATTTCATAGACCACTTTTGTGCCTCCTGATCTCTTTTGTTCCAGCTTAGAGAGCCCTCATCTCTGCCATACTTCATCAAAGGAGAGGGAGGTGCAGGGGTAACATGAGGAAGCCCCACAGAGCCCCTACTGGTTATCCAGGAGAGCCCAAGGTTGGGAGACCCTGAGAAGAGCAGAGTTGAGAGTCCTTCTCTCTCCACCATGTAGGGCAGGGGTCCTCAAACTTTTTAAACAGGGGCAGTTGATTGTCTCTCAGACTGTTTGGCGGGGGGCCGGACTATAGTTTGGAAAAAAATGATTATAACCAAAGCATCCTTAGCAATAGGATGGGAGACCACCAGGATAGGCCAGGAGGAGGGGGCAAAGGGATGGAAAAGGGCAGCAGGGCAGGACTAAGGCAGGACTTCCCTCAGAACCCTCCTTCCCTCTCCTTCCAATTTCTTTCCTTCCTTCCTTCCTTCCTTCCTTCCTTCCTTCCTTCCTTCCTTC
>JAKJMR010000298.1:955019-980171 GCA_024449315.1 Daboia siamensis
TCCTTCCTTCCTTCCTTCCTTCCTTCCTTCCTTCCTTCCTTCCTTCCCTGCTCCCTCTTTCTCATTCCCATCTTCCTTCCTCCCTCCTTCTCATCTCCTTCTTTCCTTCCTCTCTCTTTCTCATTCCCACCTCCTTCTTTCCTCCCTCCATGCCCAGGAAGGAACAAGGGGAGGGGGAGAGGCTGCCAGCACGGCTGATGGCCGTGCTGCCGGTGGCCAAGGCTTGAAAGGCCACTGTAAATTCCTGGACAAGAGTCATACAGCCTTAAGAGCAGAGTGGCGGGAAGATATTTGCAATGAGGGAGAGAGAAAAACAGGCAAGAAATGCAGCTGGGGAAGTATCACCCTCTGCGAGGAATGAAAAAAGACACCATGGACTGGAGGTGACCAGCAATTGGCCCTCGCCCACTTCACACACCTGACTCTGTGGGCTCCAGGGGAGGGGACGCCGCGAGCGGAGTGAGAGTCGGCATCTTCCGCACAGCCCCCAGCCTGCCTGGTTTTGGCAGGCAGCGCTGCGCTTTCTTCACAGCGCGGAGAAGCTGGGCCAGGTGAGACAAAGCTAGGGAGAAGCTGAACCTGCCTTGGCATGCTCACAGGAGGCGGTGAGCAGCGCAGGGCCTGGCGTCCTGGATGAAAGCAAACTAAACCGGGCAGGCTGGGGGCTGGGCAGCAGATGCTGACTCTCACTCCACTCGCGGCGTCCCTTCCCCCGGAGCCCACAGAGCTGGATGTGAGAACCGGGCGAGGGCCAATTGCTGGTCACCTCCAGCCCATGGTGCCTTTCTTCATTCCTCACAGAGGGTGACTCCTCCCCAGCTCCGTTTCTTGCCTGTTTTTCACTGCAACTTGTACGCCTGCCCAGCACAGATGGCTGCTATTGTGTAGTGGGTTCTTGGCCGCATAGTCAGACAACAGACAATGGACTCAGCATGGCAGCTCTTTATTGGTAGCAGTTCCAAAGCAAACAAAGGGGTTACCTGTACCCCCTTATATACTTGGCCAGGTGCACTGACAGCCAATCTCTTATTTGGGTTTTCCCGCCAAGCGCTTACCAGCCAATCCAGATACAGTACAGCGCCACCTGATGGTCCCCATGAGCTGCTGTTATATTTTATTATCCCCATACATAACAGCTGCCATGAAGTTATAGATCGGCTACTGGCTGATCTGTTTTATCTCCTCTGCTCTCCCCCACCCCTTTTCTCTTTGGTGCAACTCCAGCTGATTCTTCTTACCAAAGTTGCGTCTTTTTTCTATCTCCCTCTCCTGCCAAAACTGCCTGTTTTTAATCGCCTCTCCTGTCTCCACCCTCCTCCTCCTCCTCCTTTCTCTTCTGGTTGTGCCAGAAGTGCCGATCCTGGGGCCTGCAAGGCTCTCTCAAGGCAAGTCCTGCACTGCGCCTCTTTAGCTCGTTCCCTCTTCCTGCAAGTCCTGTGCTGCACTAGACCACCATGGCGGGCTGGATAAAAAGACAAGGCGGGCCACATCCGGCCCATGGGCTGTAGTTTGAGGACCCCTGCTGTATGGCCTGCAGGGCCTGCTTCCAAAGAATGGGGCTTGGAGCATTGCATGTTAACCTTGAGGAGGATGTCGGCTCTCTTTGAGAGCATCTGCTGAAGGGTTTCTCTCTTGTGATTTGGTTTGAGGTGATTGTAGCAATGGCTCTGCCAGCAGCCCAAGCCACATATATGTGGCCCAATTGCTCCCTGCAGCCAGTGAAGGAACATTTTACAGTGAATTCTGTATTGGAGACTTTCCATTACAAACCAATTTCTATAGCCGACTCTCTTCAGAGGACCAAGTAGGTCCCCTTTTTCACTGCACATTGGTATTCCCACAATGCGGTTGGCCAAGCGAGAGCACATGAATCCAAAATGAAATGCTGTTCCCTGACCCCAAACACAGTTAGGGTTACCTATTCCCACATACTAAACTTTTCAAGTGTGTCATGAAGTGACAGCCACAAAGCCAAATTTTGCAAACAGGTGGAAGGTTCTGAGAGACTGGATCTCCTGCTCATTCCCTCTGTGGCCAGTTAAGTGTTGACCATGAGCCTTTGTCACCTCTGCTGCATGGTACAATTTTTGAGCTTTTTTGGTTGCAGATGAAGCTCCTTCCAATGAGGCAGAAGAAAGCACATATTATGGAGATCCAGCTTAATGGGGGCTCTGTGGCAGAGAAAGTTGACTGGGCTCGTGAGAAGCTGGAGAAGCAGGTGGCGGTGCAGAGTGTCTTCAGCCAGAATGAGATGATTGATGTCATTGGAGTCACCAAAGGGCATGGCATGAAAGGTAGGAGGCAGCAGAGCTGGAACCCCTAAGCGTCTTGGATCAGAGGCTGATTGGAAGCGGTCTGACTACAGACTGCATTCCAGATGAATGACTCCAGATGCCATGCAAGATATGTGGAAAAGTAGATTTTTCTTTATTTCTGACCAGAGATGTCCACACCTTCCCTGGGGCCTGCTGGTTCCCTCCTCATCCTCACTTCAAATTCTTTTAAGAATTTAAAATGACTGGATGGAGAATTCTGAGAGTTGAAATCCACACATCTTCAACCTGCCAAAGTTGAGAAACATTGGTTTAAAGCTAGGCTTGGAGCATCCCATGTTTTCTGCTGGAATAATATTTTAGAAGAGGGTCAGGAGACTTCTAAGTCCCAAAGGAGGCTATGACCCCTTTAGTGAGTGGTTGCACCCCATGTTGTGGTCATCTGAGGGTCTCCTCAGGGTGCCATCAATCAGAGAATGTCGATTGGTGGCCCCCAGGGGGAGATCCTTCTCTGTGGCGCCCGACCTTCGCTCCTTCCGTCGGGATTTGAAGACATTTTTATTTGTACAATCCGGCCTGGCCTGATGAGGGATGGGTGGGTATTTTAATGTTTGTATTTGATTTTAGTCGGGCATGTTTAACTCTTTTTTAACTTTTGTATTTTTGTATGGTTATATATTTGCCCTGTACACCGCCCTGAGTCCTTCGGGAGAAGGGCGGTATATAAATAAAATTATTATTATTATTATTATTATCTTGCCATTAAAAGGCATTTGGTAGAGAGCATTCTGGGGAAAGGGGGGAACAAACAAGTTTGTGGCAGCTGGCAGGACTGTTGGCATAGGGATATAAAGGAAATAAAAATCAGGGCAGCCATTTTGTGAGAGTGCCTACAACATGCTTCCATAATTCCGGGTCTGGTGAAACTGCTTCTGTTCTTTTTCAGCCCCTTTTCTTCTTTAATAAAGGGATGCTGATCCTGTGATGGTCAGTCAAAGAAGGACAGGTCAGGAAAGGAATGTCTGACACTACAGAGGTGGTCTTTCTTATTGCAGGGTAGAACACAGTAATGGAATCTTGTAAGCCTTTTGAATTTCGCCTGATTTTCACTTTCTCAGTTGTCTTTTCTAAAACTCTCCTTTTAATTCTTCATTCATTCCCTCTCCATCCGAAGACTAGATTGTTTTGTCCTTCTAGATAGTCCAGGTAGTCCTTGGCTTACAACTGTTCGTTTAGTGGCAGTGTAAAGTAGTAACGGCATTGCAGAAAGTAACTTAACAACGAGTTGCATATCCCCGCTGCCACATGATCAAAATTCAGATCTTGGCAACTGGCATTATGACAGTTGCATGTCCTGGGGTCACGTGATCCTCATTTGCGACTTTCCCAGATAGCTTCCAACAAGCAGAATCTATGGAGGAAGCCCATAGGGGGAATCCAGATTCAGTTAATAACCATGTAATTCACTTAATGACTGTGGTGATTTGCTTAAAGGCCAGCAGCAAAAAGAGTCATCAAACTGGGGACAACTCATTCAGTGATGGAAGTTCCCATCCCAGTTGTAAGTCAAGGACTACCTGTATGGTAGCTATAATTAAACTCCAGCAGCCCTAGTTGTATGGTTAATGGTGAAGGAGGGCAGTTCAGCTGCATCTGGAGTAATGCAGTAATGCACCCCTGCCTCAGACATTTAGAGGTCCTGCCCGTAACCTCGAGGCTGTCTTTCTGCAGGGGTGACGAGTCGGTGGCGTACCAAGAAACTCCCAAGGAAGACTCACAAAGGCCTGCGGAAGGTCGCCTGCATCGGAGCCTGGCACCCTGCCCGGGTGGGCTACTCGATTGCCCGAGCTGGCCAGAAGGGCTACCACCACCGCACAGAACTCAACAAGAAGGTGTGACTCCTCCCCCTGACAACTCATTTGAAGCCCAAACAGACGAACAGCCCCCAATTGCACCCACCTCTGGTGGGATCAGAGTGTTTTAGGAACAACAGCTGCAACCCACTGATCCATCTTTCCTCCTCGCCCACCAGCTGTTTGATAGATATGGCTGGTAGGTGTGAAGCTATCAGGCTTAGCAAGTGCATGGCAAGGGTCGTCTGGGAGCAGAGAATTCACCATTTTACAGATATGGCAGGACTGCAATTTCCCATTCCTTGCTGAAGTCACTTTAGGATTCTGGGACAGCCAGTGCAAACCCCACCTCTAATTCTGCATCTTCTGCAAGATGGGAGGGGGGGGGGCTGTTTTTACCAAGAAACTAGTAGCAAAAACAAATGAGGTTCAACATTTTAGGAGAGCTTCTTTATGTCATTTTTGCTTTGCCTTCTGTAGGTGAACACCACAAAACTGATATGTAACGATTAAAGGGGTAATAACTAAAGCCCTTTTTAATATTATCCATTACATAAATTATTACATAAAACCTAAAATATATTTGCAATCCAAAGATATCTGTCCTGTGTAATCTACCTTTTTTCTTTCTTGCTTTCCTCTCTACAAACAACATTAGTGGTAGCCTTTGTGTTATGCCATATTTTGAAAGTGCGCTTGGAAAGGCTATAGGTGGCTTTGGAAATCACTTTTGTGTTCTGTTGCCTAGAAAGCTGCAGGGTCATCTCCTGAAATCTCCAGGAGTCAACTCAGATGAGCCTTTTGCTTTGAGAGTCCATAAGCCACAGCTTTCAGCAGCTCAGAGCAAATCTGATTTTTGCAGGGCGGGGGCGGGGACAGGGATGATGCAGCATCTGGTGCCTCCTTTGTGCTGATGTGGCCTATAAGAGCAGGACTGAGGCCGGAATTGGGTGTGCAAAAGCAGGCTGGGCTTAGGCACCAGTGACCAAGGTAGACTTGGCCAGCCTTCATTCTCCAGTTAGATAACTTGAAAGTCACTTTGGCCAAATCTTTCCTTTAGGTTTATCGCATTGGCCGTGGAATCCATGTAGCAGATGGCAAAGTGATCAGAAACAATGCATCCACCAGTTATGACCCAACAGAGAAAACCATCACCCCACTGGTAAGGAGGCCAGAAGGAAGGTTAGTTCTTCTGACTGGAGAATGAACCTTTGGGTGTCTCATCATGAGCCCTTCTCTGCACGTACCATCTTTTTATCAAGACGAAAACCCATGTTTTAAAGGAATATCTTGTCTTCAAAATCCATCCCCCCCACACACACACACAATGAATTCCAGTGCTGTTCTGAAAACAGTGGGAAAACTTTTGGAAGCACCGGGGTATTTTCTATGACCACATCGTGACCATTATTTCAGCTCAGGAAGGTGAGATCCCTGTGTAGATGCAGGACTTCCCTTTCTTGGGTCACTTGAAGAGGGCAGAGATGTGCTGGAGACAAGGCTGAAAAATGGGAAAAGCTATCCAAATTTGATGGGTTAGATGGATCAGAGGACTCAGCCCAGCTCTAGGCAGTTTTGTGTAAAGGAAATTCAGGATTGTCTACCAGGAAGGGGTCAAAACAGTCAAAATAGTGGTCATGATCACACAGTTGAAGACCAACCCCAGTTTTCACTTATGCCATGCATGCATCACATGGTAAAAAGAGGTAAGGCTTCAACTGTTGCCTTGACCTTTTAAATCAAGGTTCTGATTGACGAACCCAACCAAGCAAACCCCTTCAAGACTTTCCAGGCTCTTAATGCAAAGCTTTATTGAGTACACCATTTTGGCACATATGAAACTAAAACCAGCTCTGGCAGGACCATTCCCAAACCGCTGTAGTAAAAGCATTAACTTCTTCCTTCCTCTGGATCAGGTCACGTTGCCCAATCAAGTTGGAAAATATTGTTATGAGAGAGCATCTCTGGGTCTAGCCAGACACCTGGGCACTGCCCTTGGTTCCCACGGTCTGCTTTCTTAATCTTTGAAGTCTGCATTCCAAACATCTCCCATCTGCCTGAGTTTGTTGGCAAGCTGAGAAACAATGTCTGTCGCACCAGCAAGACTGGGCTTTGAAATTTGACAGGCGGACTCTCCTAAAAACTGGAAGGAGCCTGGAAAACAATAAACACACATAAAGCCACTTCTTCCTCACTTTCTTACTTTGGAAGCCCCTGGTTTCTGTGGATACTTGGCATGGAACCTACTGATTAACTGCTCTGCTCTGATGTTATGAATCTTAACCCATGTCACTTCTATTGGGTAACCCTTCCATTGTATTAGGTATTGTAGCTTCCCCTTATGTACCCTAGAATCCAGGATTTGTTTAACCTCGTAATGCCTCTCTCGCTCCACTATTATTGGACCAGGTGCTTCCTTTTTGACCGACCTCAGCCTAGAACCCCTGGCCAGTTTCAGCAAACTGCAATGGAATACCGGGTGCACTTTACCCAATATTCTAGACAGTTTCAATTCTACCATGACTGGGTTGATCACTTTTATAATCGGGAAAGATCTTATGTATTTGAGACCTAGTTTCTTGCAGAGGATTCTCAATTTCAGGTATTTGGTAGACATTTTATCTCCCACATGAAATATTCATTGGGGAGCTCATTTCTTGTCTGCCTGTTTCTTCTCACTCTCTGTTCACATTACTCCAGGTGCTCTTGATGGAATCCACCCATTCAGCCAGTGTTACTGACGGGGGGGGGGGGGGTTCTCTTGGGCATTCTGGCATTGGCATGAATTTCAACCCCTGGAAATTTTAAAAGGGGCAAGCCCTGTATTTCTATATACTGTGTTATTGTATGCCACCTCAGCAAATGGCAAGAGTTCTGCCAGTATTCTGAAGGTATTGGTCTACCATTCTGTTAGTTCGTTCTGCGGCTCCATTTGTATTTGGATGAAAAGCTGAGCTGAGACCCTGGGAGGACCCTATCAGCCTTATGAATTCACACCAAAACTTTGCCATGAATTGGACCCCTCGGTGACTGAGATTATGCATTTGGGCACTCCGTGCAGCCAGTAAACATGCTGCGAAAACATCTTGGCTAGTCTCTAGGCTGATGGGAGGCTGAAGCATAGAATAAAGTGGGCTCCTTTCAAAAATAAGTCCACCGCTCTCCATATCACCATGCTCCCCCCAGTGTCTGGAAGTTTGACTTTAAAGTCCATGGCTATTTCTTCCCAAGGTTGGGTTGGGTCAGCCACTTGCTGCAGTAATCCCGGACTCTTCCCTGGCCTCCGCTTCATGGCAGTACATACAGCACAGCTTTTCACATAGCTTTCTATGTCCTTCTTCATCCCTGGCTACCAGAATGGTCATTTAGTTAAATGCAAAGTCTTTGAGAACTCAAAGTGGCCACTTGCTTAGCATCGTAACTCCTCTGTAGAACTTGTAGTCTTAGGCTGTCCAGAACATACAGTTCGTTTCCCTTCCAGGCCAAGTCCTCTCTCAGCATTGGTTCTCCCCAGTGTGCTCCAAACCACGCATTAGATCGCAACCACTGTTTCATCTGTTGCGTGAACGCATCACCAGAAAGGGGATGTGTCTTCCTTTTCCCTTGCTGTCAAGTGGTCACCTGTACTGCCAACTGCCTCATGGGGATAATAAGGTTCACCACTTCCTCTCAGGAACTTTTGGATTGGGGCAAGCGAGACAGTGCATCAGCTAGAAATTTCTCCCCTCCCCAGGATGTATTTCAAAGTAAAGTCAAATTGATTGAAGTATTGAGCCGACTGAACTTGCTTGGGGGAAGTTTGCAGGGAGTCATGAGTGCCTGTAAATTTTTGTGATCAGTCCAAACTTTGAAGGTGACCTTACTCCCCTCTAAGAATTGTTTCCATGTCAGTAGGGCCCACCACACAGTGAAGGCTTCTTTCTTTCATGCTGTCCATTGCCTCTGAGTTTCGTTTAGCTTTCAGGAAGTGAAAGTGCATGTGTCAACCATCCAGCTGGAGAATTCAACACTGAAGAAACTCTATGGCCTTGAGGTGCCTCAAGAGATAATCTTTATTGAATACACATCCTGGCACTGAAGAAGTAAAATCAACTCTAGTTTTGCCACGTGAAAATCTGATTAACAATAGCTTTTCATAATCCCACCCACCATATGTTCACATTGCCCAATCACATTCTTTCTATTTGTTATGTGAACGGTTCTCTTCTCTGTCAGACACCTGCTTTTGATAACTTTGGGTTTCACAATCCTTGGGTGGCTTCTTGAAACTCCCATTTCTTTCTAGACTCCCACTCCTCCCTGTTTCTATGGCAAGTTGAACAGCTACCGAGGTTAGCAGACATCTTAGCAATTCAGCCTTGACATGCCAATCCCCTGGAAAAAAATTAGACATAAGGAAACAATAAGTACACGTATTCAAGCATTCAGACATCATCACCTTGGACGTTGCGGGTATTTCTCATGAAGCACAAGTATTGCTCTATCATTGTGTTAGCTCTTTCTGCCCCCCTGTTGGTACTCGGATGGAACCTAGAACTAAGCCTCTGTGAGGACCCTATCAATCTGATAAACTCCTGCCAGAACTTTGCGGTAAACTGCACCCCCCAGTCAGAGATGATATGCCTTGGGACTCCACGTAACCTATATATATGCTGTGCAAACAACTTGGCTAAGGTCTGAGCTGATGGGATTTTCGGGCACGCCACAAAAATGTGCTTGCTTCGAAAACAGGTCAGTCACAGTCTAGATTACGGTATTCCTGGAACTCTCAGGCAATTCCACATGAGAAGCAATGTCTGTTGCACCAGCAAGACTGGGCTTTAAATCTTGACACTACCCTGCAGGCATCCATGGGCATCAGGCCTGTAGACATTCCATGCCATCTTCTACTTTTTAAAAAGTTTCAAGTTTATTTTAAATTTAAAAATCCACATGGAATGCTGTAATTGTAGAAGTCCTGCTGGTGCAGAGGTTAGAAAGCAGCATTGCAGGCTGACTCTGTCCACAGCTAGGAATTCAATCCTGACTGGCTCAAAGTTGATTCAGTCTTTCATTCTTCCAAGGTTGGTAAAATGAGGACCCAGATTGTTTACAAAGGCTGACTTTGTAAACCACTTAGAGAGGGCTGTAAAGCACTGTGAAGCAGTATATAAGTCTAAGTGCTATTGCTATGAAGTAGCCTGCTGTCTTTGTAATTTTCTGCACATTAAGTACCACGATGCTTTAGGATACCATTTGCTTCCATTGGTTTGTTTAGAAAAATGACTGCAGCTAGAAAAAGTGAAATAGGTGAAAAGTGAAATAGGGGACATGATATACATGATACATGATATACATCACAGGAGAGTATTCCCTTCATGGCATTGGGCATGTTTGCAATTGGCCGTCCTTGCAAAGACAGCCATTTTATGCATGCTGAAATTTGTTTGAGGCAGCCATTTCTTTTGAATGCCATGACATGCTTCCCAAGTGTCACACGTGTCTTCTGGTGAGGACTGCTATTCATCAATGCATCAATACCACCCTCACACCTGATGTCTTCTCTGCCTTTCTGTCTTCCAGGGTGGATTTCCTCAGTACGGAGAAGTCAACAATGACTTTGTGATGGTGAAGGGCTGTGTGTTGGGTACCAGGAAGCGGGTGCTGACCCTGAGGAAGGTGAGGGCCTCACTGAGGCATCATGAAGTATAGTGGATGAGTCCAAGGATGAAGGACAAGTATGGTTCTCTAGGGGGAGGGTTGGTCTGTGGGGTTGACTGATGCAAGGTGGTGTGCCAAGGGTTTCTGCTGCTCTCCAGAGGGGGAGGGTGGGAGGAGTCAGCCTGAGCAAAGGAGCATTTCAGCTGCTTTGGGAGGAGGGCAGAAAGCCTGGAAACAATCAACAAGAGGCTAGCAGCACTGTTGTTGGCATGCCGAAGTCTTGTGCAGGGATCACCACAAAATGGGATGGGAAATGCAATGAAATCCCTACAGAAATGTTCCTGGCTGAATTTCTCAGGAGAAACACAAGAGGTTAAGAAATCATGAGCCTTAGTGGAGCAGTGGGCTAATGCCTCCTTAAGTAACACCAGCTGCCTGCGATTAGTGCAGGTTCGAGTCCCACCAGGCTCAAGGTTGACTCAGCCTTCCATCCTTCCGAGGTAAGTAAAATGAGGACCCAGATTGTTGGGGGCAATAAGCTGACTTTGTAAAATGCCACTTGCGGGGGGCGAAAGCCCTAATAAGCAGGCATATACATAGAATGAAGGCTATTGCTAAGCACATTGATTTGTGCTTCTTAGATTGTAAGCCACCCTGAGTCTTCGGAGAAGGGTGGGATATAAATGGAATTAAAAAAAATAGTTTTATTCATTGTTATCTAAGTCAAGTGCCTAGGCCCTCTACACTTGTGATTCAGCGTCAGCCTGTGGTTTTGGCAGCTGAGTCGGATGATTCTGAAGAGGAGGAGGAGGAGGGGTTTGGAGAGCCTTTAGTGTCAGAGGAATGTACTGCAGAACTCTCAGCCTGGCCCCTCCCATCTTGTTCCTCCTCAGACTCAGCTGTGTGAGCATGAGGGATTGGAAGAAGACGATCCACAGCTGGCTCTGTTCAGGGACGCTAGGAGCAGGAGGCAATCTAGCAGAACAGAACAGAGGAAAGCAATGAGGCAACTCAGGAGAAGGCAATGAGAAGCCACGCCTTGGGACTGCTGATAAAAGGGGAATGTGTGGGAGGTGCTGGTTGTTGAGTATAAAAAGGGGTTGTTCCTGATGTTCAAACAGGGCCGGTCGTAGGCTGGAACAGAACAAGACCATACCTAGTTTTGGGCTCACATTTCGCCTAGGAAAGGCTTTTGCAATCTTTATTTATTTATTTAATTTGTTCACCACCCACCTGGCCACAATGTGCAATGGTTGTGCGTTAGTTAAAATACATTCTGAGCACTACATTTCAGTGAGAGGCATGGAAATTTCTCCCACAGATTTGTATCTGCCCTCTGCCGATGAACTCCCAGGTCATGTGCACTTATATCCTGACTTTTCTCAGAGACATCAAGGCAGCAGAAATGGGGATCCCCCTTCACTTCATTGCCACCCTGAGCTGAGAAAATGGGTCTGGCCCAGAGATCCAGACTGAGCTTCCAGGGCCAAGGAGGGATCTGTGTCTGGGTCTCCCCAGTCCAAGCTCAGCATTTTGACCTCTGCCCTTGAAACAATCCAGCCAGCCTTTGCTCCCCCCCTCTCTGGATTTCTGTTGTGACCGTTTCCTCTTGCCTCCCCAGTCTCTTCTGGTCCACACAAGCCGAAAAGCTCTGGAGGCAGTGGAGCTGAAATTCATTGACACCACCTCCAAGTTTGGGCATGGCCGCTTCCAGACTGCCCAGGAGAAGCGGGCCTTCATGGTGAGTTTGTGCTCGGAAATACCCCTCCCAAGCTGGACAGACAAACTGTGGGAGGGGAGTTCTGTATATGAAACCATTATTTGTTTCGGTCATCCAAGAGTTCAGTGGGAAGTGTTTTGCTGGTGCATTCCCAAATTGGCTTCAGGATTTGATCCAAACGGGTTATTTCCTTTGGTAGCTGGAAAACAGCCTTTTAATTAAGAAAGGAAGCAGTGAGGTTTGGAGTGAGATTATTCTGGAACCAATGCAATTTTTTTGTTTATTTTCATTATATAGTAAACCTTGAATTATTGAGTGAAATAGATATCCCTCTATTTGCAGTTTTTGCTCTAAAGACAGCAGGGAAACCTGTTTCCATTCACAGATTGCTCTAGTGCTGCTTTCTGTTCCCAATGAGGTTCAGTCCTAACAATGGTTTTCCGCGGAGCTCCAGGAGATGAAGCATCGGAGACGGGGCCTAGAGAGCCGTTGGAGGTCCAGCCGATCCGAATCCAATCGATTGCGACTAAGAACCTGTATTAGGTCTTATCTCGCAGCGATAAGGGTGGCGAGGTCTAATCACTTCGCTACCCTTATCGCGTCCGCAGATAATCGCCCGGCCGCTCTGTTTAGGGTGACCCACTCCCTCCTTAATCAGGAGGTGAGGGAGAAACCCTTGCAGGGTCGTGCCGAGGAGTTTAGTTAACATCTGTTGGACAAAATCACTCGGATTCGGACTGGTTTGGACTCCGACTGGGCAGAGTCTGACGATTGGGACATGGGTGGTCTTGTCGATGTTATCTGGGAGGAGTTCGATCCTGTGACTCCGGAGGAAGTGGACAGGACTATGGGGAGGCTGAGCTTCACCACATGTTTATTGGATCCGTACCCTTCCTGGCTGGTTTATGTGGCCCGGGAGGGGACACGAGGCTGGTTCCAGGCGGTTATATCTGCATCTTTGAGTGAGGGTAGTTTCCCTGCCATCCTGAAGGAGGCGGTGGTGAGATCTCTCCTCAAGAAGCCTACCTTGGACCCAACTGTGTTAAATAACTTTCGTCCTGTCTCTTTCGTCCTGTCTCTTTCGTCCTGTCTTTCTTGCAAAGGTTGTTGAGAGTATGGTGGCGCATCAGCTCCCTCTGGTTCTGGATAAACCCGTACCAATCGGGTTTCAGGCCCGGGTACAGCACGGAGACAGCATTGGTCGCTCTGGTGAATGATCTCTGGAGGGCTCGGGACAGGGGATATTCCTCTGTCCTAGTCCTATTAGACCTCTCAGCGGCTTTCAATACCATCGACCATGGTATCCTGCTGCAGCGTCTCAGGGGATTGGGAGTGGGAGGCACGGTTCTTCAGTGGTTCTCCTCCTATCTCCTGGGACGTTCACAGTCGGTGTTGGCAGGGGGGCAGAGGTCGACCTCGAGGTCTCTCGCTTGTGGCGTTCCTCGGGTCGGTCCTCTCGCCCCTCCTGTTCAACATCTACATGAAACCGCTGGGTGAAATCATTTGTGGTTTTGGAGTTGGGTATCATCAGTATGCTGATAATACCCAGCTTTTTATTTTGACCCCAAACCACCCCAGTGATGCCCTCGACATGATGTCCCGTTGCCTGGAGGCAGTTCGGGTCTGGATGGGGAGGAACAGGCTTCGACTCAACCCCAACAAGACTGAGTGGCTGTGCGTGTCGGCATCTCGGGATATTCAGAATATTCCATCTCTTTCTATGGGAGGTGAGTTATTACCCCCCGTATATAGGGCTCGCAACTTGGGACTCCTCCTAGATTCGCGACTTACTTTAGAAGATCATATAGTGGTTGTGACTAGGGGGGCCTTCGCCCAGGTTTGCCTGGTGCGCCAGTTGCGGCCCTATCTGGACCGGGATGCCTTGCGTACAGTCACTCATGCGCTCCTGACCTTTCGTTTAGACTACTGCAATGCTCTCTACATGGGGCTGCCCTTGAGGACCACTCGGAGGCTCCAACTGGCACAGAATGCAGCCGTGAGAGTTGTGTTGGGAGTCTCCCGGTACTCCCATGTTACACCTCTGCTCCGTGAGCTGCATTGGCTGCCAGTTGTCTTCCGGGTAAGATTCAAGGTTCTGGTAATGGTTTTCAAGGCCCTACATGGCATGGGTCCGGAGTACCTTAGGGATCACCTGCTGCTGGCGTCAACTTCCCTCCGCCCTGTGCGTTCCCACAGAGAGGGCCTCCTCAGGGTGCCACCGGTCAGAGAATGTCGCCTGGTAGCCCCCAGGGGGAGGTCCTTCTCTGTGGGCGCGCTGGAATTGTGGAACCATTTGCCGGTTGAGCTCTGGATGGCGCCCGACCTTCGCTCCTTCCGGCGCAATCTGAAGACCTATTTGTTCGAACAAGCCGGCCTGGCCTGATGGGGGATGGGTTTGGATTTTATTGTTGTTTTAAATGTATTTTAATCTATTGTTAACTCGGGCATCTTGTTTAATTCTTTTTTAATTTTTTGTATTTTGTATTTTATATGTCTGCCCTGTTCACCGCCCTGAGTCCTTTGGGAGAAGGGCGGTATACAAATAAAATTATTTATTTTATTTATTTAATTATGTTTTCAATCAAGATTCTGAAGGTTTAAGAAATGTTCTCATCAGATTCTTTTCTTTGTTGCTAAACACGGAAGATCTTTCTTAGGCCTCATCTCCACCCTCCTTCTCTGAGGCGAACCCTTTGCGGTCAAAAGTGAGCCTCTCTCTTGACCCCAGCAGAACTGGATCAAAGTGACCCACCAAGAAAGGTTTTCGGACAGGAAGTACAATATAACCCCCATGCCACTTTACAGGGCGCAGGAGCCTGAGCTGCAACTGGCCTCTGCCGGACGGGTCCCTCCTAGCCGCTGGGGAAGATCAGCGTCAGGGGGGAAAACCTTCTGCCAGCCCAAGTTTGCATTTGTCTTTGTGGGCTCCGGCAGCTTATCCGTCGCCAGGAGGACCTCCATTGCTTTTCCCCTTTCATCAGGCCTGGAGTCGTGCCGGACAGGAGAGAGCCTATGGAAGCCGGGCAGGGTGGGGGGGGGCATCAGGTCAAAACACTCAAGTTGTGAGACAAATAAAAAGCAGTGGGGCTTTGACCACACAAGTCGCAGATGCCGTCTTCACCTTTTTGTTTACCTCTGCCGGGGATTTTTTTTTTTGCCACATGGAATCCAAAACAGAAGAGAATTGCATGTAAAAATACATTAAATTTTGAAAAGGCTAGGATTCTTCCCACTCGGCAGTTGGACACTGCAGGTGTGGGGGAACATAGAGAGGCAACCAATCCCCCCATGGGCTTCAGACCTGGTCTTTGCTTCCTTTCCTCCCCTCAGGGGGTGGCTCTTTTTTCACGATCTTCAGCCATCTTGGACATTTTGGTCAGAATCCAATATAGGCCACCATGCAGCACTTTTCTTAAAAAGGGAAGCTAGGGCTTCTGCACAATTCTCATTTACGGTTCCTACAGTTTAGCCCTAAGTGATGATAAGACAATCCTTATAAACTGGTGTGATATGAAACAAATGAACAAGGAGAACTGTTTTCCCTTTCACGTGTGGCTAATACTCCGGTTCACCAAGAGAAACTGAGCAGGAGAACATTCAGGCTACTGCAGAAGTTCTTGAAAGAGCACAAGTACCACTGAAATTTAATCTTTTTTGAAATGGAGAAAAATCTCCCAACTACTCTTTCTTCCTGGAAATGTGGAATGAAACAATAGAAAAATGAATCAGGCATTACTATATTGTTGAACCTTTTTTCTCATATCTATCTGGAAGACTAAAAAGCCCCAACTGCTCAGTCAGAGCCATCACATTAACTGGCATTCAGAATAACAGAGTTGGAAGGGACCTTGGAGGTCTTCTAGTCCAACCCTCTGCTCAAACAGGAAACTATACCATTTCAGATGGTTGTCCAATCTCTTCTCACTCCATCGATTCATTGTTTTGTCAGGAAATTTCTCCAGTTAGAACGTCTCCTGGCAGTTAGAATTTCAAAGGCAGTTTAGCAGCGTTTAGGTTGGGCCTTGCTGCAATTTGACTCTGAAGATGGCCAAGAAATAGAATTGCAACACCTGGACTGCAAAAAGTTAGACCACCCCCAGAGGGCAGCAGAGATCTGGAAAATATGAAATATTTGCTGCCAGTTAGGGGAGAACAGGTGAAGGAATATACAGAAGGCAGACTGTTCCACAGAAATTCATCACGAACCCTTGACATACAGTTTTATCCATTTAATTGTAGCAGTCTGAGAATTTGACAACTGCTTTTTTTCTGCTTCGGTTTCAGGGCCCTCAGAAGAAACACCTGCTGAAAGGGAAGCCAGAAACTCCAGAGGAATTATAAAGGTCTTTCTCTGAAGGAAATACTTCTAAATTGTTTGTGTCTGGGGCTTTATCAGATACGAGTGCAAACATAGTCTCTGTTTTTGAAATGGAATAGTTTTTGCCAATATTAAGAAAAATGATCATTGTGTTGAAAGAGAAAACCCAATGTTTATGATAAGGAATTACAGGGAGGATTAAAAAAAATCAAAATGGCACTTGAGAAGGCATGATTAAAGTAGTTGCCATATTGACTTTTTTGATCACCTCACCCATGGACGTCCCTGGCAGGGGGGCATTTCTGGACAACCCAGATATTAGCGTATATATTTGTGCTTTTGGCTGGTGCTAATAAAGGTATTGTCATATTATGTAAGTTTAATTTTTCTTTTGCCACATTTCAAATTCTTGATTGAATTGGTTCATTGGTTCTTCATCTATTTAAACCTTTTTAAAAAATGAACAAGCACTTTGATGGTGAAGATTATTTTTTCAGGTTACTAGAGGAAAAGTTCATGAGCATGTGTGGGGGGACCGAGGGGGAAGTGACATCATAAGGGTCATTTCACAGGTGATCTGCCTTGTACCTGACACCTATGAAACAGGCAAACATCCAGCAATCTGGGGTGCAGATAATGCTGCTGGTGTAGCTTCCAACCAGATGATATGAAAATTTCATTTTCAAGTCTTGGGTATTAAATTGTATACTCAGCAAACCTTGGAAGCCTTTGAAGAATAGTAAAAATGGATGAACTTCTAAATAGAAAGTTTATAATAATAATAATAATAATAACTTGGAAGGGACTTTGGTGGTCATCTAGTCCAACCCCCTACTCAGGCAGGAAACCTTATATCATTTCAGACAAGTGGCTGTCCAGTCTCTTCTTAAAAACTTCCAGTGTTGGAGCATTCACCACTTCTGGAGGCAGGTTGTTCCACTGGTTAGTTGTTCTAACTGTCAGGAAATTTCTCCTTAGTTCTAGGTTGCTTCTCTCCTTGACTAGTTTCCATCCGTTGCTTCTTGTCCTGCCTTCAGGTGCTTTGGAGAATAGCTTGACTCCCTCTTCTTTGTGGCAACCCCTGAGATAATGGAACACTGCTATCATGTCACCCCTCACCCTTCTCTTCATTAAACTACACATACCCAATTCCAGCAACTCGTGGCCAATGTCTATGAACAATATTTAAGATGTGCAAACTGTCAGCTAAAAATCAATTAGCATTTGCAAAAAATAACCATGTTAAAAATACTGTCTCAAAGTTAGCTTGAGTTTAAAGTTTAAAGCTTAAAAAAGAAACCCGAAATTTCCATCTGAAATGGATCAGTTGTTACAGGAAAGATACTTGCGTGAAACTCAAAAACTCAAAAACAGGATAGCTCTTTCTACTGCAAATGTTTTACGTCACTGCTAATGTCAACTAGTTGAAAGCCTTTGAACAACAAAAGATTTTTTGAAATTATATTTTTATGCCAAAGCTTTAGATCTCAAGGAAATAGTCTTTGCCCATAAAACATGAGGATTTTTTAAAAATTTTGGAAACAGCATGACCATTAGGGTGAATTAACTATGGCTTATTTAATAATGATTTGTTGACTAAATTCAAATCCATACTACATAAGTGGTGCCAGAATGCTTTAATATTTAATTTAATTTCTGTCATATGAGTAATAATAATTTATTAAATGTTTATACTGCCAAATTCCCAGTGATTCTGGGCCCAGCAGGAAAGGAAAAATGAACACTTCAAGGACTGATACAAGCCTTTATTTTCTTTCACATTCTCTCTTGTTCTTGCAGCCGTCAGATACACACATTATCCCAGGTTGACAAAGCCCTTATAGAAGTATCCGGCTCACTAATGTCAGTGTGTGCATTGCTGTTTGCTTTCTCGAAACATTGCATTGCAAAGAGGACACGAGGGTCCCACGGCAGCTGGCCCGGTTGAGCTGCTACGTGGTCCTGTTGTGCCTCCCCTGGTCAGCTCCAAGACTCCTGCAGTTGGCTGTGGGCGTGCATGGAAAGGCCATCCGGGAGGGCCCCCTGGAGGGTGGGGATAAAGATGATTAGAGAATCCATGCACTCAGGTAGAAAAGCACCCTGCTCCCCTGACTCACTGGCGCCAGCAGTCGGTTCTTTCAGTTAATGCACAGAGAAGGGGTCCACTCTCCACCTTCTTCCTGGCCCCAGGAGTTTCTGAACTGAAGTACATTTCAAAATGCAGACTAGGTCGTGTTTCCTTTGAGACCTTTGGATCGGGACTGTGGAGTATTAGTGGCTCACCTGCCCCGTATTCTTAGCCTTCAGCTGCTCCTGGGGTCAGAGTGAGTTCAAAACCAAAGCTTCAGTTCCCAGATGGTGTGGTAGGAAACACGAATCGTTTCTTTCCCCCCCAAAAAACTGTCAGTCAAGCATCTTTCTTTCCTCAAGGCTAAAATGGGAATTGCTGAGCAGTTTTGAGTCTTGGAGTTCCCAGCTCCAATTGGCTTCTCCCCCCCCCCCTGCACGTTAGCCCTTTTGTAGTAGCTGAAGGGGTCTTTCGCTCTTATTTCCTCCTTCACACAGACCCTGTTCAGTGTTATTGATAGTTCTGCCATTTCACTGATGCTTAAAACTAAAGTTATTTGCAGAGATGCAACATGGAGAAAATTCCAAGCAGCCAGGGGTCTTGGCATATCTCCTGCCTTTTCTTTCCCATCTGGAGTATTTCCTTCTGCAATAAGAGATGTCCAGACAAATCTCCTTCATCTGAAAACAGTTCCAGAGAGAAGAGAGCCAGCAGGGAGACTTGGAGGAGAACCTTGGTTCCCCTGTGACCAGGCCTCTGGTTAGTTCCCTCAAGAGACTAGTGCAGTTTGGCCAGCAGAGGACATCACCTCACCTCTTTCTGACCTCCTCAGCTGGAAGCTCTTCCTGGGTTCCTTCTGTGGGAGGATGGGACTCCAAACCAGAGTGCATCAGAGGCAAGATGATGTCATCCATATTGGGCATCACTAAAATTTTCTGACGGGAAGCAAGAGTGTAAAATTAAAATTAAATCTGCCTGGAGGTTTGCAAGTGGAAGGTTTGGTGAAACCCTGTAGTCTCTTACAGTGAGACCAAGGATGAGGCTGCAGAAGGTGAGCCAACTGGACATTTCAGAGTATGCACAACTACAGTTAACCAGGACAGCTATTGCGACACATAGTTCCAGGCCTCTCAGCTGTAGAATAAACTGTGCTTGGTTTATTCATTTAAATTATTCCATTCTCACCTTTCTGTTCTTGAGTGTGCACAGAGAGCTCAGTTTAGCTACTGCGAAAAATAATTGAAAGGATCCAGATTAAGCAGAGGAAGAGAACTGCACACTCGGCAGGCACAATGCATCCCTAGCTTGATTCAGAAGTAAACATGGCAACTTTCAGTGTTAATTAATGCCTTCAATGGATGCATTGCAATGTTAATTAATAATTAATACTAATTAGCTAATGGAAGTGTGCATGGTAAGATAGCTTCATACTGGGGAAGCAAGTAAAGTTACGAGCAGGAAGATCAGGGAGAAGAAAGGAGCAGAACGTGAGCTGACTTGGAACTGAAGCATCACATCAGGCACTAAGGAAAAGCAGGGAAGCTACTGCCTGGCTTCCCCGGGAATAACTGGTCACATCTAGCAACTTTTTAACCACCCCCATTAAAGATATAGATGCTGCATATGCACAATGCATAAGCTTGATTAGAATTATATTTGCCTGTTTCTTTGGGCATGGTTTAATATGTTGCAAACAAACTCATTGTGCAGTTTAACAAATTGGGTGGACTCAGAAAATGGGTTAATTCAGAACCCCAATTATGTATGTTGTATGAACAGTCACTGTGATTCAGTCACGCACTATTTAAAACCACTGCTCATTTGCTTTTTCTTTCCTGCAGCAATTTAAAAAGATGGAGGTAAAGACCAGCCACGGGCCTTTCCATACCATCTAAACCTCTTCCCAAACTGAACAGGGAGGAGTAGGTCTTGCACTTTAAAAGCCTCCTGGGGAAAAGGTTTGACCGCCACATATTAAGATGCTCCCAGCTTGATTCCTTTTGAAATGCGCTTAAGCAGGTGGCTCTCAACACCTCTTACAGCTGCAAGAACTGCCCAGATTTATCGCTTAAGGGAGCTGAACTGAGCTCAGCTTAAGATCCCTTCTAATGCTTCATCATTGGCTACATCAATCACCTGGAATTCATGATGGAGCTTCTTCTCAATCCACTCAGCGATGTGGGGGAAGGTGACCTCCCATTCTCCTAGCTGTGGCCGTACCTTCAGATCCAGCTGTGGTGGGATTCGGAAGCTGTACCTGGGGCAGGAAAGCAAAAGTGATTTTACTTCATTTCGCTCTGAAGCACACTTGACTCCTGGAATCAAATTCTATTTTGTGAAAGAATATTAAAGGTAGATGTGGAAAAAATATAATTGAATGTTCTGTTCTTTGACAGCAACTGTTGCTTCAACTTTGCATAATCCTGATGTAGATACCATATTCATGCCCTAGAATTCTAGAACTCAGGAGAATTTACAAGAAAAGCTACCAGGATGATCTCAACCATTTATGAACTTTCCTTCTGCCTGCTGCTGCCCTGGATGCTGCCAGGGATATGGTGATGGGGCAGTTTACTAAAAAGTCTCAATTTCTTTTTCCAAATCCACGAGGCCTAAATCTCATGCAGCCTCATCTTTGCTTGGCCCGACCAGATTGGCACTTCCCCCACTTCTGCTCCCTTTGCACCTACCAGATTCGATCCGTTGGAGGTGGAGGGATGTTCACAGCCAATGTGCCTGTCAGATTTTGGACCTCCACAGTCAAAAGCAGTGGAGTGTTGGAAACCTCTTCCATCTTCTTCTTAATGAATTCATTTTCAGTGGCCTTCTGGAAGTATTTGGATTTAGCAATCTTGTCCACAAAATGCAAAATCTTCCGTCTGGTGCTGCCACCACTGATATAGCTAAGAAAAAAGTGGAAGCAGATAGCAGGGATTAGAAGTTAATTGCTTTGTTCAGTTTCTATGTAATATTGCTTTGTTCAGTTTCTATGATCAGCTACTCTCCAGACTTCACTATGTGACATTGGCCAAATGTGAGACATGATAAGGGTGAATTGAGTCACAGTCTAGTTTGGGGACATAAAATTGCATAAACTTTGCTGAGTTTAAGAATGTGCTGCAAGTATATTCCCTGAACTTAAGTCAGCTGGATTGATGGTGAAGACAAATCAGAAAGTTCCCAAATGCAAGTCTCAAGGAAGAACTTCACTCCCTCTCATAGATCCTTCTCCTAAGGAAGAGGATGAGACATCTGAGAATATCATCCCAGGTTATCCAGATAAGTTGACTAGTGTGACAATAGTTGCTATCCAAAGACTTCTTCTCCTAAATTAGTTGCTTCTTCTCCTAAAATAGTTGCTATCCAAAGACTTCTTCTCCTAAATTAGTTGCTTCTTCTCCTAAAATAGTTGCTATCCAAAGACTTCTTCTCCTAAATTGGAGACCTGATCAGGAGAGGCAGAAACAACTAAGACTGTTCAGTGGTAGCTATAATAGTACTAACTCAGACTAGCCAAAATGGCTGGAGGATATGCAGAAACATGTGCACTGGCTTTGGCACCCACAAAATTGCATCTTGGCAAAAAAACTGGAATCCTGAGTCAACCACATTGAGGATCTGACAAGTGAGGCAGATCATTGGGGATCTGCCTGCTGTATTCACACCCATTTCTTACACACCCTGTAAGAATTCTGCCAAGAATGAATGCCTGAGAATTCCCACTTACAAGATCTTTAACTTGTTGCAAACTGGGACAATATGCCATATGCTGACTCTGTAAACCACTTAGAAAGTAAAGCACTGTGAAGCAGTGTATAAGTCCAAGTGCTATTGCCATTGGAGGTAGGACCACTGTTCCCCGTAGAGAACAAATGATTATGAATGGTGGATCAGGGTGGACTTCCCTGAAGATGGGCTCCAGCAGACAAAACTCTGGTCCCGGTGACTGACCCAGATAGACTCCTGTCTTTCCACCATTTCCTGAGTGTTCCTCAGGATGAAATTTCTTCTTTTTGCTTTTCAGATATATCCACTATGTGTTTTCTGAGATGGAAAAAGGACTGCACTCTGTGGTCTAACATCTCAAGCAGAGACTTCCCTGTCTCATGCCTTGGGCAGTGTGCCAAATGATAAGAACCACAGCAACTCAGCATCTTTAGTGTCCTTGGCTAAGACAATGCTCAAATAATCATACTGAAATTATGCAAGAAAATATTGGTATAGATGAAGTTCCAGAAGCAAGATTAATTTAACTATTTTGAAACCTTATCAAATTGCAAAGAAGAAATACTTGAATCCTGAAATCAAACAACTCCATCGAAGAAGGAAAACAACCCACATCCCAGCAAGTCCACCTGTCCTTATACTCTGAAGCAGCCCAAACGGATTCCTTGGGGGTGCAGGGGTTAGAATGCAGCATTGCAGGCTGACTCTGCCCACTGTCAGGAATTCAGTCCTGACCTGCTCAAAGTGGACTCAGGCTTCCATCCTTCTGAGGTCAGTAAAACGAGGAGCCAAACTGCTGGGGGCAATATGCTGACACTACGTAAACCATTTAGTGCTGTAAAGCATTATAAAAAGTATATAAGTCTAAGTGCTATTGCTATTCCATCTAGTTCTGTTTCATATAATGACAATCTGCTTCCTTCTGTTCTATCTGAGGGCCTAGATCAGAAATGAGGACCAAAAAATGTTGCTATTCGAAGAGTATATCCTAATCAAAACCACTAGCTTGCAAGTCCAGTCAGGCCTAGAAATAGCAAATTAATTGCTATTAGTCCAAAGTTTCTGCCTGTTCCGTTCTGACGACTTCAATATGACAGCAGTTTAATACATACGTCTTCTTGCACGTAGACAAGAACATAATGTTTCAAATGCTGCCAGAGCCACTTCTAAGGCTCCAGGTCACATAAAAGCCATCTCTTGGGATTTCTGAGTGACACAAAAAATTAGTGGATGCCTGTTTTGAACAGCACCTATAAAAATTTAATATCGTTTCATTACAGGAAACTTGGTGCCTGGATATTTCTTCTTCCTCGCCTGGATTCTTCTCATATACCTTCCCTGTCACTAAAGAGAAAGTGGAAGAGAAAGTGGGCTTTCAATTTTGATCTCAGCTGATCTGAAAGGAACTATACAACAAAGGGCAGATGGTGATTATATCCAGGCAGTCCAGACAGAGAGCAAATATTCTGGATTAATTATTTGTATTAACATTTAGTTTCCAACAGGATGGAATCCCATTCTGTGGTTTAAGCTGTGGTCTTCCCTGCAAACCCTTGTGGAGCAACTGTTACCAAATACTAATCTCCTCTGGGCTGGTGACTATAACATCAGAAGTGGCAAAGTTATTATCATCTATATTAGGAAGATGCAATTTAGTCCAAAGCTCATTCAGAGCCTGTCAAGGAATAATTCTTCCTATCAGAGGGCGATGGACCGTGCTTCAGATGATGCATAATGTGTGTGGGTGAAGGAAAATAAGGCCCGACACATATTCTATTAAAAACTTTTAATCACAAAAGAAAAATATATATAAACAAAGAAAGCTAACTGACTACATCCTCTCTCATCAAACAGTAAAAAGAAAAAAAATGTAAAGACAAAAAAACCTAGAAAATTTTTTGCTTGCGCACACAGCAGAGCTAACTCATAACGTAGCTAGACCACATGACATTCACTACGGTTACCAGATAGGTTATCAACACAGGTGCAGAACAGAAGGAAATGTACAATTAGAATTGAGCTTTTCGGATGAACTAAAAAAAACGTGCAGTGATAGAGCCAGTGTCATCGACTGATTTCTCCTGCATTCCTTTCTATGGACTCTTTTAATGTCCACAGCAGAACAGAGAGTGATCAGTTACCCTTTGCTCTGATCCTTTTGGCCTACAAGACCATCCTCTGTGAAATACCATAATCTTGATGGCATCACCAAGGTTAGATACCATCTCAGATGAGTCCTAAACTCAACTTAACTCTTGGAACAGAAAATATTAGGTTTCATCCAAATTTTCATCTTGGTACCACCACTATACAACATATATCTATACCTCATGATCATAACCAGTGTTTCACTGAGAAGAGCTTTAACATCCCTTCACCTGCATGTCTGCCACATATCTCAAAGGGAGACTTTGTAAGCAGTTTGTCTAACAATTTCTCTGTAGTTGGTCAAGTGGGGGACATTGTCCATTATGTCCACCATTACTCCATTTACAGTGAGCTCAGGACAAAATTATTAATGGTTAAGTGAACTCAAGGGCCTCAACAAACTGAATTCTCTTCTTGCAGATGCATTCCCAACTGTCAGCAATCAAGTTGCTACTTTTGCTCTGCTGTCATTGAAATTTAGAAAAAAATACTTAAATTCTTAATTGTAGCCATGGCTTTCTTTTGCTGTCATTTTACTGTTATTTAATTGTATTTTATGGAAAGATGCTATATGTTTATTTATTAATCCCACCTTTATTATTTTATAAATAACTCAAGGTGGCAAACATTTCTAATAATCCTTCTCTTCCTACTTTCCCCACAACCACCCTGTGAGGTAGGTTGGGCTGGGAGATTGACTGGCCCAAGGTCACCCAGCAGGATTTCATGCCTAAAATGGGACTAGAACTCACAGTTTCCTGGTTTCTAGTCGGGTGTATTAGACACTACAGCAAACTGGCTCCATGAGCTGTAGCCACAGCAGAACACTCACTTACTCAGTGCCTCCCAACATTTCCAAAATGACCCTCTGCTCACACCCAAAAAATTTTGCCTGCAAGACAATGGTGTGTGTGTGTTGTGTGCCAGGCAAGTCCCACCCCCCCACCCCCCATGCTCTGGTGGAAAAGGACTGGCTGGAGGAGGAAAAGGCTGCTCTAAACTCTGTGCAGTTCTTCCCCTGTTCAGCTGGAAAGGAGTCCACCTGCTGGGACCAGGTCATGACCGGGGAGTGCTAAATGGGCTCTGTTCCAAGAGCCCTGGTTGCGGGGGGGGGGGGTTACCCTTCAACACCAGGAGGGATTTTCCTTTCTCCAGGGATCCCCGAGAGCTCCACAACAGGCATGTCTTCCTCCTCAGAAGAACCGGCGCTGGAGGACTCTGCATCACTCTCGGCCAACAGCTCTATGTGGGGTTTCGTGCTGCAAGGAGAAGGAGATCAGGGTGAGAAGCTGGTGGCCTTTCCAAGGTCTGTCCTTGGCGGAGCCATGTGGGTCAGGCTTACAGTCTGCTCTGCTGCTTTAATTCCCTTTCCTGAGATTAAGAAGTGAATCCTAAGGACAGTGACC
>JAKJMR010000298.1:980181-1023705 GCA_024449315.1 Daboia siamensis
GCTGGAGAATAGAACGGCATCTTAAATAGCTCAGCAGGAGGTCACTGGAGGCTTTCAAGAGGAGAATGGACCACCATTTGTCTACAATTGTCTAGAGCAGGGGTCCCCAACCCCCAGTCCGTGGACCAGTATTGGGCCACGGCACGCCAGCAACCGGTCTGCACAAACAACCAAAGCCCCATCTGCGAGATGCAGGCAGCACACAAAACCACACACCCTCCAGTTTGCAGAAAAACCTCTCTCCATGGAACTAGTCCATGGTGCTCAAAAGGTTGTGGACTTCTGGTCTAGGGGGTTGGACTAGAAGACCTCCAAGGTCCCTTCCAACTCTGGTATTCTATGACATTCCCCATCTGAAGCAGCTGAATCTGGACCATCATTCCTAGTTATCCTTTTCACATTTCCTTATCAGACAGAGATAGTTGGACAAAAGGGTGTCACACAAACCAGCTCTTGAATTCCTAATGCTTATCACTAATGCTCCAGTCTGCAAAATCTGATCTTCCATTTGGTTACATTCTGGAGTCTTTCTTAGACTGAACAAATTGCCAGCCAGATCTTGGAAAACAAGGATCTGATAAGACAACTTTGGGGAGGCTGCCGCTTAATCTAATTGCTCTTTCTATTGTATCTGCTACTGATGTTATAATGAATACTTTTATGACGTAGACATGGAAATTATGGATACCAAACCAACCAATTCTTGGTTATATGTGAAATATCTTTATGCTAGGAAGCCAGGATATTCCAGTTGTTGGATATGTTTTCATTTGAATTAGAAAGCAATGAAGATTCCCATGGTAGCAGTTCCTATTAATATTTCACAAATTTTAATGAATACTTCAAGTATCCATTATGGAAACTTCGTTGTGAGAGAGAAACAGTTGGCATAAGTACAGATGCAAGAGATAGTGGGAAGTTTATACGTCCCTGATTGGTGCATCAGAGGAAATTTAGCCACTGGAGATAGCTGGTGTGGAAATACTGTAGTCAATGTCCCCATGACTCCAGACACCTTTCATAAGATTAATGTTCAAAGTGTCACCAGAAGTTTGTTTCAACTGTCCACAAATAAATCTTTGTGTGCTTATGTGAATTAGACTAGTGATGATCCACCATGTCAATGCTTTGGAAATTGTGAATAATGCCAGGATGCAGGATCAGAAAGGCACAACAGTGTTGCTAATGCCTAGTGCTAGAAATAACATTTATTATTGTTGTGAAAACAAATGTTTCCAATATATGAACATGAGAAGAATTGGATGGTGTTACCTTGCTAAGTTGGTGCCGGTAATGGAGATGCAGGATGAGACACATATATTCACATCAGAACATCCCAGGAGGATGTTAGGAGGAAAAAAGATTTGTTTGAAGCTGAGGATAGATGGTGGACTTTAGCCCCTTCGTTTACAGGATGGGGATGGGAAATGGTGAAAAGAATAAATAATTACACCAATATTATGGATGAAATAATAAACCTAACTCAAAATGATACAATGTTGCTGACTGAAGAATTAAAAATAGTAAGGACTACCTAGATAAGACAACAATTAGAAATAGAGACTTTAGCAGCTGCTGTGAATGGACTATGTGCAGAGCGAATTGATTATAGTTGTACTTGGATACATAATACTAGCCCTGTATTAGCAGGTCTTTTTACACACATAAATAACACCTGCCATATACCAGATGGGTGGAAGATGGCAATAGTTGTCCCCATATATTAAAAAGGGGATAAAAAGGATCCTAGTAATTATAGGCCCATCAGCCTGATTGACATTGTAGCAAAAATATATGCTAGATACCTTTTGAACAGAATTGAAATCTGGGTAGAGAAAAACATCCTCACAGAAGAACAAGCAGGTTTTAGACAGAACAGATCTACTATTGATAACTGCTTTGTCTTGAACCATCTAATTGCCAAATATGCCTATAAGAGGAGACCCCTGTTTGCTGCTTTTATAGACCTTACAGCAGCATTTGATATGGTAAATAGAGATGTACTATGGAGTAAATTGACATCTCTTAAAATAGAACCCAGACTCCTGGCTTTGATTAAAGCCCTTTACACAAGTACCTGTTTGAGGGTGCAGTATGGGGTTAATGGGGCCCTGACTAACAGGATTCACACAAATAAAGGGATAAGGCAAGGGTGTATCCTGGCCCCATCATTATTTAATTTATACATCAATGATTTGCCAGGGTTAATGAAGGATTCCATAGTACACATGCTGATGATCCTAAATACTTACTGTAACAGCTTGCTTTATGCTGATGATATGATTTTATTATCATACTCACAAGTAGGATTACGTAGGCTATTAAGAAGATTCAGCTCTTATTGCCAGGTTAACTCCCTAATCATTAGCAAATCTAAATCGAAAATAATGGTGTTTGGAAGTGGCAATTAGATGGTGAACCAATTGAGCAGGTTAATACCTTTGTATGTTTGGGAGTAACTTTTCCCAAGACTGGATCTTGGGCCTGCCATCATCAACGGAGTACATTTAGAGCAAAAGCCCGTTTGAATTTATTGCTCAAACTAAAGAACCATAGTTACCCAGGGTCCCTAGCTCCATTACTCAAGGTTTATAAGGCTAAGGTTACGACAATGCTCTTGTATGGAGCAGAAATTTGGGGTCTTTACTCAACAAACACAGTCCCAGCACCTGAGATGTATTTTGGGTGTAGATCCAAGAACATCTGCTGGAGCAGTTAGAGCTGAATTGGGAATTCATACAATTCAGGCATTATCTAAAATTAGAGCTTATAACTACTGGTGCAAAGTTAATGAAATGGAGACTGATAGACTCCCCAAATTATACCTACTAGAGCAAATAAAACTACAATCACAAACCTCCTGGATCACCAAACTAACAAATTTTGTAAGAAGCTGTGGCCTTCCTGTTTCTTGCGTAACAGGAGAACAATCTAAAAAAAGAGTTGCCCAAAGAATTAAGGACATAGAAGCACAAACTGATATAGCTATCCTTAGTAAGGTGGGTAACTTGAAATGGCTGAGTAAATACAAATGTACTTTTCAAGTGGACAGTTATTTGAAGTCACAACTCCCAAAACATCTTAGGGAGATATTTACGAGAGCAAGATTCGAACAGCTTGACACAATGGTCAGATATGGGAGATTTCATGCTATACCGTACAATGAGCGTCTCTGCATTTGCGGAGCGGCAGAGGTAGAGGACCTGGCTCACATCCTATTTGACTGTTGTCTGTATAAGAGGGTGAGAGACAGGTATCTTGGTCTATATACCAAACGAATGACCCATTGGGATCCCCATATCAAAGTAACTTATCTTATGTCCGGTCAGAACTTGAAAATAACATTTAACGTAGCACAGTATTTAAACAAAATGATCAGGTTAAGATCTGCATATGTGGGACTGATTGGGGTAGATTGTAAGGGCGACTCCGAAATATAATGTTATATTTTATCTATATCTTAAATTTGTATTTTATTACTATTTCATCTTAAATTGTATCTTATTTAATTCCATTTTAAATTGTATTTTATCAAATTCCATTTTGGATTGCTTTTATCAAGTTTTGGTGACGGTTTGTTGCTGGAACTTTGCACTTTGATATGGCCCAAGGGCTAATCAATAAAGTTGTTGTTGTTGACATAATACAAGTGAAGGAGCACCTGATTATTCTGAACTAATTGAAAAACATTATGAACAAGTAAATAAATTACAAGAAAAGGCTAGGGAAATAGGGAGGGATGGTTGAAATCCCTTGAAAAGACTCAGTGATTGGATCCCTAACTTGGCCGGATGGGTAAAACAATTAGTAATGTTGGGAAGTTTAATATTGATAATTGGAATGATGATTTGTTGTTGTATGCAACTTGGACCAATGATGATGATTTGTTGTAAAGACTGTATGGTTGGATAGAAAATGAAATATGAGAGTGAAGTGGTTGGAAGAATGTTGCAACAATTTGAGAAATATGAATGTAAAAATCAATACTGATTGTGAGAAGAAAAAGGAGGGATTTGTGGGGAAAAGAGCTTATTGTTTTGACAGAACTGTAAGAAGACATGCTAGCCTATGAAGAAAATACACTGTATATATTTTAATCTCATCAGCCTAGCTGAAGCTTGAGAATTGTACTGTATGTACAAAGGCCTTGCTGTGCTAAAAACTGGTCTTAACCAGAGAAAGATTTAAAGTAGATAATAGGACATTTGGAACTGAGCAGCAAAAGACAGACGTTGAACTAAATAATGAACATGTAATTGCTAAAACATAGACACTTTTGAAATTTGAAATGGAAGAACAAGTAGAAGACTATGTGGTAAAATTGTCTAAGTACTTTGGACATGGAATATTGATGGAACAAAGGGGAAATATGTGATTTAAAAATTTGAAAATTACATATAACTTAAAAGAGAATTTCTGTAAAATGATATACTGTTGGCATATAACTCCAGAAAAATTGTCTAGAATATATAAAAATACTTCAATTTATGTTAGAAATGTGGACAACATGAAGGGTCATTTTATTATGCAAGGTGTAATAAAAAAGCCAGAAATTTTGGGTTCAAATACAGACGATGTTACAAAGAATTTTGAAGATCAACATTCAACTGGAATCAGAACTGCTCTTGCTGGGATTAATGGGCAAAAGAGTAACGGAGGAGCATCCCAATATATGATTTGTACTGTGAGACAATTATATATACAAAATGGAAATTTTCTAAATACCCACAACAGAGGTTGGTGAAGGTAACAAAATTAGTAGAGATAGAAAAATTAAGTTCTTTGATAGGCGAAAGATTAACAACTACTTTAACAGTGACTGGAAGTGCCTTGAGGACTTTTTGCTGAAAAAAGAGAAAAATGGACTTGTGATTGACAGGTCTGAAAATTAGAAAAGGGAGCTTATGGAAAGAAGGAAATGATGATGTAACATCAGATAGAGAAGGTATATAATGCATTTAAATGCATTTACAACCACTGTCAAAAAAATCAAAGCTGTCTTTTTATAAGGTGATCTAATGACGCAGTGGCTCAGTGGGTTAGGACGCTGAGCTTGTTGATCAGAAGGTCGGCAGTTTGGCGGGTCAAATCTCGAGTGCCGCGTAACAGAGTGAGCACCTGTTACTCGTCCCAGCTTCTGCCCACCTAGCAGTTTGAAAGCACGTAAAAATGCAAGTAGAAAAATAGGGACCACTCCGTGGGAAGGTACAGCGTTCCATGTGCCTTTGGCGTCTAGTCATGCCGGCCACATGACCACGGAGACGTCCTCGGACAAGCGCTGGCTCTTCGGCTTTGAAACGGAGATGAACACCGGCCCCTAGAGTTGGAAACGACTAGCACGCATGTGCGGGCGAACCTTTACCTTTTTAATGTAATCTAATATTTTCCTTTTTTTTTTCCTTATTATTCACTATTATTCTTTATTTTATTTATTTTCTTCTAATATTTGCAATGCTTTTATTTTGTTACAAATTCTTCAATAACATTTATATTTAAAAATAAAAAATAGCAAAACAAACTTTCTCTTATAGCTGGTTGTTCCAGGACAAACTGCAAAGCCAGGTAGTAGCATAAACGAAGCCGCGGTCGCAGGGCAAGTGACGGCACACCCGTTGCTGTCGTCTAGGCCTAGGGAGTTTCTTAAAGGAGGCCAGCATCTGTCCTGGGAGCTCAGCTGGCAGCTAAAGAAAGTTTCCAAGAAGTCTCACCCTTTTCTGTCCTTATCTGCTCCCCTGTTTCCCTTCTCCAGCTCTTCTTTGCCTAGTTTGTACAAGTTCATCTTGGTCTCCAGGGTCATCTTCAGGAATCCTTGATAGGCGACTTCCAGATCCATCCAAAGCCCTGCAGAGCAGAAAAGGAGGCCAAAGGAGAGTTAGAGTCACGGCTGGGCTTCTGGGATTTGATCTGGTGCCAGCTGGGTTGAGTTATATCTGAAACGCATATGGTTTATTGTAGAACAGCGTTTCTTCAACTTTTTATTTTTCAGGACCTCTTCCCACATTTAAAAATTATGGAGAACCCCAAAAGACATTTGTTTGTGTGTGTTATATTTATCAATATTTACTGTATTAAAAATTAAAATTGGCACATTCTTTGTTGCAAACACTTTTCATAATTGTTTAATGGAATTTTAATATTGTTTTATTTTTCAACACAGGCTGGCAATTTTTATTTTGTGGGCACCTGAGAAGGTCTTGGAGAGCCCCAGAAGTTCTAGGTCCACACTTTAAGAAACATAGTTCTAGAAAAATGACGGATGGAAGGAGAAGGATGCCCATTCCAGGCCAATGAATTACATCAGGGATTATGGCTCCTCTCTGAACACAGAAAATGCCTACTTAGTTCTGTCCTCCCTTCTCTGGTTGACCATCTAAAGTCACCAAGGGCTGGTACATCTGTCCACCAAAGCAGATGGCTGCCTTCACAGAGCACTTTATGCCATATGTTTGCTTTACTTTAACTCCGCTGTTGCGATTTGTAATCATGACTCGGTATATTATACCTTTATCCCTTAAAGAATGGCTAAATAAACCATGGCTAACAATAGTGTGTAAACCCACTTAATGGTAGGCTAAGTGAAACATTGCCCTAACTCATGTTTCATGTAAACTCAAGCATTTTGTTTTTGTTTTGGTATAGTCCTTAATATATGGACAGAGGCATTCATAGAGAGTATGTGACAACTTGAGGAACATGAGATACTTGGAGAAATTATGCAGACTGACATCATGAAATACAGACGGTACGACTCTGACTTTGTGTCCACAGAGGCAAGAATCATTTGCTTGGAGGCAAATCATCCTCCCACAGGAATAGTTCCAAATCCAGAAGTGGCTGCTCTTGCTAAAGGAATATATCCAGGCTGGTCTTTTCTAGTGTCTGAATAATTTTTTGTTTTGTCAATTGGATTTCTTCTTTCAGTCATCCATCTTTCCTGTGCACACCATGCCCCACTATTTCCAGCTATGCAAATATGGAACAGACAACTTGTAAAAGCAAAGCTCCCTTCCAGAGGTGTCTGGAGGAAACCTGCTAGTCCAGGCTTCTCTGCTTCCAGACATTCCAGGTTCACGTTGTAGTGTATGCAGGTTTTGCATACACATGAGGGTCAGTGAATTAAGGAGGCGTGGAGCTGGACAGCTCCGCACAGGAACAGCAAGTAGGAACAGCGTTCGGAGGGAAGCCAGAACAAGGAGATAGCATTCGGCGGGAGAGCCGGATTTAAAGGGATTGGCTGACCAGCCGGCAGGACGCTTGGATTTTAACCCATTGGCCAGGCAGTTACCTGGCCAGGTATAAATGAGAGCTGAAATCCTTTGTTCCCCAGTTCGGCCATGTTCCTCAATAAAGCAACTTAGCTCCTGAACCTGTGTCATCTCTGATTCCGGAACCCCAACATAATACACGTGGACCATAAGAAGACAGCAATACGAATCATAGGCTGGCTGGTCACCAAAACCTACCTCGGTTATCCACAGTGGGGCTAGAAATGCCAAGTATGTGTGGGATGGAGGTCCCCATCTCCAGATCAGTTAGGATGAGCTCATTCATAAAATATGGCAACTGCATGAGAGCAAAGGAAGAAGAAACCAATCAAACATCAGGGAAGCCAAAGAGAGGAAGGAAATTGGTGTCAAGCTGGCATTCTTTAGCAGTCAATGTCAGGCTCCTAACAGCCACATATAAACAAGAAAGCAAGATTCACAGTGTCCCTGTGTTGGATTTCTTGCAAAGAAAAAGGGACTGGGTAACACAATCTTGGATATCAGATTTGTGTACTTTGCCTTCATTTATCGAAGAGAACATTAAGGTCTCCTTCATGCCTTTGATTCTGTTTCTAACTGCCTCTTGACTTGAGGTGGGAAAGTTACTAACTATTTAGAAGATAAAAAAGGAATGTCCATCTATTCTTCTGCAATATTTCACAAATGTACAGTCCCATTCTCTGATGTAACCAGCATCAGAGAATTGCGCTGTGTCTCTAGTGCCTTTGTTGTGGTCCACTAGGAACTCAGAGCGCAGGGGACTTTAGTTGAGAATGATATAAGCCAGTCCATCTGCATCCAGCAACATCAGCCTCTCTGGTTGGCAAGCAGTGTGAATTGCTTGGTCTAAATATGGTGAGGCAGTCTTCAGCACCCAAAAAAATAAATGTCTAGAAGAAAGTATTGGGTTTGCACTCAACTGATTTATTATTTACAAAACCATAATCTAACCAGGTGTGCTGAGATGCATTCTAGGCTGAAACGTGGTTGGTGAATTTGTGACTCCATGTGCTGTGGGAATGTAGGGTGAGGTACGTGCACACAAGAGGGGGATGAGCAAATCTGCCTTTGGAGCCAGAAAGCAATGCCTTCTGGGTATCTCGGCCTTCTTCCTGGACAGCTGAGCAGGCTTCTTTGCCCCCTGGAGGTTTGTTTGCTCAAGAAGACAAGGGAAAGCAGCTTTTCTCACCTTGATTCTGCCCAGTTTCTTCTGAATTTTGTCTGAAACTTGATCTGCCCAATATTTTTCCCTTAGGAAGTCCCAAAACATTCGGCCAAGCATCGCATTGACCCAAGCTGTAGGGGGGCTGGGGATCCGAGTCTCATCCCCAGGGAACTGAAAAGAACAAAAGGGAAAGCAATCACTCGTGGTCGTATTGCACTGCAATGGCCACATGCACTGGGGAGAACTAACTGCCCTTTAAAGTTGTCACAATGCTAAATCAGGAGAATTGGCAAAAATAGGTGGGGGTGCTTAAGTGCTGGGAAGCACAACATACATAAAAAGAGAGTGGAGTTTCCATTGTATGGCCATCACCATCACCTTACCCTTTATGACAGACACCCACCCCCCACTTTTGCAAATGTCTCAGATTGCCTTGAGATTATGTGATGTTTTATTTTGTTAGTATGGTATGTTTACCTTATCCGTCTGAAAATTCAAAATTCAAAATGTTTTGCAAAATCTGAATACTTGGGGATGGTACCATCAGCTTTAATCTTTCAGCAAATGGAATGTCACATATCTTACCAGCATCCTTAAACTCAGTGCAGCATGTTTTTATCAAAATATAGAGATCTTTTTTTATTTTAAAAGACTGAAGACCTGAGTTTTGAGGGAGCAATTTTGGCTGAAGCAGAGTATAAACAACTTCTAAATAGCGAAGAATAATAATAGGTGTCTTGAAAAATGTCTAATAAAAGTTCTGAATGATCAGAGCTCATTGATCACAACAGATAATTTTTTGTTTAATTTTTTTAAAAAGAAGCTTTGAAAAACAATTCTTAATCTTAAAATTGTATTTGACACATTTTTTTAAAAATACAATGTTTAACTTATTCAATTTTATATACACATACAGGTAGTCCTTGTTTAACAAGTACCTTGTTCAGTAACTGTTCTGGTTGCAACAGGGATGAAAAAGTAACTTTACAACCAATCCTTTGTAAGATCAAGCACACAGTTGCAGTTTCACTTTCACTTTTCCTGGGATTTCAGCAAGATTTCCTCACCTTTTTGGAACCGGGGCTGTCTGCTACATTGGAGCAGGGCTTTGGTTCGGAGTCAATGGCTGCCGGAATGATTTGGGACATGTACACATTGTAGTCCACTAAGAGTTTTTCTTGACTGCTGAGGCTCAGCTCCTTGGGCCCAGCTGCAGGGGGCAGGTCTTCCATGCCGTGATTGTGGATCTCCTTTCCTGCAGGAAGGAGCTGGATTACACCTGAGCAAGAGAAGGAAAGGTGGCTATAACAGAGAATGACAAGACTGGCTAGGCCTGAGAGTGCAATAACATCAACGTCATGAAATTTGGGGTTGTTAGTTTGTGGAAATAACAGAGGTAGTTGCTGATGCCCAGAATTTGCTGTCCTTTAACAGGAGCTTCTGATGAAAACCACTCAGACTGGATTTAAGACCAAAGTGGGAAATAAAAGTTAACCCCTCAGTGGGTTCTAATTCAACTTGGTCCTCAACATTATTTACTTTACTTTACTAAAATCAATCTTACACTTGTTAACTGAAGAAACAGCTGCTTGGTTCAAGTGAAACTATATGAAACTGGCCATTTCTTTATCTACAGGGTGCAAAAGAAGACAGCGTCTGCAGAAGCACTCAAAAAAGTCAAAAGCCCACCTTTTTTTATGGATGACTGTTTTATTCCACCCCAACCCAGGTGGATGCCCTTGCATTACCCTCGGCCTTAGAATGAAGTCCCCTATGCCCGGGATAAATGTGGCAACAAAGAATTGGGTTGGATTGGAATTGGATTGAGTCAAGACAAAAACAGAGCCAACGAACACTCGGTGCACGTAATAAGTCAGGGGTGTCAAACTCAATTTCATTGAGGGCCGCATCAGCATTGCGGTTGCCCTCAGGGGGCCGGGTGGGTATGGCCAGGGTGGGCGTGGCCTAGTGGGTGGGCGTGGCTAGAGTGCATATGGCCTACTGGGTGGGCATGGCCAGCTCTACATCGTTCGCATCAAGGGTGCCTATGGGGGCCTGGGCAGGAGTGGGACAGATCTGAGGGTCTCTGGCAGGAGGAGGGTCTCTGGGTCTCTGGGCCAGGGCCAAGGCAGTGGGGGGCCGTTCCCTCACTGTTTCCAGGATGGCTTTGCGGGCCACCTGAAACCATTTTGGATCCGGCCCCCGGGCCTTGTGTTTGACATGTCTGTAGTAAGTCATCCAGGCCATTACAAGGTGTCTGCATCGTGTGGTAAAGGTGACACAGAGTTTTTAAACAAGCTGAACACATTTTTGGTAGTTTGAGGAATCAAATAGCATCCTGTCAGGAAAGCTGTGCCCCACCCTGATGAGCAAGTGCTTAGCTTTGATGTCATCTCTGTCCAGAGAACATTGTGGAAAGTTGACATTCAGAAAACAGCAGGTCCAGATAACATCACTGGGTGTGTTCTTAGGGAATGTGCAGATGATTTGGCTTGCGGTCTTACAGATACTTTCAATCTTTCACTGCAGCAAGCAGTGGTCCCCCCATTTTTCTAAGATGGCCATTATATATATTTGGATAGCAGCATCTGCCTACCGGCTCGGAGGTTGTTTGAGGTCAGGCCTGTCATCCGGGCCTCCCAGTTGGTTGCTGCGGGGTCTCTCCAGCTCCTGCAGTTTTTTACTGCTTTCTTCGCCGTGAACACTCCCTGCTTGTCGGAGGAGCGGCGGCGACGATCAAGTGATTTGAGGACTCGGGCTGGAGTTGGGATTCATACCAGCTGGCAGGCGCTGCTTTTGGAGGCGCAGAGACTTCCCTCTCCCCCCGAGTGGCAGTGGTGGCTTCCTGGCTTGGAAAATGGCCAGGGCTTGTTCTACAGGCTCTTCCTACTACCTTTTGCCATGGACACCCCCCGCCTGTCGGAGGAGCAGCGGCGACGATTGAGCGATCCGGGGACTCGGTTTGGAGCTGGGAATTATATCAGCTAGCTGGCGCTGTTTCGGCGGTGCAGGGCCCTCCCTCTCCCCTGAATGGCGGCGGTGGCTTCCCGGCCTGGAAATTGGCCGTGGTTTTATCCTACCGCCATGGATTTGCTGGATTGCCGATGGATGCTTGGATTTGGGGACGGAAATGCCTTTTGGTCGTTGTATGGTGTTTGTAGGGGGGATGTTTTTGCCCCCACCCGGAATGGCGGTAATGGCCGGTGGCCTGAAGATCGGCTGTGGCTTTGCCCTTCTCCCTATGCTGGCTGGCAGGCATTACTATGGCCCCAAGATCGACCAGTATTACGCTTTAATGCCCGGTGGGGGCTAGTGCTTCCCATTAATTTTCCAGATTGGACCTGGGACTGGACCGTGGTGGGAGGACGGTCTGGGATTGTTCATCAACCGCCCCACTGGTGTGAGAGACCGGTTGGGGTAGGTTTACCCCAGGATTCCTCATTTTGTCCATGACAGGCTAGATACCTCAGCCGTAGTGAGAGGACGGTTGGGGTCTCTTTTTCTGAGTTCCACCCAGGTGAGAGCTGAGTTGGACTAATTGGACTGTGATATATCTACCGGACTTTTGCTATCAATACCATTGATCCACCCATTATTAACATCAGCCCTATGCGGACATCTTTTATTATTGTATGGCTCCTTTGCACTACTCTGGAGCCGATTTGTATGCCCTCAGGGGGGTTTCTCCCTCCTGGGTTCGACCTGCTGCCCTTTTCTACACTCCTCTTAATGACGGGCCCAATTGTTGGGACCCCGAGAGGTGGCTGGGCTTAGATAGGGGCCTTGAGCGGAGATGTATTAAGAGGCCTCTGATTCACTTTTTAGCCGGTTATTTTAATAGGTTACAGAGGGTGAGGGAGGGGAGGGAATTATTAACCAGCACTCAGTCTGGGCCGGTTTGGGGTCCTGGCGGGACGAGGTTTGGGTCAGTGGCAGCTGGTTCTGGATGTGTTGGGGTGGGGCTTCAAATCCCCACGACGATAGGGAATGGCAGCAGGTGTGTGCACGGAGGGCCGTATTGACATCCGGGATCGCGCCCCCGCTACTTGCGAGCGGTGACGCGCTCCGACCCTCCGGTTAGCACCCTTTTGCCCGGGGGTGAGGGTGATCAGGCCCCTGGGCTTAGGCTGGTATATTTTAATGTCAGATCCATTGTTAATAAGGCTCCCCTCGTTCGTGACTTGATTGAGGAGGAACGCGCGGATCTGGCATGTATTACGGAAACCTGGTTGGGCTCGGAGGGAGGGGTCCCTCTGACCGAGTTATGCCCCCCAGGTTTCCATGTGCTACACCAGCCATGGGCTCAGGGTAGGGGCGGTGGGGTGGCGGTGGTTATCAGGGAGACTTTATGTCCGCGGGAGACCACCATTGTCCAGATTGGCGGGAGTGAGTCCCTCCTCCTGAGATGTGGTTCTCGGGTTCAGATGAGCTTGTTGCTTACATACCTGGCGCCCAGCTGTGTGGCAACAGCTCTGCCCGAGCTGCTCGACACCCTCTCAGTGTTGGCAGTGGAGTTCCCCAGGCTTATAGTGCTGGGTGACTTCAACCTGCCTTCCCTGGGAGGGTCATCGGAATTAGCCCGGGAGTTCATGGTTTCCATGACGGCCATGGACCTGACCCAGGTAATTCAAGGCCCAACTCATGTGGGGGGTCACACTCTCGACTTGGTGTTCCTATCTGGACAGTGGTTGGATGATTTAGGAGGGGGCTTACCGGACGTTATTCCCCTGTCATGGTCCAACCATCATCTCCTGCGGCTGGTCTTCCATTATGCCACCCCCTGCCGCTGGGCGGCGGAACCAACTAAATGGTTCCGCCTCAGGCGCCTAATGGACCCTGAACGGTTCCAGATGGTGCTTGGGTCTATACCTATTGCCCTCACTCACAGCCCAGTTGATGCCTTGGTGGATGCCTGGGAACAGGCGGCCACTGAGGCACTCAACTGTGTCGTACCCTTACAACCTCTGACCCGGCGCAGATCCTGTTGGGCTCCATGGTTTTCTGCAGAGCTCCGAGAGATGAAGCGTCGGAGACGGGGTCTAGAGAGCAGTTGGAGGTCCAGCCGTTCCGAATCTGACTGATTGCAGCTAAGAACCTTTATAAGGTCTTATCTTGCTGTGATGAGGACGGCAAGGGCTAATTACTTCGCTGCCCTCATCGCGTCCGCAAATAATCACCTGGCCGCCCTGTTTAGGGTGACCCGCTCCCTTCTTAACCAGGAGGTGAGGGAGGATCCCTTGCAGGGACAGGCTGAGGAGTTTAGTCATCATCTGATGGACAAAATTGCTTAGATCCGGGTCGGTTTGGACTCTGATTGGGCGGAGTCTGACATGGAGGAATCGGATGGTCTTGAGCATGTTATCTGCACTGAGTTCGATCCTGTTTCCCCTGATGATGTGGACAGGATCATGGGGAGGCTGAGCTCCACCACCTGTTTGTTGGATCTGTGCCCCTCCTGGCTGGTTTATGCGGCTCGGGAAGGGACACGAGGCTGGTTCCAGGCAGTAATAACTGCTTCTTTGAAGGAGGGTGTCTTCCTCACCACCTTGAAGGAGGCAGTGGTGAGACCCCTCCTCAAAAAGCCTGTCCTGGACCCGGCTGTTTTAAATAACTATCGTCCAGTCTCCAACCTTTGCTTTCTGGCGAAGGTTGTTGAGAATGTGGTGGCGCATCAGCTTCCTCTGTTCCTGGAGGAAACTGATTATCTCGACCCATACCAATCGGATTTCAGGCCCGGGTACAGCACGGAAACGGCATTGGTCGCGCTGGTGAATGATCTCTGGTGGGCTCGGGACAGGGGTTGCTCCTCTGTCCTAGTCCTATTAGATCTCTCAGCGGCTTTCGATACCATCGACCATGGTATCCTTCTGCATCGTCTCAGGGGGTTGGGAGTGGGAGGCACCATTTTAAGATGGTTCTCCTCCTATCTCCTGGGCCACTCGCAGTCGGTGTTGACTGGAGGGCAGAGATCCACACCGAGACCTCTCGTTTGTGGAGTTCCTCAGGGGTCAGTTCTCTCTCCCCTCCTGTTCAACATCTACATGAAGCCGCTAGGTGAGATCATTCGTGGTTTTGGGGTGGGGTATCATCAGTACAGAGGGACGCGGTGGCTCAGTGGGTTAAGACGCTGAGCTTGTCGATCAGAAGGTCGGCAGTTTGGCGGGTCGAATCCCGAGTGCCGCGTAGCAGAGTGAGCGCCTGTTACTCGTCCCAGCTTCTGCCCACCTAGCAGTTCGAAAGCACGTAAAAATGCAAGTAGAAAAATAGGGACCACTACGGTGGGAAGGTAACAGCGTTCCGTGCGCCTTTGGCGTCTAGTCATGCCAGCCACATGACCACGGAGAAGTCCTCGGACAAGTGCTGGCTCTTCGGCTTTGAAACGGAGATGAGCACCGGCCCCTAGAGTCGGAAACGACTAGCACACATGTGCGGGGGAACCTTTACCTTTACCTTTATCATCAGTACGCTGATGATACCCAACTATTTTTCTCCACCCCGAACCAACCCAGCGATGCCCTTGCCGTGATGTCCCGTTGCCTGGAGGCGGTCCAGGTCTGGATGGGGAGAAACAGACTTCGTCTCAATCCTGCCAAGACTGAGTGGCTGTGCATATCAGCATCTTGGGCTAACCAGATTATTCCACCTTTAATGATGGGGGGTGAGGTGTTACCCCCTGTTGATAGGGCTCGCAATTTGGGCGTCCTCCTGGATTCACAGCTCAATTTTGAAGATCATATAGGAGCTGTGACCAGAGGGGCTTTTGCCCAGGTTTGCCTGGTGCGCCAGTTGCAACCCTATCTGGACCGAGATGCCCTAGGCACAGTCACTCATGCGCTCGTGACCTCCCGTCTAGACTACTGCAACACTCTCTACATGGGGCTGCCCTTGAGGACCACTCGGAGGCTTCAGCTGGTGCAGAATGTGGCCGCGCGAGTTGTGATGGGGGTTTCCCGATACTCCCATGTAACACCTCTACTCCGCGAGCTGCATTGGCTTCCGGTTGCCCTCCGGGTGAGATTCAAGGTGCTGGTGATGACCTATAAAGCCCTAAATGGCGAGGGTCCGGGATATCTGAGGGAACACCTGCTGCCGGCATCAAGCTCCCTTCGTCCTGTGCGCTCCCACAGGGAGGGTCTTCTCAGGGTGCCGCCGATGAAAGACTGTCGGCGGATAACACCCAGGGGAAGGGCCTTCTCTGTGGATGCTCCTGCCCTCTGGAACCAGCTGCCCGTGGAGCTTGGGACTGCCCCCGAGCTTCGCACATTTCGCCGGGACCTGAAGACCTGGCTCTTCGAGCTCTCCAGCCCGGGCTGAGAATTTTTAACTGGGGTTTTTAATTTTAGGGATGATTTAATCTTTTTTAATTTGTTTTAACTTTTGTACTGGTTGTTTTAAATACCTTGTAAACTACCCTGAGTCCTTCGGGAAAGGGCGGTATATAAATCTAATAAAATAAATAAAATAAATAAAATTTTGCCAGGGCCAAAAATGTTTACAATTACAGGGCTCAGTGACTAGCCTCTGGCTGCATTTACATCCTGTCAAGGTTCCGGCTGACTCCAAATCAAAAGCGCCCACAGCACCACCAAGGCTTCTTTTTCCCCCATGGTCCAGTTTCATTTCATTTCATTTTCAGGACATGTATGTGCAGGGATGCAGCTTCCCCTCTTGGTTTCACTGGAGCAGGACTGTCCCCATGGCCACATTGCTGGCATCTGCTTGAATTATGAATGGCTCCTCCAGGTTCAGGTGCTTTAAAATTGGCTCAGCTGCAAACAGCCCCTTTAATTTTCCAAATGCCACTTGGCATTCCATCGTCCAGTTCAAGGGCTGGCTTGGCCGAGGCTTTTCTCCACCTCCCCCAGTTTTCAATAGTCCTGTGATTGGCAAGGCAATCTTTGTGAAGGAGGGTGAATTGCCTATAAAAGTTTGCAAACCCCAAGAAACTCTGTAGCTGCTTGTGGGTCCGAGGAGCTTGCCATTCCAAGATGGATTTCAATTTCCACTCCCTTACATGACACTGTAGCCCAGGTACTCTAGACTACTTTTGTGCAACTTGCATTTTGACAGCTTGGCATATAGCTTAACGTCCAAATGTTTTTTCAGCAATTGCTGTATGAGTTTAACGGGTTTGTCCATCATCTCAGAGTAAATGAGGATGTCATCCAGGTACGCCAAAACCCAATTGTATAAATGTTCATGCAGCACATGAACATGCAGCACAATATGGCCAAGGGCCCTTGTAGTCCAAAAGGTATCACCTGCTCCAATTTCATGGGCTGGTGCAGTTTCCTCACTCGCAACCCCAGTTTCAATGCTGTTGGTAGGCTGACCAGGCATTGGATGCACCCTATCGGGGCTTTTACTACCCCCTTTACCCCGAGTGGATCACTACAATATCCACTTGGGCTGTGAGAGAGTGGACAGGTCCACTTACCATCAGGCCATCCTCTCCCTCACTCTCGCTCTCATAGAGGTTCAGCTGCAGGTCCTCTGTGGCCGGAGTTCCCTCCCCTTCACTCTTTGGAGGGGAGACCTCAACAACCTGGCACTCTGCTTGCATCTTCTCTTCCCTTTGCTTGGTGACTTTTTGGCTTTTTAGCCAGTTTCTCTGGGTTTCTGTCAAAAGTGGCCTTCAACAGGGGAGGCTGTGGAGGTCTTGGGGCACCCCAATATTCTGGTGGCTATCTCGTCCCATTAGGGAACATCCACTGCTGGGGGCCATACATCGGCCCCTGTGACTGCTGCTGATCAGCTGCTCTGGGTGGTGAGGCAGCTGCTGGGTGACGGCTGGCAGCTCCACGCCCTGGGTTGGGACCAGGCTGAGGGGAGATAGCCAGGTGAGCCCTAGCCACCCCACTAGTTGCAGCCGTCACATTACGCAATCCAGCGGGAACTTAGCTTTGGAGGCCTTTCGTGCCCCTTCTTGCCAATACTCCAGGCTCAGCTGGCTGTAGGCTCCTGCCATCCCTGACCATTCCAGTGATGCCAGCTGCTTCATCTTCTTTAGCCAGATGGAGGCTGCTTGGCCACCGGGAATCCCCTGGGCTCCAATCTGGCTTCCCTCTGTTGCCCCTACCACAGCTTTGGCTGGCTGCTTACCCCTCCACTCCATTTTGGGCAACTTCCCTTTGTCTTGTCTTGTCTCGTCTCGTCTTATCTTACCGTATCTTACCGTATCTTACCTTACCTTATCTCACATTTCATTTTATCTTACCTCACCTCAGCTCACCTCGACTTATTAAAATGCCATTCAATTTAAACAAAACATGATGCCATCCCAGGATTCCTCATTCTGTTTCTAAATATAAGAGGCAATCAAATCAAGGAACCCTGGGGGTTGGACCCATGGTTCCCAGCCTGCTTTACCTGAGGGGAGTTCACCTTGGCTGGTGTGGTGTAGCTCATGGTGTTCAACTTGGCAGGCTCTTACGAGATATTGGTACCACTCCTCCTTATCCCTACCCGTTCTGCCAAAGAGATAAAGTGTCCTTTCGTGGGCCTCAGCTGGGCACTGCCCTGTTACTTCCTTCTTCTTTGGCTTCTCCTCTCTTGGAGAATCCACATCTCGGTCTTTTGTTGCTAGTGCTTTGGTTTTCAGATCCACTTGTTCTGGGAAGAGAATGCATATGGGATATTTTTTGTTCCACATCCTTTTGCGAGCCAGCCCAGGTGGGAAGAGTAAGACCTGAAAAGTAACAGACAATCTGAAGTCACAAGAGAATCAAGTCACCTTCTCCATGGAAAAGCAGCCTGAGCAACCTTTTCACAACCCAAATGCCACTGCGTGACCTGGCAATCCCCTTGAGGAGTCCTGCGTGTCCCATCTTATGAACTTTGGCATTTGAAGCCCATGAAACCTGGCCTTAGAATGCCCAAATCCTGTGATCTCATAATAATAATTTTTATCCTAAGACATCTCCCCTAAAGTTTCCCAAATCTCACAGGAAAGGATCACTCTATGAGTTCTGAGCCATTCCAGTTTTAACTTCCTTTTGAGACAGTTTTGGGGGTACTTGCTGCCCAATCATCCTATTTTATAAGTATTTTATAAAATATGTTTGAGAAGTTGGTATGACAGCTAAGAAACTAAAGCCAAAGGCAAAATAAATGCTGATAATGTGGAACACTTAAACATTTAAATTAAATGATCTTCCTTTTGACTGAATGTCTTTTTAAAAACCCAGGATCCAGCTTGAATCAGTGCAGTAGGTAGAGAAGGACTTTAATCCCTTCTGGATTGTGCTAGAAGAAGGAATGGGAGATCTTCCCGTAGGATCTCAAATGCCCCCAACTGATCTAAGACTGAACCATATCTGCAGTCCGGGGATGAAAGGTTGAAAACTCTCCTGGCCTTTCCACCAAATTTCCAATCTGTACTTACTACACATATCCACCGCCCTGTCAGCTACGTTGTTGATGAATCTTACCTTGGCTCCACTCATATCATAAAGTTGGTGGGTCACAAAAGCCACCTCAAAGTTTTCTTCCCCAAAGGTGGCCCGCTGAGGGATGCTGGTTTGGGGATATGAAAATGTCAGGTTCGAGTTTTCTAAGGTCACAAATATGGAATGGGTAAGAGAAGGATGATAAATCTCAGGGTCGTAACAATGCATTTTGTTCATCCAGCCCTGGAAAAGAACAATTAATTTTAGTCAGGGAATGTCTAAAACAAGAGTAAAAACCTATCTGTCACTATTCTGTTTGATATTATTTATTGACCTGCATTTGCTGGAATAAAAGAAGCAACTTTCACATTCACTTTAATGTGTTTCTTCAAAAGTACAGATGTGGGCAACCTGAAATTCCAGTTCCTGAAAAACATCTCAAAGTTCTTTTCTCCATTCCCTCTCCTCTTTCTGACAACTGCAGGAGCCAGGTCCTGCCATATTGATAAAAGAACACATTATAGTGTTTGTATGTACGTACAGAGCCACCACATAGTTACCCACCTCCACGTTAAAATCAGTTTTCCATGAAAAAAAAAGTCCCAGAGAAATTTGCCTGCATATTTTTCCTAACAATATAATGAAAGAGAATCTGCTTCCTACATTTCGGCCTGACTGTCTTGACTCACATTTCATCACTGTTTCTCCTTCTCTTTGCATCTACTTTAGCTATCCACATTTCCCAATCTGATGTCTTCTTTGGGATTTAATGAAGGTACCCTCAAATTATTGCAACCGCTTGGGTAATTTTTCATGGCCAGTCTCAGAGTTTGGAGGTGCTGGAAGTCTATATACTGTTCAAATGAAACAGAACCAACACACACACAAAAAAGGGGGTGGGGTGGGGTAGGAATTGCATTGTATGTGAAGAATTACTATAGTTCTACAGAAATACACAATACTAGGGGAAAAAGCCTTGTGAATATTAGAGGCAAAAGAAATGACATTGCTGTTGGTATTCATCATAGGCCAGAATCAGAATCAGAATAGAGCTGGAAGGGACTTTGGAGGTCTTCTAGTCCAATCCCCTGCTCAAGCAGGAGAACCTATACCATTTCAGACAAGTGACTGTCCAGTCTCTTCTGAAAAATGTCCAGAGATGGAGTGCCCATGATTTCTGAAGGCAAGCTGTTCCACTGGTTAATTGTCCTCACTGTTAGGAACTTTCTCCTTAATTTTAGGTTGCTTCTCTCTTTCATCAATTTCCAACCATTGTTTCTTGTCCTGCCCTCTGGTGCTTTGGAGAATAGTTTGACTCCCTCTTCTTTGTGGCAGCCCCTCAAATACTGGAATACTGCTATCATGTCCCCCCTAACCCTTCTTTTCTCTAGACTTGCCAAACCCAAATCCTGCAAATATTCTTCATATGTTTTAGTCTCCAGGCCTTTGATCATCTTAGTTGTTCTTTGCACTTTTTCCAAAATCTCAACATCTTGTTTGTAATGTGGTAAGCAAAACTGGATGGAGTATTCCAGATGTGGTCTTACTAAGGATTTATAAAGTAGTATGAATACTTCAGATGATTTTGATTTTTGTGCCTTTGTTTATACAACAAGGATTGTATTTAGCCCTTTTGGTTGCTGCCACACATTGCTGACTAATGTTTGAATAGTTGTCCATTAGAACTCCAAGGTCCCTCTCACGGTTACTGTTTTTGAGCCAGGTTTCGCCTAACCTGTATTTAAACCTTTGGTTTTTCCTGCCTAGGTGTAAAATCTTGCTTTTCTCTAGATTAAATTTCATTTTGTTGGATAGGGCTCATTGATGAGTTCCCCTTCTATTTCCTCATCTAAGTCATTTATGAAGATATTGAAGAGTACTGGGCCTAAAATGGAACCTTGTAGTACCCCACTGCTTACTTCCCTCCATGTATATGTAGTACCATTAAGGACGACTTGATGAGTGTGGTTTTTAGCCACAAACCTATCTAACTTACCAAGAAGTAGGTTTTGGTCTACTTTGTCAAATGCCTTTCTGAAGTCTAAATATACTATGTCCATAGTATTTCACTGGTCTACTAATTTAGTCATTTTGTCAAAGAATGAAATAAAATTGGTTTGGCATGATCTGTTTTTAAGAAACCTGTGCTGGCTTCTAGTTATGACTTTATTTGTTTCTAGATGTTCACAGATCTGTTTTTTATTATTATTTTTCCATTATTTTCCCAAGTATTGATGTTAGGCTGATTGGTCTGTAGTTTCCTTGGTCTGTTTTTTTTCTCCCTTTTATGAAAATGGGAACCACATCAGCTCTTTTCTAATGCGGTTTCCCAATGCTCCAAACTTTTTTAAAGATATGATACAATGGTTCTCAGATAACATCTGCCAGCTCCTTCAGAACTCTGGGATGTAATCCATCAGGTCCTGGTGATTCATATTCTTCAAGATCAGACAGGTGTTCTCTTACCATTTTCTTGCTTATTTTAATTTTTATTTCTACTCTTGTCTTTTACAGGTATGTTTTTGGTAGGTTGGGCTATAGTTTCTTTTTGTGTTAAGACCGATGCAAAGAATGAGTTAAGCAGCTCTGCTTTCTCTTTGTTGCCTTTTACTTCCTTGCCATCTTCTTTCTTTAGTGGACCAACTACTTCCTTGACTTTTTTCTTGTTATTAATATGTTTCTATTATCTTTGATTTTTGTTGCAAGTCTTTGTTCATTTGGAGCTTTTGCTTTCCTGACTTCATCTTTACAGATTCAGGCTATCTGCTGATATTCTGCCTTAGTTATGTGTCCTTCTTTCCATTTTTTGTACTTATCCTTTTTGTCTTTCAGTTTATCAGAGAGATCTTTGTGCAACCATGCTGGTGTCTCAAAATACAAGGGAAGCCTTCTTGAAAGTATTTGGATGAATATTAGAGGAGAAAGAAATGAAATTCCTGCAGGTGTTTATCACAGGCCACTTAGCCAAGAAGAGGAAAGATGAACTCTTTGATAGTTAACTAATGTGTGCAGGAAACACACCATTGCAATAATGGGGGACTTTAACTACCCCAACATCAACTGGTAAACAAATTCTGCAGTGAGCGGGAAATAGAACAGGTTTCTTGTATTCCTGGCTGACAAGTTTGTCACTCAAAAGGAGGTGAGAACTAGAGAGTCAGCTACAGTATACTGGACTTAAACCTTACTAATAGGGATGAAATGACTGAAGGAGTGGAAGTTGTAGGAACTTTGCAGGAGTGACAATGTCATACTAGAATTTGCCATGATGCAGGCACAGGTGACTGAACTAAGTCACTTGAGAGTTTAAGAGAACTGACTTCAACAAACTAAAAGAAAAAATAGGAAGGATTCCATGGATGGAAATCCTAGGAAGAAAAACAGTTCAGGATTTATTTATTTGAATTTATTTTCCGCTCATCTTGTCACAAACGACTCTGGGTTGCTGGAATGGCTCGGCATGAATGGGAAACTCTGAAAAATGAAATACTAAAGGCAAAAACAAAACAATACCACAGAGAAAGAAAAACAAAAGACACCAGACAAAACCAACATGGTTGCACACAGAGCTCTCTGGCAAGAAGGAAAAGTATAAAAGTAGAAACAGGTTCAAATAATTAAAACAGGTCTTCAAGAAAAAAAACTGGACAGCCATTTGTGTGGGATGCAATAAGATCTCTTGCCTTGGGCAGGGGGATGGACTGGAAGACGTCAGAGATCCCTTCTACCCCCTATGGTCCCATGATTCTATGAAACAATTTCTTCCCTGTTTCAAAATAGGCCCTCTACTTCCTTCCCATTTATTAAAAAAAATGATGCACACCTCCCAAAAATGGATGGTCCCAATCCTGAGAACCTTCTGTACCGCTGTGAAAAGCAGATTCTTCCTATCAGGTACTAGGTTGGGAAGCAAGCTGAGTCCATCCAGAATGAAAAGCTTTTCAGTAGTTATAGTAGGATTTGGCCTCAGTTATTTAGTTATCCTTCTGTTTTGCTATTCAGTCAATCCAGCTTTAGCTCTCACTGTTTCTTGTGGTTGTTTTAGTTACTTTTTTATGCTTCTATCTAATCTGCTCAGAGCTGCTTTTGCAAGTTAGGTACCACACACTAAAGCTGCAATAAAGTTATGGTTATTTCCTCTCTCCCATTTCTTCTGCCTCCCTACAGCCCTAGCATAACCTGGGGCAGACACCACCAATCCAAGGGCACTGGGCTAGGTTGGACAACAATTCCCATTATTCCAAGCCAGCCCTGGTTCTGTGTCCTGGCAACAATCACCCTAAATACCTACAAGTACATATCAAAGAAGGCAACTTGCTCAGGAAGCCTGTGGCTGCAGTGATTGCATGCTGGCTTGGAGGAGACCATGAGCAGTGTTTGTGTCAATTATATCAAACAGATAATTTGCTCTTTTGGCTGATGGATTTCAGTTTTCCCATTGAAGGATCTCTGCCGGCCACGGAGGAAAAAATCCTACAAAGGGCTATCAAATAACAACATCTTGCTTCAATCTCTAGCACTATTAGAACTAAATGTTCTAAATTTTAAAAATAGCAACATCTTTCATTTTTCTTTTCCACCTTAAAGCTGAATAATTAGCAATAATTTATCTCCATGAAACATTTCAAGTGTAGAGGAAGGCTGTGGCTCAAGTATTGGCATGCTGGACTTCAGAGGACTATGGGAAAAAGAAACTATTGTGTGTCAGGCTATACAAGTAGTCTTCACTTTGTGACCACAATTGGGATTGGCAACTGTCTCTAAATGACACAATCACTAAGGAGACATCATGTGACTCCAATTCACAATTTTATTGCTGACTTCTCCATTGAGTCTACTTGTTGTAACCCAGCTGTGAAGCACACAAATGGTGACTGATCATGTGACTGTGTGACACTGCATAAATGGTCATAAATGCAAGGACTGATTGCATTTGCAGCACCACTGTAACTTCGGCAGTTTATTAAACAGAGCAGTTGTTAAACATGGTCTGCCTGAATTTGCTTTCCTGAAGAAACTCAGACTTCTGTCATCATATCCCTTTTCCTGTATAACCCCAAAGAGCCAGTTTTCTAAAGGAACTGAGAAGCAAGTTCAGAAGCCAGCCAAAATCTCTGGGCTTCCTCCCACTGATTGCAAAGAAACACTAATGAACCCACCCTACCTTGAGCACGTGGGGCTCCCATGGCTGCTGAGGTATCACTCGCAAGGGTGGCCTTCCCCGAGGAGGGGGGCTTTTCTGTGGGGACAGGGCACGCTTTGGCACCAGCAGCAAAATAACCAGGAGACCAAGAAGGAACCCACAGGCTAAGCCAAGGCAGAGGCCAGAAATATAAGGAGGCAAAGGGAGGACCAGGTAATTGTAGGCCAAGATGGCGATCCAGGTGAGAACTTTACATGGCACTGGGCTGCAACACCTGGGGGGCTGGACTGGGCCAAGAGGTGAGAGAGTCTGCATTTTGCCAGGGGCCTTGCTTTTTTCCTCAGCCACCTGGAAAACATCCCCACAGGGGCCCTCTTCACGCTGGCACTTTGGAGAAGACTCCCACTTCCACTCTTCCATTTCCCCTCTCCCCGACGAAATGGTCTCAGTCCAATCTGTCTCTTGGAGGGGGTGTTCCAAATTGCTCTCCAAGATGGGAGAGTCCCTGAAGTGATGAGAAAGGAACTCAGGACCCTGCTGGTGCCCAGAGAGGGATAATCGGAGCTTGGGGGACACGTTATTCTCATCCCCAATCATTTTGCTGAGCCTGCTGAGTGGCTCCTGCATGGCTTCTGAAAACCTCCTTTTGGTGTCCTCAAACTTGGCTTCCTGAGTCTTGAAGAAGCTGCCCTTGCTCTCTGAAGGAGAACGGTTGGGAGATGATGGAGCAGTCCTGGAATTGCCATTTTTGTTTTTGGGCTGGGTGATTTGTCGCCAGAGTTGTATGTTGAGCTTAGAGTCTGATTTGGACAGCGACACCTCGGTCTCCAAGCGGGAAATTTCAGTGGAAATGGATTTGACCAAGCTCAACAAAGGTTGGGATTTGAGAGATGGGCCTTCCTGGGACTCCATTTCAGTTGAGAGGGATTTCACCAAGTTGATTGAGGGTTTGGGACTGTGTGAGTTTCCCAGGCTAGTTGCTCTCTGAGATGCTATGTGAGTTGGAGATGGGGAGTGGGAAATGGGGAGCACGGATGAGAAATCTGATTCAAGAGGAAACAAAGGAGAGGATGACCCACAGAAGGCAGGCTCTTTGTGCACATCTTCCTCAAAGAAAAAACTGCTGGCTAAGTTTGGAGCTGGAGCTTCCTCGTCTTCTAAAGCAAAAATCGGCTCGTTTCCATATGCATCTTCCCACACAATGTCTTTTCCAGACTCGGCAGCTGAGCAATGTCTTAATCTTTGGGAAGGACGGCATGTTTCTTCCCAGGAATGGGAAGGAATATTTGCTGCAGAAGGATCTGAAGGCATCTGAGGATGGTCAGTCATCTTTCACATGCTCCCTGGGGCTGAGCCTATGGAATGGGAACAAATACAGATGCTGAGAAACTTTAAATTCCAACCCAAATTCCTTCAAAGCAGCCATTTAGTCATTCATTTATCTTGCACATGTTGACCCCTCATATCCCAAAGTAATACTTGTGATGCCATTTGGCAGGTATGCTCCAATTGATTTAGTTTTATTAATTTTAGATTCTCTTAATTAAAAATGGGGGGAGTTCACACCTTGCAAAGCAAAAAAGCTAGCCATGTGTATCACCTTCATTTCTAGTTGTGTTTCTTTTCCATGTAGGCTCCCTTGAAAGGCAACTTGGCCAGACTCACCTTGCAGCTACTTATTTTTAGTGTGTGTATAATTTCAGAACGTGATCACTGATTCCATAAATGTGGAGACTCTTGAGTATTAGGAAAATCTTTATATTCATGTATGTTGTGGGAATATGTAAAAAGGGAGATTCCTGGGTCAGAATGGGGTGGACCTTATGGACCTTTTAAGGGTCAACCAACTTTATGATTCATCATCTCTTTCACAGCATTTTTGTGGTTGTGACTTTCCCAAAGCATCTTGGGAACTGCAGTCTAATGAAGGTATTATACAGTCTGGAACTTCATGTTTTGTTATCAAACTAGAGACTCCAAGGTTCCATGAAGAGGGAGAACAGGTGACTATCTATATAATTTTAAGCCAGAATTTCTAACCACTATTTGCTGAGCAAGCGGCAATAGTCTGGTGTATTCCTAATGCTTACCCATCCATAGGCATATTCCCCACTTCATTAAGTAAAAAAACAACAACTTTATTGCTCCTTATCACATAAATCAGTCTTGTGTCATGGTTCCGACAGAGACGAATAAAGCAGAACTCCGAGGCTTGCAAATTCCTTAAAGAACGTTTTTATTAGTTACAAAGTATCAGCACGGTCAAGAGTGAAACCAAGTCTGGGTACACAAGTAACAATTTCCCAATACAAAGTTAAATGTCCCACCCATAAAACTATGCACGCGACTACGTTCCCCAATATGATTATTTGGCGGGCTTTTTATGCAACACCCAGTCCCTAGTCTCGGGAGCAGCCAATAACCTTGGTTCCCACGGGACAAAAGATTAACCAAGCACCTGGGCAACCTCCCTCCCTCTGTTCTATGTGGCAACCTAGAATGAGAAGGAAAACGGCTGCAGCCATGCTCATTTGTAGAGTTGGCAGTCGGCCCCTCTCAAAAAGAAAGAGCCTCCTGTAGGGGAAACAAAAAGCAGGTCAAGTATTTCCTGGAGGCTTGGGAGGATATTTATCGTAGAACATTTTTATTAATCTCTGCTTTCACATTGGTACATTTCACCCACATAGCTTCTGGCAGGAGGTAGCCTTTCCACTGAACGAGGTACTGTAACTTTCCCTTGTATAACCTAGAATCGATAATTCATTTTATTTCATAATGTGTCTCCCCCTCTACCTCTACGGGACCCAGCAGTTTCTTTGGAACAGGTCTTAAAGAGGATTCTGACACAGGTTTCAATAGACTACAATGAAACACAGGAAGTTTCAGTTCCTCTGTAACAGGGTTTATGATCTTAGTGATGCGAAAAGGACCAAGGAACTTTGGCCCCAATTTTCTGCTGGGTAACTTTAACCTTAAATATTTTGTTGAAAGATAAATCAATTGCCCAACATGAAAAGGCTTCTGAGGGGAGTGTCACTTATCTGCTTGCTCCCTGTAAACCTTGGGGGTCTTGGTCAGTGCTTTTTTCACATTCACCCAAACCTTCCGGAAGGATGTCAACCATTGATCCAAAGTCTGGGAAGTAGGAGGCTCCTGGGGGTAGTCAGGCATGAGCACAAGTTCTCAACCTGTTTCTATCTTAAATGGGGTGAGTCCAGTGCTACTGTACACAGTGTTATTGTAGGCTACCTCTGTGAAAGGCAGGAGATCAGCCCAATCAGTCTGCTGGTAATTTACATATCTGAGGTACTGTTCCACCATTGCGTTAGCTTTTTCAGCAGCTCCATTGGTATTCGGATGAAAAGCTGATGAAAGCCCCTAGGACGGTCCCAATCAGTTTAAGGAACTCCCTCCAGAACTTTACCGTAAACTGGACCCCCTGTCAGAAATAATCCACTTTGGAGCTCCGTGGAGCCAATATATGTGTTACAAAAACATCTTGGTTAACTTCTGGGCAAAAGGAAGTCTGACCAAGCAATGAAATGCGCTTGTTTGGAAAATAGATCAATTGCAGTCCATATTACAGTGTTTCCCTTGTCCTCAGGCAACTCCACTATAAAATCCATGGCTATTTCCTCCCAAGGCTGGGTGGGGTCAGCCATTTGTTGCAGCAACCCTGGGGGCTTCCCAGGATATCTTTTCATTGCAGGTAGCACAGTTCCTCACATAACTCTCAATGTGTCTTTTCATCCCTGGCCACCAGAATTGCCTCTATACTAAGTGCGACATTTTCAGGAACCCAAAATGACCTGTCTGCTTTGCATCATAACCCCACTGAAGGGTTTGGAGTTTGAGGCCATCTGGGAGATATAACTTAGAGCCTTTCCAGGCTAGTCGCCCCCTTAGGATTAAAATAGATTTGTTGTTTTGAACGAGGCATCAGTCTCTAACTTCTCCTTCAATTCCTTCAGTAAACTATCATCAGGACCAGCAAAGGGGGGGGTGTCTCTGTGTTTGCAATCTGGTTGTTATTTGAGAATTGGCTAAGGAATAATGGAGTTAATTATTTCCTCTTGGTGGTTCTTGAATTGGGGCATTCTAGATAAGGCATCAGCCAAAAAATTCTTACCCCCTGGAAAATATTTTAAGGTGAAATTAAAACAGTTGAAGTACTGAGCCCACCAAACTTGTTTCAGGGATAATTTGTGGGGTGTGTGTGTTTCAGAGCCTCCAAATTTTTGTGATCAATCTAAAAGATATTTCTCCCCCTTCCGAGAAATGACACCATGTCAGCAATGCTCAACAAACTGCAAAAGCCTCTTTCTCCCAAACAGCTCACCTCCTCTCAGTGTCAGTTAATTTTCTGGAAGTGTAAGCACAGAGTTGTAATTCCCCCCTGTGGAATTTGTAAGAGAACGGTGCCCACGGCGGCTTCACTCACATCGGCTTGAATGATGAATTGTTGTTCAGGGTCAGGGTGCTTAAGAATTGGTTCAGCTGCGAAGAGTCTCTTTAGTTTCTCGAATGCAGCTTGGCATTCTAATGACCACTGCGATGGCTGACAAGGTTGGGCTCCCCTCCCCCTTTTTCACATTTTGAGTAAATCAGTGGTTGGCATGGCTATCTTTGTGAAAGAGGGAATAAATTGACAGTAAAAGTTGGCAAAACCCAGGAAGCTTTGAAGCTGCTTATGGGTACATGGGGGTTGCCATTCTAGAACCGCTTTTACTTTGCTAGGGTCCATCTCTGTCCCCTCATCTGAGATCCGATACTCCAGATAATCAAGACGTGTCTGGTGAAATTAACACTTTGACAGTTTGGCTTTTAATAGTCTCTTTAACACCTCACAGACCAATTTGATATGTTCTTCCATGGTTTTGGTGTAAATAAGATTGTCATCAAGATAAATCAAAACCCTTTTGTATAAATGATCATGGAGCATTGATTTATCAATTGCATAAGTACAACTGGGGGCCCCTGCAGTCCAAAAGGCATCACTTTAAATTGGAAACTCCCAAAGGGCAATTGAAGGAGGTTTTCCACTCGTCCCTCTCCTTAATCCAGATTCAGTAATAAGCCTCTCTTAAATCCAGCTTGGCAAAAAAAAAAAAAATCCTTTAAGCCAGGTGGGTTAACATGTCCTTCAACAGGGGGACGGGGTACATATTTTCTATACTGACAGCATTTAGCCCTTTAAAATCCACACATAATCTAAGAAACCCATCTTTCTTTTCCTTGAATAGCACAAGAGCAGCCATGCATGATTTGGCTGGCTGAATGAAACCCCAAGCCAGGGGTGTCAAACTCAATTTCATTGAGGGCCGCATCAGCATTGTGGTTGCCCTCAGGGGGCCGGGTGGGCATGGCCAGGGTGGGCGTGGCCTGAGTGGGCGTGGCTAGAGTGTGTATGGCCTACTGGGTGGGTGTGGCCAGCTCTACATCGTTCGCATCAAGGGTGCCTATGGGGGCCTGGGCAGGAGTGGGACAGATCTGACGGTCTCTGGCAGGAGGAGGGTCTCTGGGTCAGGGCCAAGGCAGTGGGGGCCGTTCCCTCACTGTTTCCAGAATGGCTTCGCGGGCTGCATGAAACCACTTCGCGGGCCGGATCTGGCCCCCGGGCCTTGTGTTTGACATGTCTGCCCCAAGCTAAGTTTTTATCAATGTGCTCTCTCCGGGCATCATAGAGTACATCTTGGGTTTGAGGAGCTTGGCACTGGGCAGAATCTCAATAGCACAATTTCAATAGCCCGGTGTGGGGGAAGGATGTCACACCATTTTTCATTAAACGCTTCTGCCAAATCACGGTACTCTGTGGGGACAAGTTGAACCTACAGCAGCTTCTTGGCCACAGTCTTTAGGGTTTCATAGGGCTCCCCTTGAATCTCGCTTATGGCCAGCATTTTTATCATCAGTGGCATGTGGGAGGAGTCCTGTCCCCTTTCTTAATTTTCGCATTCCCTCCTCCCACCAAATGTTGGGTAGCCATTTATCAAGCCACACTAATCCCAAAATTACTGCTTCAGACAGTAATTTCCAACCCACTTCCAAACGTACGGCTTCTGTTAGGTCCTTCACCATCTGAAATACATCTTTCCTTTTCGTGGTTGTTTTCCATTCTTCACAAAACAGGAAATATTCCTTTACAGCTCCATCATTAACATATCTTACCAAGGCAATGAATTGACTGCAGTTGGACACATCAGTTGACTTGTCCAACTGAAGAGAGATCTTCAGGGGACTGGATCTTATATCTGAGATTACTTGTTCCAAAATATCTTCATTCAAATCGCCAATTCGGCTATGAATGACATTGTTTAACAGCAGCACTACTTCTTGGCCCAGAATAATTGTTGCCACACAGTTTGATAAGCTCTTCTGCAACTGTATGTGGCTTCTTGGACTTGGCTACTTTATATGCCACTTGGTATGAAGCTAACAGTAGTGCTTTGTCAACGGAAATGAAACCTAACTTTGAAAGGGTTCCTCCAGAATCAAAATGCGCTCTTTTAATTTTCAGTGACCCAATATCATATCCAGAAACCTCTGCTCCACCGTGCTTGTTGTTGAAGTGCTCTTCAGCTTAGATGGCTTCAGATTTCCGTTAAAAAACACAGCATTACAAAACATGCACTGGGATTTTTGGAAATCCTCCTTTCCTGTACAAGTGAAACCAAAGCACATGTAGTCATCATTTCCTCTTCTTTGACATAATCAGTTAATAATTGATTGAATCGAGCAATTTAATTGCAATCAATTATTGACAACCCTTGCATGGGCGCCCGTGTTGAAGGGACACCACGCACACCACATGCTACAGAGATTGGGTTATATGGGCGGTTGTTGAAGGAGTGAAAAGAAGGATGGTTGCTCCTGGGAGGAAAGGGGAGACTTCCCCCCCCCCAGTTTTTTTTTACAGATTTACACCCCTGGTATCTGCTGCTGAGTGCTGACATCAATCAAGCATTCATGAAAGGCTGCGTGTTTGCACTCCTTCTAGACCGGGGTTGTCAACCTTTCTGGGTTGGCCCAGTAGGAAAGGGAGGGACAGGCACCTTTATGTGCACTTGTGCTGTGAGCACGTGCACTCCGCAAATGGGGCTGCTAGTGGTGGTGTGCAGCTCAGCTAGCGCTGGCGAGAGGCTCACCTAGTGCCAGTGCAAAGCTCACAGCTCGCCTAGCACCAGCGCAAGACCAGGGCGTAAGGCTCACTGCTTATATAGCACTGGCAAGAGGCCCACAGCTCATCTATTGCTAGTGCATGGACAGGGGGTGAGGTGCAAGGTTCATGGCTCAGCTAGCACCAGAGAGAGGCTCGCAGTTTGGCTAGCACTGTCGCAAGGGCAGGGGATGAGCACGCACATATGTGTGCGTTCACTGGCCAGGCACTCATGTGGCTCGCAGCCCGGACCTCTGTTTGAAATAATGGCAATGAATTATGCATACACACTATAATTTTGAAACTTCTAAACCCAAGATTCCACCCCCTGGAATATTGTCTCGCACCTCCAGGGTTGGGAACCCCTGGACTAGCCAAACCTAAGTCCTGCAGCCATTCTTCGTATGTTTTAGTCTCCAGGCCTTGGATCATCTTAGTTGCTCTTCTCTGAACTTTTTCCAAGATTACTAGAAGCCAGCATGAGTTTGTTAAAAGCAGATTATTCCAGACAAAACCTATTGCCTTCTTTGATAATGTGACTAAATTAGTGGATAATGAAAATCCTGTGTATATAGTATATTTAGACTTCAGTAAGGCATTTGACAAAGTAGACCACAGCCTACTTTTTGGTGAGATTGAACAATGTGGGACAGACAGTATCACCACCAGATGGATTCGCAGATGGTTGAGCAACTGCACTCAGTATGTGGTCCTCAATGGCACTACATCCACATGGAGAGAAGTAAGCAGTGGGGTACCTCAAGGTTCTGTTTTAGGCCCAATACTCTTCAATATCTTTATAAATGAGGGGACAGAAAGGGAGCTCATCAAATTTGCAGATGACACCAAGCTTGTGTGTGTGTGGGGGGGGGAATGCTAACACTTTGGAAGATAGACTCAACTTCGGAAGGAGGTGAGAAGATTTGAGCATTAGGCCACAGCCAATTTGAGAAAAATGAGGCCAGGCACTCAGAGACAATTAACCAAATGCATAGGTATAGATTAGGGGGTACCTGGTTCAACAGTAATAATTGTGAGTAGGATCTGGGTGTCCTAGTGGACCAGAACTAAATATACTTCTTAAGTATAAGAAGTTCCAACTTTTAGTCTTCCACAATCTAAGAATAAGGCAAACCACTGCCAAGTTGATGTACCAGCAAGCCCATCCTCCCCTGCCTGCTGCTGCAGCCTCCTGCAAGTGGAGCAAAAATTTGAGCACCTCATTTACTGTAAATAGAACTTGCATCTGAGGGTTTCTTAGCTCTTCTGCAATAAAGCTGCTCAGCAGAAGCTCCTGGATTTGTTTTGCCAGTTTCATCTAGTTTACTGGCATCACAATCAAAAAACACTCTAGTGTTTAATTTCCAGAACACATTTTTAAATGTTAACTTTCCTCAGCAGCTAATTTATGAGCCAATTCAGAGAAATCATCATACCATTTTTACTTAGTATTTTCAAAAGCTGCACAGCACAAAACCTGTAATTTAAAAAGTCCACTTGGGAGTGGAACCAATGACTGAACAGGCCTATTTGCCATAGAGCTTGTTTACAATTAACCTCAAGCAATATGAAAACAATGTATTTCAGAAGGGAATGCAATTACAGATGCCCACTCTACATTAATTATGCCCACAATAAGTCCTTGCTTAATGACTGGTAACTTAGCAACCATTTGAAGAGCAATTTATGACCTGTTTTCAAAGTTATGATGGCTGTACCCCTCTGATCACATTTTGGGTGCTTGGCAATCAGCTCACATTTACAGAAACCATTGAAATGGTGGGTCTTGATGGTTTCCGTATTTACTTGTATATGTGGCAAAAAATGCCCAGTGGATACAATTAATTCATTTAACGACCGTGTAATCACCACAAAAAGATCATAAAAATGGTCATGGTCATGTGGTGACCCACTTAATGATTGCCATGACTTATGACCATAATTCCAGGCTCAATTATGGTCATAAGTCAAGGACTACCCGTGCTATATTTTTATATTTGCATACACCAGCTGGTACACAGTTAAAATCAAACCACAGTTCAATAAATCAAAACAGTAATGTAATAAAGTCATTATGATATACTATAATTCTCATAATGATCTGCATTTAAGTGGCTATGGGGACCACCATCTTCTCCTAGCCCCTTCTCTTCCTCTCTCCCTCCATTGTTTCCTCATGTGAAAAATGTCTATCTCCCCCCCTCTTTCCCCCCCCTTTATATGACAAAGAGTCGGGTGCAGTGGTGTGCCTGTATAAACACTGCCAAGCAAAGATGTAGATTTTGCAGGTTTATTGAACAAACATGAACCAATTTTTGTACTTAATCCTGCTGTCTTCTTTGCAGCTTGGATGCAACAGTCCACTGCAGCATTTTAGTGGCAAATGATAGACAGCTGAGGGCCAAGAATGAGATGGGCAGTTCTTCCATGCTGAATTCAGCACTATTATGCTGGACAACCCTAAATACATCGCCAACTGAACAAAAGGAACACTCCCAACTCTTTCTTTAAATCAGGTGCAACACCTGAGCACCCAGAGCTTCAAGTCTTGGATTTTGACATAAAAAAACCTCCAGGTGTGATCAAACTGTACATGGAATGGGGAATTACTAAATAAAAGACTGAAGCTTACTAATTATGCTTTATTTTAATTATATGTAAATAATATTTAGCTGATGGCAACAGCTAACCAACCTACTCTGAGCTCTGATGTCAGTTTGGCCTGGTTGATATTTGGATGGGAGACCATCAGGGAATCTCAGCTTCTAAAGAGCTAAGTTTAAAAAAAAAGCAATGAAACCCCCCGACCATACTTGGAATATTTCTGGTTACAGTCTCATAAATCTAAATAAGAACCATAATAATATTAACAATTCCTATTACATAGAAAACTACATGGCTTGGAATCAATAGAAATTAGAAGTCATTTTGTCTTGAAGAAGACAAGAAGTTGAAAGCTCGTAACAAATTTGAATATTGTAATAAATAAAAACAAAACTTTATATGTAAATCCAAGTTAATTTTTGTTTTGCTTTGTGATGTGTCACTTCCAGCTCACCATTAAAGGCTAAGTGTGGCATCTGGGGGATGGAGGGAGGTCAAAAGAGTCAAGAGGGCCATCTGAATGGGTAGAGCTTTGATGGCACAATCACACCTGCCATCTTGGTTAGATCGTACTTCCCTTACTGGCAGATGTTGGGCAGTTTAAGTGGTTAATGAAGGCAGGAGAGGTCCACTAATCTCTATGTCCTGCCCCACACTAATGAGGGGCAAGACAGGATCAAGAGTCGCATACATTCCACAGTTTTCATTGACTCCCGCGGCCAGGCTACATCAAGAAGGGGGTGCTGGGAGGAAGGGCAGGCAGGTGCCTCTTTCCCCTTTCCTCCTCCCCTCCTCCTCTTCCTCCTCTTCCTCCTCCTCCTCCTCCTCCTCCTGACCCTTCCCTTCTGCAGGGAATCGACTGGGAGGGTGCAAAGGAGGCACTGCACCTGCTTCCTGAATGGAATCAGCATCTCTCCAGCCGGAAGGCAACATGCACAACAGGGAATCTGCTGATGGTGGGGAACGGTTGGAAGCTGTTCTCTTCCAAGCAGGAGAAAGGGCAGAAGAGACGGACCAAGTTTGAAATGCCTCCCCCAAGAAGAGGGCACCACCTTTAGTGCAGAACCATTTAAGCTTCCGAAAGCGGAGTTAAGAACCTCCTTTCCCCTTTTTCCTTATTCTCAGCTGGCTGTTTTATGGCGTGAGCATCAGACTCCCTTTCCTAAGTCATTTGTTTAGCATGAAAACTAAATGATATCCAAAGAAATTTGTCCTTGTGTCAGATACTTATAGTATTCTCTCTATCACACTCACACACACAATCCCTCCCTGCCTATAAACCCTTCTCTACTTTTTTCCTTCGCAGCAGTTTATCCAATAAGATGTGATGCCTTTCTTATTTGGCCTCTGAATTCTGCAAAGTGCAGCCTGCATGTCCAATGAGAACGAAATGGAATGAAATAAAGCCTGCATATGCCTGCCCCCATCTTCGCTAAACTCACCAATCTTTTCCGACTCTCCGGGCACAGGATTGAGGCTTCCAGGGACCCTCTTCACGTGGCTTTGCAGCTGCTGGACACCAGACTATCCCCCTGTTCGAATGGGAGCACTGCAGCTTGCCCTGCTGCTGCTTGCTTGTGTCGTGACCACCTCAAAGCCAAGCTTCTGGGAGCCGCTGCCATACCCATTCCCACCAGGGCTGCAGCCAGGTGGAAGAAACGGTGGAAGCCCCTACACTTGAGCCCCAAATGTGGAGCGTTCCGGATGGTCTGGGAACTGCTGCTGCTGCTGTTGCTGCAGCCTGGGTCCAGCTGTGGGGGCGGGGGGGTGGGGGGGCGGGGAGAGGGCTGCTTCTGAGAAGTATCATGCCTCACCAGCCTGGCAAGTCCCCTTGACGCCCAGGCAATTCAGTCATGCTGCTTGCAACCTCTGGGAGAGGAAGGAGAAACACAGCATAAAGCACTTTCGCACACAGGTGACCTTGCAGGGATGGAAAATAACAGCAGGGCTGTCCCACATACCCAGCCCCACTTCATATCCTACAGTGATGGTTGCTAAAAATAGCCATCTTTCTAGACCCCTGACTTTATTCCTTAATGGTGGGACTCCAGTCCTCCCCCCCCCTTCCACAGCCTATTAGTACAGACAAAAGCTGAGCCAGCCAATCCTGACAGAAGCTTCCCTTCCTCTCCCCTTTTGCAATGTGGGTCAGTCCAGGGCAGCTGGGGGGGGGGGGCGGCTCTGCCTCAGTGCATCTCCTTCCTGAACAGCCAACCAAGGGAAACCAACATGCACAGAGGCAACTCTGCGGTGCAGACCCTTTCTCAGGTTTTCCCAGCCTGCAATTCCTGTTCTGTCCAGATAAACACCACCTCTTTCTTTTCCATTAGCAGCTGAAGGAGGAATTGGGGTACAGGAGTCTTCCCTGCCTGGCTCCTGGCCTTAAGGCACCTGGAGGCCCACAGGAGCCACTACTTGCACGCCCCAGGAGAAGGCTTGGCATGCCGGTGGAGCAGCTCTGCTCCAGAGCTAAAATCCCCAAATGGGGAGGGGGGTTAATCCCTGGGTCTTAGGCAACTGTTCAAGGCTTGAGAAGAGAAAATCTTAGTTGCATTTGCACAACACTGATTATAGATTTGTACTCTTTTCTGGTGTGTATGTAACCTGATATACTAATGCACTAAGCTCTAGAAAACCCTGCCCCGCCTAGCAGTTTAGCATGTTACGTAAAAGAAAGCTTGTTGTACAAATCCCTCAGCTAAATCTTTACTCGGCCAGGGGGGAGCACAACTGTGCAACTGAACCTCTGCCTAGTTGCAGTTTCCACTGCCATTAGGACTTTTTCATAACTTCTCTTTGGATTCTGCTGCTTAGCATGTTACACCTGCCTTCCGAGTACGACTTCCCCCGGGTGCTCCATCGAGTTGCCTTCCTCATAATGTTCTGCAAGGCACCGAAAACCCGGCTGCTCTCCCAGACCTTGGGCAGGGTGGGGGGAGCCCCGGTAAGATTTTGTATGGAATGATTTTATTCTGCTCCGTGGGGTCTTCCTCGATGTGTAACATCCGTTTCTTGTTTGTTCTGAGGTTTTACTAGGTCAAGTAGGCAGAATCCTTTGCCAATGTGGTGCGATGATTATTAGGACCCCGTGCCTTTATTATTAGTAGCCTATTTTGCAGGCATGTTTTTTCTGGTAACTGATTACCAGGGTAGAGATTACCCGTTGGAGGGGAGGGGAGGGGAGGGGAGGAGAGACTATCATCCTCTCCTTCAGCCAGAGAGGCCAGGATCAGAGATCACACTGCACGTTTTGCCTGGCCTGTTTTCTAAATTCAGCCAATGAAGAACATTTCAGAAAGTACAGCTCAAAAGGGGTTAACCAATATGTAAAAAAAAGAATTTGTCATAATAATAATACCAATAGGAGGGGGGAGTAAAGATAATAAGGATAAATATGAATACCACAGCCATATGCACAGACATCAGACAGCACTGTAAGAATTAGACAGACAGAAGGATAACCTTTATTGTCATTTTTTACCATGGGCACAATGGCACACATTAAAAATGAAATTTAGTTGCTTGCTCTCAAAGTGTACACACACATAACACACATTTAAACATACTATATACTACATATGTGTATGTTCAGCAGATTGACGGCACAAGGGAAAAATGTCCCTGTGTGTCTCCGTTTTGGGATCACTCTGAGTTTGGCTTGCATTCAACAATTGGTTAAAAAAAAACACCAACCCATTGCAATCTTTCAGTGTCATGTTTGAATAACATCCCAGAAATACAAGAAATATCTTTGATCTGTGAGATTTAATTTTAATTGTTTTCAGCAGTTTCTAGTGTCCTCAAGAAAATGCTTGAAGATTCCTCCCACGTGGAACATGAATGGTTTGAGCTAGGCTTAATCTTTCAGTCTTCTGCCTGCTAGGTCAGTCAAATCTGGGAGCTTCCTGCAAAGTCACACAGAACATCCCTTGCCATCATTAAAGTATGAAAGTTCAATGCTCATGGTTAAGTGATCGTCCACTAGGACTCCAAGGTGCCTCTCACAGTTACTGTTTTTAAGCCAAGTCTCTTTTGATGGGTTTCATCTATCAGAACCATGACATTAATCCAAAAAGTAACCTTTCTACCTTAACCACCTTGGGGTCCTGAGTTCCAGTCACCTTCCCTAGGTCAGGGGCAGGGGGGTAGGCTGACAAAGACTCGGGGAAGATCTCAGCATGGAGAAGGAAGAAGCACCTGTAACCAGCACCCTGGCCATGGCTGCTGCCTCGGCAGAGGGAGCTCAAGCCAGCACAACGGCGGAGAAACGTTTGGTGCCTTAAAGCAGAGGGCCAGACCAAAGACGCGAGACCTGATCTGGTCATCGGAGTGGACCCTGCCCAGTGGAGGCTCCAAGTAGCTCGAGGCAACCCTGCCGTAGGCAAGTTCTTTGAAAGCATCCGAAGCCAACTTGCAGGTAGGAGCCTCTCGACGATCACGCTTCCCGGACCGTGGGGGGGGGGGCAAAAGATTGATGACCACTGAGGACTCTGGAGAATGGAAGTACCTGTCCACAGTCCATAGCCAATCGGTGGAGAAGTTGGTGAAGAGATTCGAAGGGCTGGAGGTGAGGAGCGGGGAACAACTTTTCACAAGCTAGTGAACACGATCAGCAGGGCCGACACCAATCTGTGCCTAAGAGAATCCCCAGCCCCGCTGATGGAGCGCAGGCGCTTTCCCTGGCCTCAAAGCCACCAGCATTGACCTCCAGCCCTGCGAGAGAGTCCCTGCTGCCACTCTAAATATGGCAGTCCGTCACCACTCCTCCAAGACTCCAGAGCATTGATCATGACGCAAGAGCCCCAGCCACTGGAGAAGCCCTGGTTGGCATTGGTTGTCACGATCCCTCGACAGGCACCGCTGCCGTGATGATTCCAGGCGGTGGGATTATGATGACAGCCCCAACAGACGGCCCCACTACCAAAGCCCGAGCCCACACCAGGGCAGCCGAAGTCCAGATTGTCACCGGCACCGTGAGAGCCCCAACCATTGCTGTCCTGTGCATCACCGTTGCCGCCACCCAAGCCCGAGGCCTACGCAGGGAGGAGATCCAGATGTGAATGTTCAACAAGGTTTAATACAACAGCTGCGCTACCTGTTGGCCAGGCAGCAACAGGTTGGGGCGCTGCAACTGTTGGGGGCCCTGCAGCAATTGGGGATGCTGCAGCCGCCACCGCCAGGAGGTAAGCAGCCATTGGGAGCACAGCAGCAGTGGGGGTGGCAACAGTCCCTGAATGTGCAACAACCACATGGGGTCTACAGCAATTGGGGATGCCGCAGCCACCGTTGGGAGGTCAGCAGCCGCTGGGAGTGCAACAACTGCAGCAAGGAGGCCAAGAACCACCGCAATGGGGGGGGCAGCAGCCCACGATGGTGCCACCCCTTAGAGTGACTTTTGATGGCGATCCAGCGAAGCTGATCTTCTTCCTTAATCAAGTATGTTCCCACATGAATCACAATGCCAATTTCTACCCAAATCCAGTTACTATGGTCAACGTGGTCATGGCCAATCTGGAAGGGCAAGCGTCTAAGAGTAGTTGTTTTGGCATGCAATGCCCTATAATATATGAGGGAAGAAGTTGAAACAGTTTATGTCCAGGATTTGAGGAGTCTGTAAATACTTTCACAGCAGTACACAGGTCCTTGATGGAAGGCAGGCTGGTTGTGATTGTTTTTTTCTGTAGGCCTAACTATCCGTTGAACTCTGTGTCTGACTAGTTTGACTGAGGTGCAAATGATAGACTCAATAATTCCTTTGTAGAACTGTATCAGCAGTTCCTTGGGCAGCACAATGCACATTTCCTGAATTTGTAAACTGTTGGTAAACTAAAGGAATGCGTCAGCTCCATTTTTATCTGCCAAATCCAAATGCTAAGCTGGAAACTGCATTCAGGTATGCTTTTTAAATCACAAACTTTACTATTTGAGTTACATTAATCAAGAACACTAAGTTCAAGAGAACATTCTGAGAAAACCGCCACCAAATTACTGAACAAGATGTCAAGATGTGTATTTATATTTTATGCAGTGCAAACAAATTGCAAACCTCTTTTGTAGTATGACTTCAAAATCTCTTTGAAAACAGAAAGAATATTTACACAAAGAACTTCCACAATTTTGAAAGATTATAAATTTATAATAGGTCACAAACTCTTATCCCTCTTTCCTCTGCTAACATTTTGCAGATGGTGTTGAAACCTGCTGTATCCTTCAGAGAAAAGATAACAATAAAACAAGACAATGAAACGACATTAGCTATTTTCAACTCCCTTCAGAACAAACTAAGAGTGCAAATTGGCCAGTTCCTCCATTTTGGAGAGCCTTTGAGATTGTAGGAAAATTAGCAAAGCAAGAGAACCCTTAGACCTACTTCTCACATGCGTGACTGATCTTTTTATGGAATAACAGTCCAACCGGTTTAGGATTGTCAGATGTCCAGCAAAAAAGGTGGGCATGCCCTCTTTTTTGTCCTCATGTCCTTTGTCTGGCTTAAAATAAAATATCTTCTGACTTTTGGGGTATCTTGTTTTATGGACTGTTTTCACTACAGTTGTCATTCAAACATTTGTGTATTGTGACCTCTTAAATCAAGGGTGTCAAACTCAATTTCATTGAGGGCCGCATCAGCATTGCGCTTGCCCTCAGGGGGCCGGGTGGGTATGGCCTGGGTGGGCGTGGCTTACTGGGTGGGCGAGGCCAGCTCTGCATCGTTGGCATCCAGGGTGCCTGTGGGGGCCTGGGCAGGAGTGTGGCAGGGCCGAGGCAGCGGGGGCCGTTCCCTCCCTGTTTCCAGGATGGCTTCGCGGGCCGGATCCGGCCTCCGGGCCTTATGTTCGACATGTCTGTCTTAAATTATCTGCTTCTTTCTTTTCCTTGTCTGTTGACAAGACTCAGCAGCCTAAACTGATCCGGCCCCCTCAAATCTATGATGAGCGGAGTCCGTAGATTGCTAGACTCTCCTTTTGAAAAGCGCGTGGGCAATTGCATATTACCTGCGTTCTTGAAAATAAAGATCTATTGAAAAAATGCTGTGCTCGGAGAACCTCTTTTTCTACTGCTGGGGAAAGGAGGCCTAAGCACGCGCTCCTTTCAGTTTCTGGCCGCAGCGTTTGTCGCGCAGGCCAATAAAGCTCCAGCGCGTCCTCCTCTCCGAGCCGGGGAGGCGCTGCCTGCGCAGCAGCGCCCCGGGCAGGCGGCCGGAGGAGGAGCGGCGGCGGCGGCGGGCCAGCGACCGAGCGGGCAGCCATGGCCTTCTGCAGGTTCTTCGGCGGGGAGATCTATCAAGGCCACTTCGAGCCCGGTAAGGCGCCATCGCGGCGGCCCCGCCCGGCTCTTGTCGCGACTCCGACTGCGGAGGGCGTCCCGGGCGGGTCGCGGCTACTCCTTGAGCCGGCCCTCCCCGGACTGGCTCCCGGAGGGGTCGCGCTCCCAGCTCCCTTCGGTCCTCAGCAGGCATCGGAAGCTCGGCGGCGCCGGAGGGCAGCAGCTGGGGAAAGGAGCTCTGGGTTGGGGGGGGACGGGGACGTGCTGGCTGGAGGAAGTGGGCCCCCCTCCCCAGAGATGGCCCCCCCCCCCCCCCCGATGCCAAAGCAGAGGAAACCGAGATGGGGCAAGTTGCGTCCTTTGCGTTTGGTGCTCCCAGGAGGTTACAGAAGAATCCCAGGGCTGGGAGGGACCGTGGAGGTCTCCTAGTGCAGCCCCCTCCCTACCCAGGCAGGAGCAGCTCCTGTGTCCTGGACAAAGCCCAGATCTCGAGAGGGATCAGGAATTAAACATCTACTGGTTTTGCCCCCCAGCCATCTGTTTAAAGCAGACCACACCCCTATGAGGTAGAACAGGGTAAGACCCCGGTAACATCCCCATCATTGATGTTCAGGAAAAAATGCTTTTGAACTATGCTAAAACACCTTGTCACAGCTTGAGTTCTCACCCTGTCCCCAGTGCAAGCATGTTGGGGAGGGTGTGTGCGTGTGCACTGAATATTTGTCCTAGCAAATGCAGAAATGTCTGCAGCACAACTTCCCCCCTTGCTCACATTTCCCTTGGCGTGCAGGCCACTTCTGACTTGCTGTTTTTCCAGCTTCATATTTTCTCTTCCTTCCTGTTTATCTATAAGTGAAATGGGAGGGAGGGGTGTGTGTGTGTCAGCCCTGGGGAGTGGGGTAGACCAGAGGAGGAAACTTGAGTACACAGGAAGACCAGCGGTTCTTATGGAGACGGGCTAAAGGGACAGAATCTTGCAAGCCCCTTCTCCTCCCCTCCCCCTTATGCCCAGTGGGTCTGAAGGGGCCGGCCTGCCTCAGCCCCATGTTCCTCCCTGAAGAGAACTTGTGGCCTCTCCTGTGTCTGTCTGTGGTCAGCAGTTGCTGATGGACTTGCAGGGAGGAAGAGAAAGTTCTCGGAAGGTTCCAAGGCTTGACAGGAGAAAGTGTGCTGCTCTGGTCACACACACACACACACACACACACACACACAGCAATAGGTCAAAGGGTCTTTATTGAGCTGCCGAACCAAGTATACAATTCCCAGCAGCTCTTGAAGAACAAAAGCCACACACACACACACACACACACCCCCTCTAGGTTCCCCCCTCTAAGTTCTAATGGGCAAGAGGGGTGGTCTCAATTCCTGAAGCCAGGCAGAAGCCAGAAGGAGGGTGCTGGGTGAGGCAAGAGTTCCAAGGCCTTGAATGGCACCAGGTCAAGGCACAAACCAGAGGTCCAAAGTTCAACACGAAAATCCCAGGAAAGGAAAACCCTTCATTCCATAGATTTAGAGAAAAGGTACTTTTGCTAGGAAAGAAGCGACTGCAGTTAATTCAGGCAAAATCTGAGACAAAACTGCATGGAGCATTCAAATTGAAAGAAATCCTAGAGTCCACGCCCCCTTGTCACTAGGCAACCAGAGTTCAATCAATGGCCAGAAGATGTTTTGGCAAAGTCTCTGATTAAGGTGCATCATCAGGTGCCAGAAATGACCTTGGAGAGAGATGCAAAATCTAAGCTGGCCCCTGCAAAGCTGCCACCCCACCCCCCAGCTTTTCTGTGGCAACTGACAGTAAGTAAGCGACAATGGAGGCTGACGCACACGGTGTTCCAGCAATGCTCATCTCTTTGGGTGGGATTAAATAGGCAACATGTTATGGCTCCTCACATGGGGAAGACTGCCTCCTTGTGAGTAAACTGGCTGACCGGCATTGTGCCTGTCGCCTCTCCGCCCTGTGTGTCCTTGGATGGGGGGAAAGGGTGGACTCCCCCTCCTCATCCTGGCTGCTCTTGTTCTTTGCTTGAAGCCTCCCGCTGAGTTGCTGCAGCTGTGGCTCCCTCTGTTTGGGTCAGCCTGCTAGTCCTCTGGCTGTTCCAGCTGTGGCTGCTCTGTCAAGGCAGGACCAGCTCCTCCTCCTCCTCCTCCTCCTCCGAACTCACCTCCCGTGAGGAGGCCAGAGGCACCTTGGTGACAGAAAGTTACAAAATATCTCACCCGTACATATCTATCCTAAGGAGACCCAGTTTGATGCAGTAGTTATATGTTGATATGTTAATCATGAGAGAAGGGTGCTCTATACCAGAAATGCCTCCAATATTCTCCCAAACTGTTACCTTGGAGCGTGAAGCAAATGGGGCAGATCAACTTATGCAAACTGCTTTTCCAATTTGGGGAAGGAAATAAGTTGTTTAGTTGCTGACAGTCGAGACTAAGTCAAAAGCTAAAATGATCAGTATTATTTTTAAGAAGACTCCTTGGGTATCAAGTGAGTAATAATAATAATAATAATAATAATAATAATAATAATAATAATAATA
>JAKJMR010000298.1:1023715-1045921 GCA_024449315.1 Daboia siamensis
TAATAATAATAATAATAATAATAATAATAATAATAATAATAATAATAATAATAAGTAGTTGGAAGGGACCCTGGAGGTCATCTTGTCCACCCCCCTGCTCAGGCAGGAAACCCTATACCATTTCAGGCAAATGGCTGTCCAGTCTCTTCTTAAAAACTTCCAGTGTTGGAGCATTCACCACTTCTGGAGGCAGGTTGTTCCACTGGTTAGTTGTTCTAACTGTCAGGAAATTTCTCCTTAGTTCTAGGTTGCTTCTCTCCTTGACTAGTTTCCATCCGTTGCTTCTTGTCCTGCTTTCAAGTGCTTTGGAGAATAGCTTGACTCCCTCTTCTTTGTGGCAGCCCCTGAGATATTGGAACACTGCTATCATGTCACCCCTCACCCTTCTCTTCATTAACCTACACATACCCAATTCCATCAACCATTCCCTATATGTTTTGGCCTCCAGCCCCCCAATCATCTTTGTTGCTCTTCTCTGTACCCTTTCTAGAGTCTCGACATCAGTTTTTCCATTAAAAGCTACTGCTCCCACTTTCTGGGCATTTTCAAATTTGGATGCAGTCATGCCCTGCAAAAGCTGCAATCCACATATTATGGGATGCAGCGCTGTTTCCTCCCATTGCTTTTTTGCTTTAACATTGCAGTAAAATTGCTCTGGACCTCCAGGCCCGTTGCTGTCTCAAAGTGGAAAAACTGTTCAGGTGGTTTCTCGTGAAAATATCCTGGAGGAGAGAAGAGGCAGCCTTGGTCAGCCTCCTTGTGCAAGAAAATCCCTCTGCAAATAATGATGTCTGATGCTTGTGGAATCTTCATAGCGAGAGATAGTAATGCCATTTTTTTCATTCATGAGAATATTTCAAAATCATTCTATGGAGATGCCAAATATGGGTCTCTCTAAGTTTATATCATAGTTTGGCTGTTTACAATACAGATTTCATTTCTGGCAGCAGTTAACGATTCGGGCCTTCCTCCTGGGGCTTCTTTCATTCTCACACACGTTGAGGACACAGATCGATCCCCAAGCTCAGAGACCTCCCACCCTGGATCTTTGCCTTCTGCACTGTCGCAATAGAGTTGCCATCTCCAGCCTGCAGTCCCACTTTCCCATTTATGGTGGCTCCTTCATGCCCTGGCAGCCAGTAGCAAATTCCTTGATTGCACATTCACAGGCCCTGATTTATGCCACCAGTTCACACTCAAGAATAAAAGAGTTTCCTCCATCATTTCCCACAGCTTCATGTGACAAAGAAAGTCAAACTCAGCTTGTGTCAGTTGCTGGTTTCCCTGCATTTGTCAGTTTTACTCTTCTTCCCTAGCAAAAGAAAAAATATGGAACTGTCCAGTAACAACTTAATTTTAGGTTTCTGGCTCTGCAGTCCTAACTAATTGCAGCTACATGGCAGAGTCTGGGAAGTTTCGGCTCTGGGATATCTGATTATGTGTCCAAATTAGAATTGGCTTGGTGCTGCACAGCTAATTATTATTTATATTTTGGAATAAATGTTTTCCTACTTTTCAAACAGTGTGAAAGGGGACAACACAAGGAGAAAACTAAGCTTAGATTTAACCTAAGTCTTTTCAGACATAATGTTAATGTTAATCTTTAGTAGCAATAAATGTTAATGTTAATCTTTAGTAGCAATAGCACTTATAATAACACTTAGACATATACTGCTCTGTAGAGCTTTAGAGCCCCCTCTAAGTGGTTTACAGAATCAGCTTGTTGCCCCCAACAATTGGGCTCCTCAACCTTGAGCCGGTCAGGATCGAACTCCTGGCTGTAGGCACAATTAGCCTGCAATACTGTACTCGAACCACTGCACCACAGGGGTCCATAATATAATGAAGCTGCACCAGCTGTTGATTGCTCTTTACCAACATGAGAATCCAGGTTCCTTGTGAAGCATTCTTGAAACATTCTTCCTCTTGATGCAATCTCAACCCATGGCTGCTGCTTCTCATGTCCTACATTCCAGTGGCTTCACTGTTGTCTCCTTCATGGCCCAAGGCAGGAGACCCTATATCATTCCAGACAAATGGCTGTCCATTCTCTTTTTAAAAGCCTCCAGTGATGGAGCACCCACAACTTCCGTTCCACTGGCTGATTGTTCTCACTGTCAGGAAATTTCTCCTTAATTTCAGGTTGCTTCTCTCTTTAACAAGCATTTCCCCATTGCTTCTTGTCCTTCCCTTGGGTGCTTTGGAGAATAATTTGATCCCCTCTTCTCTGTGACAGCCCCTCAAATATTGGAAGACCACTATTATGTCACCTCTAATCCTTCTCTTTGTTAGACTAGTTCTCTCATCATACGGTTTAGCCTCCAGACCCCTTATGGTCTTTGTTACTCTTTTCTGCACTCTTTCTAGAGCTTCAACATTGTTTTTGTATTGTGGTGAGCACAACTGAACGCAGTATTCCAAGTGTGATTTTACTAGTACAGTGGTACTAATGGTACTAATACTTCATATGATCTTGATATCATTCCTCTGTTCATGAATACTAGGATTACATTGGCTATTTTGCATCTGCAGCACACTGCTGGCTCATATTTAAATGGTTTTCTACTAGGACAACTAGATCTCTCTCACAGTTACTACTGTTGAGCTATGTACCATCCATTCTATGCCTGTGCATTTGGTTTTTTTCATCTAAGTGTAAGACCTTTTCTCACCACTGAATTACATTACATAAACCAAAAATAAACATCAGTTTCCAGGTAAATCATCATAAATGGCAGTTGTATGACTGGGATGCTGCAAATGGTCATATGGGCCAGTTGCCTATCACCCAAAGTGCAGCCATGTGACCGTGGGGAGGGGGCATTGGAACCTCAGAATTGGGTCTTAAGTAATGCGGGGATCCAATATAACTTCAAACAGTCACTAAGTGACCAGTCGTAAGTCAAGAACTATCTAGGAATGTGTACAGAAGGAAAAAATATAGCAACTTTATAGAAAACCTGTGATGGTTATAAAATTTTGGCTGACGTTTGAGATGAGTGTAATGAGACATGCTTCCCTCTGCACCCCAGCCTTCCTGTGAATGCATGCCTATTTAATTCCTCCATGTCATACATATTCTTCCCTGCCTCCGTCACAGGTATATACGTTTGTTCCAAATGCGGCTATGAATTATTCTCCAGCCAGTCCAAATTCCTTCATTCGTCCCCTTGGCCAGCCTTTACCCATCCTGTTCACAGTGACAGCATCTCCAAATACTTAGAACGGCCAGGAGCTTTCAAGGTGAGGACTTGGGTTGTGTTGCAATGGACTCAAACCTTGGCAAGGGCAGAGTTCTTGAATCAGTATCCCAAATGCAGCTGAAGCTCCCTGGTAAATCTGGTGATTCTCAGAGTTGCATTTGAAATTGTAGGGATTGTTTCGAAGGTTTGGCTTTGAAGAGAACCTGTTTATTCAGAATGCAAGCAGCTTCTTTAACAGGGTATCTTCCTTCATAATGGCGTGAGGTAGAATTATCCTCTTGATTTTGCCTACTTTTTTATAGCCAGTGTTGATGCCAGTGGATTACAGTTTAAACCGTTCTTGTCTTTCTCTTTTTTTTTGATCAGGTCTATGGGTTTTCCTCAAAAACTGTATTTATTTTCTCTAGACACCCATCTCACCCAAGTGATTCAAATTGTTTTAATTCTAAAACAATGAAAACTGTACAAAATAAATATGTACAGCAGCTGAGAAAATTACAGTATCAGAATAATTGTCAGTAAAGCCAAGAAACGGGACCCTTAACACATTCAGGGCCCCAGGCTCTGACATATAGCCAGATTTTTAAAGCCTTATTAAATTTTGTAAGTGTGTTTAGAAAATATTATAGTGCTTTTGAGGTATTTTGTAGATACCACATTTTCAATTAGAAGCTTCTTGAATATATTGATCAATAATTAGATATTATAAATAATCAAAGACTGCTTTCCATGAGGAAGACTAAAAACCCAAGGAATGAATAGTAAGGAAGCAATTAGAAGAAGGGACTGCAGAGGGAATAGCATTTCCTTCTGAACAAACCTTGTAGGAAAAACTATGGGATTGGACATGGAGTACTCTCTGTTATGGGCTGCAGTTCTGCTTTTCAGCTGATTTCAAGAAAAGGGTCTTTGTATAGAAGCAGCTGATAAATGACAGCAGAGAGTTTTTACTTTTAATTCCCTCTAATTTCCTTGCAGGTCTCATGTGGCAAGTGTGGGAATGGCCTGGGTCATGAATTCCTGGACGATGGCCCCCAAAAGAGCCAATCTCGTTTCTGAATATTTAGCAGTTCTCTCACATTTGTTCATAAAGGTATTGTTAACTTACCACCTCCCCTACCTTTCCCAGTTTGCAAAATTATTTTTAATACTATCTTATAATGTAATATTTGGAAAAAATAGTTTTGGCTGCAATGTTCTGTGGACTCCATGCAGTCTCACTGCGAAGAGTTCTAAATGATCAGAAAATGTACCAGTAGCTTTCAGTAACACAGCAAGCCTTTCCAGAATTGTATTAGAGGCTATCCATTCTTCTATCCATCCACTGGGCTAAGCTCTGGGCAGGGTTTAAGGGCTGGTGTTTAAGGGTTCCATTCAATCTATAAACTATCCAAATTGGGTTGAATTTTCCCAGGTTGGGAAAGAAATAGACACAAAATCCTTAAGCCCCACGATCCCCATCTGTTCCCTCAAAATTATTGAAACATGGGGACCAGTCTACTTTTCCTGCCCATCTTCTATAGCTGAATTCCCTTTTCCAAAAAAAGGAGATCATCCATCACATATACAAACCAGGTACCCCTACGCACAATTCACCAGCAAATGCTCTGGGCAGCTGACCTTGAAACTCTCCCCAAATATGATGGAATGTTAGTTAGTTGCCCAATTTTTCACAGTGGAAAGTCCCAACTGTTAAAAGTCAAGGGCAGTGTACATTTTGACATTCAACAGTTTACTGGATCTACTTTGACTTGCTGCTGAAGAACGCTTCAAATTTTATCTGTAGCAAAGCAGCTCCTAAAATTCTGTTTGGAATGAGAACTGTTGAACTTGCTATCTCTCTTTTACTTTCCAGATCAATCTGGGAAGAACATGGAAAAATAAACAGGCTGACAGCACTTTGGGGAAATCCCAATCTGAGCCTTTGGTGTTGGATGGGAAGCTTCCATTGCAACATGATTTTGAACTGAATGAAACCAACTTGCTGGACTTCTCCTACTTCCTCCAAGTAATCAGCACCTGGTCTGGCCATGAGATGCGTGGCAGAGTACTCCAAGTGTGGAAAGCCGCACCCCAGAATTCCTCCAGGAGTTCCATATGCCAGAATATTTTGCCCCAATTCAGATGTGAACTGGACTTGCTCAGGTTATTCTGCTTAAGCCAGCAGGCCAGGGCTAGCTTAAAGGAGGCTGCAAGTGACTAGGGCCCTGTCTTAATGGACCCTGGCAGTGGCATTTTTCAGAAGCCTTTTTCAGTGGCATTTTAGGCTTTCTGGCTTCTCCTCTTCTCACGGTCTGCTTCCACTGCTTATGTTATGCCAGAGAGAGGGGAGTTACTACCAATTGCAACCCAATATTTGCCCCTCTTTCTTCACTTGGTCCTGAGTAAATGGGATCCTAGCCTTTGTGCCAATACGGTATCAGAGAGATGGGGTGTGCCCTTATAGACTACCTCTACTTGCGAAACCCACAAGAAATGAAAGAAATCTTTCCTCGTGCCCTTCCATACATCCTCAGAAATGTACTTGCCTTTTCCTACAGACTGACCTCCTCTCTCATTGTTTGTGAGCAAGACTTTCTGGCATCTGAAATCATCCTTCTGTCAAAGTGAACAAGTGGCGCCTTTCCAACTCCCTGGCATAACATTAGCGTCTGGTGGATGCCACAAGCATCATGATGACATTACACAGTGGATGTGAACTATGTAATATCTGCATATAGACTCTGATGATGTCTTGATGCATAAGCATCACTGTGGCTTCTGCTGCATATTATGTAATTCACAAGTTTCCATAATGTTGCTGATGCTCATAATGTTACTTGACTTTTCCCATAGGTGTCCCATGTCTATCCTGGGGGGCATTTTCTGGTATAGCATCATGGTATGAATTGCCCTATGTAAACCCATTTTGGAAAGCAGGGGTGAGGAACATGTATATGAGCCTGCCGGAAGATGCCCCAGGGAGCGAGTATCACCTACCTGGCACCTTTAAACCCACAGAACTCTCAGGAAAAGAAAACGAATAACCTAGTTCAATCAATCAATTTATTATTACAGCCAAAGGCCAACACATAAATTAAACATTCAAATAAAACAAAACTAAACAGAACCAACATAAGAAGACATAGCAATATATTACAATTAATGATGTAATCAATGGGTGACCAAGGTCTGCCTAGTTTTACAGACAATATAACAAAAACTAGCTAGCTTCAGAAAAACTGACTTATACTGACCTGACAATAAAAATATATTGAGTATGGTCTAATGCTGGATAAGAACACGTAATAAAATTAATTATAAAAGATTATTAAAACAATCTAAAATGTTTATGTTTCTGGTGAATTTCCAAAGCTGCTGCACAGAATCTGGCCACCTGTGCCATGATCACTGCCTACTTGTCCTTAAGCAGCCACTGGAGATAAATACTTTCCGAATGACCAGGATACTATCAGTTATGGGGAGGATATGGGACATGGTGGCTCAGTGGGTTAGGACGCTGAACTTGTCGATCGGCAGTTTGGCGGGTCGAATCCCAAGTGCCGCATAGCAGAGTGAGCGCCTGTTACTCGTCCCAGCTTCTGCCAACCTAACAATTCTAAAGCACATAAAATTGCAAGTAGAAAAATAGGGACCACCACGGTGGAAAGGTAACAGCGTTCTGTGCGCCTTTGGTGTCTAGTCATGCCGGCCACATGACCACGGAGACATAGTTGGACAAGCGCTGGCTCTTTGGCTTTGAAACGGAGATGAGCACTGGCCCCTAGAGTAGGAAATGACTAGCACGCATGTGCGGGGGAACCTTTACCTATGGTTTTTCCGAATGGCTCTGTTGAACGAACATCAAAGGAGTATGTGTCCAATGGTCTCCACCTCTCCTCAGGCACAGGAGCAGAGTCTTTTAGACAGTGGTGTCTTTTTATAGTTGCCATACAGGACAGCCAATGGAGACGCATGGCACAGTGCGAGCGAGAGTACTTTCTGGTGGTTTACTGACTCCAACTGACTAAGATACCTGGCAAGTGTAACCACGTATCTAATAGTCTGGAGCCAGAAACAGCGGAGCTATACCTAAGTCCGCTTGCCTCTCGATGTCCTCTACTCTTTGACGCACGGTTTGTTTTGCTTGGTCGTAGTCCAATTTGAGAATTGAGGCTGACGAGAAGCCTAGTTTGGCAAGGTTGGACTCGACTGCCATGATCCATGAAGAGGAGAATTTATCTTGAAGAATTAATTGACCAAGGCCTTGCAGAAAGCAATTAAACCTTAGCCAGATGTTGAAGGAAGCTCTACAGGTTCTTGCTTCAACTTTGGTCAATCCTGTCTCCAGGCGCAGAAGTGCATTTGGGACACAGCGCGGCATCTGGAGAATTGTTCTGATAAATTTGGATTGAACTCTCTCCAGTAGTGTAAACACAAAGCTGAGGGTCTGAGCAAGGTCCCGTAGAGAAGCTGTGCTAGTGACTTGGCAAGAAAGAGCTTAATTGGAGCTGGAACATAGTGGCCTCCCTTTCTGTGGAAAAAGTTAAGAATGGCATTCGCTGATCGTTGGCCAGAGGCAGCTGTGTATTCTCCATGGGCTTTTTGTGAGCTGGTGGCATGGATGACCACCCCTAGATACTTAAAAGGTGGTTACCTGCTCTATTTTGTAGCTATTTAAATACCATGAGTACCGTTTGGGCCTTTTTGCAAAAGCCATAACCTCTGATTTCTCGTAATTTATGTCCAGTTTATTATATTTGCAATACTGGACAAGGGCTCGCAAGGCTCTTTGAAGAAGTCCTGGAGAGAATCACAGCATCATCTGCACAGAGCAGCAGAGCAATTCTTCGGTCACCTATTTTTTTGGGGTGGTGGTTTGGATTATTTAACCATTTTACCATATTTATGTAAAAATTGAAGAGCAAGGGGGCCAAAATGCACCCCTGTTTAACCCCCTTTTGAGTTTCAACTGACCTCAAGAGAGACACTTGCATATTACACCTAGTTGGCACTTAATGTTTGCATATAGCAAAAATGAATTAAGTTTTTAAACGATTGAGAATCAGATGAATTGGGTGTCCTTTTGACTTCAATATGAGCCCATCTCAGCTGCCGTCAGAATCCCTTTGCATCACTATTAGATCCAGAGGTCATAGGAAGGCAAACAAGAGCCTCACATCTGAGAGCTGCCAATGAATGAGAAATACATGAAATGAGAGGTTGCAGGTCTTGTCTAGGTTGCAACTTGTTGAGGTCACTTACAATTTCTAGAGCACACTGTGGGTGACAAAGTTGGATCTGAATTAGAATTCAGTTGCCTTTTGGTAGCCCTGCATCAAAGAAAACAGCATTTGGCTGGCGGTTGTTCTCTGGAGCCAAAAACTGCATCCCACCACATGTACAGGCTCTGAATGCTAACATAAAAAGCCAGTGTGACCTCTCTGCTCAAAGGGCTAATAGCATGATATTACAGCGATCAACAGCTCTCTCTTCTGTGCCTTGCATCATGATGAACATCCTTCCTGATGGAGTTCGGTGAAGCCTGGGCTTTGTTAATTGGTCATCCAACTGTGAAGGTCCACCTCTGGCCATTACTTGAGCTTTACTCTGATGGAAAGAGTCAGCTTTCAGAGAGCTGAAGTGAGACAATTAGAGGGTCCCCCCCCCCTGCCATGTTTTCACATTCTTTTTCTTCCATGTGCTGTCAGGTAATGTCCAACAAAGTTTGCAAACTTTTAAAATATTCTCAAATGTGAACAGTCTAGATCTTTTGCAAGAACTTTAGATTCAGGTACATGGCTAGTTGAGGACCGAATATGGGGATTCCACCTTGAATAGGGCCTGGGGTGATCGCTTTGCTTAGCTCTAGCTGAGGGAGCTTCTGTTTTGAAAGGCAGAGCCAAACAACCAACTTTTCCGTCCTGTCTTGTCCTGTCTTGCTGACCTTTTGGACTCTTGTTCCATAAAAGATCAGTTGGGCATGTGAGAAGTAGGTCCAAGGGTTCTCCTGCTGTATTAATTTTCCTACAATCCAGAAGGCTCTCCAAATTTGCATTTTTTTTCTGAAAGCTGAAAATAGCTAGGATGGTTTTGCTCTATAGTTTCTTCTCTGATGGATACAGCAGGTTTCAATTGTCAGGCTATGAACCCTACTGCTTTTAGGACAGCTGCATGCTTCTAGCTTGCTAACAGAGATGGGAGGAAGGTGGGGAGAACTTTGAAATCAGAGGTGTTCTTACCATTGTGAGACATGAAAATTTCTTTTGGTGAACTAAAGTGTCTTCTCTTCTCATACTAATGGGAAATGTATTGGATAATGTGACCTGAATTGTCAGAGAGAGGAGGAGATTCGTTCTATTAACTGCTTCCCACCGCTTCTTCAGAGCTAGCTTTCACTTTAAACCGGTGGTAATGATTCTATCCAAAAAAGTTTACATTAGAGTAATTAATGGCTCTGGTGTTTTTCTTAGTTGGTCTTTTCAGCTGGAGGTTGACATCAATATCAAATGTAAAATGTTAGCAGAGGAAAGTGAAATGAGTGTCTGTGACCTATAATGATCTCTCAAGATCTTGAAACTAACACTGAATCTCGGTTTTCAAAGGATTTTGAAGTCATACTATAAATGAAGGTTGCAATTCATCTGCACTGTGAAAAACACAAGTCTTGACATCTTGTTCAGAAGTTTGGTGATTTTTTTTCCTCCGGATGTTCTCTTGAACTTTGTCTTCCTGGTTAATGTGACACAAGACGGAAAAATATTGATTTTAAAAAGCACACATGAAGTTTTCCACCTTAACTGGATTTGGCAAATCTCTTGAAGATGGAGCTGATAGCAGTAAATAAAATTTGAAGAATATGACTGTGTCATCTATTTTTCACAAATTATTGAAAAACAGCAAAAGCACTAAAAAGCACTGGGATTTATTGAAGTGGAAAATACTAATATATACCTAGCCATAGTTTCTGAATTGTGGTTTTCTTTTTTGTCTCCAGACACAAACAACACATGCAGTGTGAGGTGTGGGTCTCTGGTTGAAAGGCAGGTGATAACCTTCATTCACCTCATCTCCAATCTGTAATGTCTCTCCTGGCAATTAGTTAGGAGGAAAAATATGCTTGGAAAAACATGTCACTGATAATAAATGGGGAGGTCATTTCCTTTGGTGGGACTGGGTGGATCTGTCTGGGCCTTTGTGTTCACCTGTCCCTTGGTCAAAGAGGAGGGGATCCATTTGACAATGAGGAGAACACAGAGGACTCTTCGGACTGACCCCTATTTGTTGGAAGTTTGGGTTGCTGCTTCCCTTTGCCATGATATTGCTGCTAATTACCACTGGGAGTCTCCCTTCACATTTTATGCTTTCAAAAGCATCCCAGATTTTTTGTAAGACTTTGTAAAATGCTTAGGAAAAAAAAGAGTTTGCTAATGCAAACAATGCATTGCACCTCAAAGTTATTTTGTTTCCCAATTTTATTTATTTATTTATTTTAATTCCATTTATATCCCACCCTTCTCCAAAGACTCAGGGCGGCTTACAAGCTTAGCAGTAGCCTTCATTCTATGTATATGCCTGCTTATTAGGGCTTTCACACACACCCCAAGCGGCATTATTACAAAGTCAGCTTATTGCCCCCAACAATCTGGGTCCTCATTTTACCTATCTCGGAAGGATGGAAGGCTGAGTCAACCTTGAGCCTGGTGGGACTCGAACCTGCACTAATTGCAGGCAGCTGGTGTTACTGAAGGAGGCATTAGCCCACTGCTCCACCAAGGCTCTTTATTGAATAGGAGGTTCCAAAGTTTTGTGATTGTCTTGAATATCTTGCATCCTATTTAGTTTTTAAATGTTGTAAATCTAAAGCAGGGGTGTCAAACTGCCGGCCCACAGGCTGGATGTATCATAGTGAAACCACACCCACCCTATTGCTGGCAATGGGGGAAAAGTCATGATACATCACATGACATTGCAAGTTTGACACCCCTGATCTAAAGCATCCATTTTTTACATATGAATGAAGACTAGTACTTTTTGGCTGAATCAGTATCAGTGATCATTCTGGAGCATGTTCCCACAACAGATTAAACCTAGCTTAGTGATATCCATGATTATAAGATCCACTTGATACACTGTAGGCCACCTAATAACTTACATGTTGCCCCAGTTTGTCAATAGCCCTTCAATTTGTAAAGTATGTTGGAAGCAGCTTGTCAAATGACATTACTGGCACTTTTTTTAAATAGTGAAAATTTTAAAAATCAAAACTCAGGTTGGCTCAAAGGGGCATTCCTTTGTTTCCATTTAGTCTTTTACACTGTCTTGAAGGAAAAGTCTTCATTGTGGTTCAGTCCAAGCCGGGGATAAACAACATGGCGACTGCTTTAGAAAGAAGGTTGCAGTTTATTGAAGAGGAGTGCCAGACAGGAAGATGGCTCTGGAAGAAAAGAGAGAGAGCACATGTAGGGAGTGGGTTTTTATACCCTCTGGAGCTCTTGAGGTTGTTTCCTGTTCCTGTTTGAGGCTTTGTATTTCCTGTGTCATGTATTTTGACCTGTGTCCCTTTGGCATCTGTGGGTTAATTCTTTTATGTCTTGTTTTAGAGTTTGGGTGGGCTATGTAGATTTTAGGTGTCATTGTCTTCTTAACCTTCTAGCTGGGGGCCTCCAACCTTCCTGGATTATTTACATCTGCATTTCTATAGAACTGGTTTCTGCTTGGGGGACGCAGATTTGGGGCTATTAAGAAAAACTGGACATGCTTTTCTGCCTCTTTAAGATCCTTTGAGGAAATATGTTTTTTCTGTCCTTTTAATATTTCCTTCTCTGTGAGGCTGACTTCCCACAATTGGAGAGAGAGAGAGAGAGAGAGAGAGAGAGAGAGAGAGAGAGAGAGAGCACACCCGGGAGCTGTTGGAATGCAAATTTGCAGTTGCTTCTTCCATATAAATAACAAGAAAAAAGCCAAGGAAACAGCTGGTCCACTTAAGAGAGAAGATAACAAGGAAGTAGCAGGCTGCAGAGAGAAAGCAGAACGGCTTAACTCATTCTTTGCATCAATCTTAATGCAAAAAGAAACTATAGCCCAACCTTCCAAAAACATAGCTGTAAAAGACAGACTAGAAATAAAAATTAAAATAAGCAAGAACACCTATCTGTTCTTGATGAATATACATCACCAGGACTTGATGTCAGCCTCCATCTTTGCTTGCTTGCTGTCAGCTGTCATGGCAACGGGGAGGAGAGAGGGAGCAATAAGCAGTTGAAAGAGGGAAATGCGTTTCAGGAGACAGAGATGGTGGAAATTCTTCATGAAGTTGTGTAACAGCCAACTTGGACTTTGCTCATCTTGCTGCTTGGTACGCAGCAGCCAGAGATGGTGCACCTGATTCAAAGACTTTCCCAAAACATTTTTGGCTGCTGGGTGAACTCTGGTTACCTAGTTGCAAGGGGGTGGGATTTTGCATTTGTTACAATTTGATGCTTCAAATTGTTTTGCCTCACCTTTACCTTTTCTCTAAATTTATGAAGGTTTTTTTCCCTAGGATTTGGGTAGAGGCAGCCCTGACACCTGATTGATTACATCCCAGAGTTCGGAAGGAGTTGGCAGATGTTAACTCGGAACCATTGTACCATATCTTTAAAAAATCCTGGAACACGGGGGAATTACCTGAGGTTTGGAAAAGGGCTGATGTAGTTCTCATCTTCTAAAAGGAAAAAAAACAGACACAAAAACTATAGACCAATCAGCCTAACTTCAATACCTGGGAAGATCCTGGAAAAATAATTAAAAAAACAGATCTGTGAACATCTAGAAACAAATAAAGTTATAACTAAAAGCCAGCATGGGTTTGTTAAGAACAGATCATGCCAAACCAATATTTCATTTTTTGACAGTGACTATATTGGTAGACCAGCGAAATGCTGTGGACATAATAGACTCAGCAAGGCATTCAACAAGGCATTTTTCTCTCTGTACTCTTAAGAACAGCCCAGTGTTACCAGGAGTGAATGTTTTAAGTTCATTTGCTGGAAAAGTTTTTCTCTTGCATTTACTGTATGTGTTGGGAAAGTCGCGATGGGCCGGACACGACTTTGCAGCTAACAACAACAAACATGTTGCAAATGTTCAATTTCAGAAATGAGACCTTTCATTTATGATTTCTTTCTCTTACCAGAATCCAGCCTCTCTTTTCTCCTCATCTGTGATGTCCTCATTTTGTCTGCCTATCTGTTTCTTTAACCATTGCAGTATTAATGCCTTTCCAAACTCTGCCTGCAAGCTACACCCCCCCCCCCGCCCCAATTCTACTTCTCCTTTTCTTATCCTCTGTTCTCCATGCCTTTGTCTGCCTCTCCTGGGGGAGTCCACCCAGAAAGGGGGGAGATCTTGCTCTCATGTCTTTCAGCCCTACACAGATGACCCCCCCCCCCACACACACACAACCTTTGGAAGCAGAGCACAGTGACCCAGATGCTGCCTCCATTCATTTGAGCCAGAGAATTGGGTTTGAATCCAGCCATCCACTAAAAAGCCACCATGCAACCAGAGTGCAACAAATCTTCCCAGGTCCTACTATTCCTCCAGAGGCCTGTGAAAGATGCAGAGGAAGGAAGGAGTCCTGGAGCCATTGATCCCCATGTGAAGCCTCAGAAGACAACAGGGGAAGACTAGCGGGGTAGGGCAGAAACTCATTCTCAGATCTTCTTTCTTGCCCCATTTGTATTGTAACAAGCCAGTTGAACGTATTTATGGAGTGACGGCATTTGGGAATAGTTGACACAGCAAGTCCTGAACACCTTGGATTTCTGTCTGGTGAGAGGAAAATTTATCCAGAATGTTTGTATTGCCTGTTTTGTATTAGTAGCTGCACACACACACACGGACACACACCATTCATAATCACACTGAGTCTATCTCTTTCACCTACTTTCAGTAAAGCTCCAGCCTGATTCTTGCCTGTGTCATTAAAGCTTTGCATGCACAAGTTCCTGCAAATTCCAAGGTTTATGGAACCAGCCCCCCTCAGGTGACTTGCAATTCATATGCCCTCACTGAGGAGGTAGCAGAAAAGAGATCTCCAAACCCAAGCCCTGAATATCTTGCACTGGTGGATTCAGACTGAGAATCCTAGGGCTCACTATGTGCAATTTAAGAAAATTTAACAGCCTGGCTTCCATACTGGCTAACCTCAATTGGACATTACAAACCTGGATGCACTGAACTAAGAGCTAAGGCAGGAAACAACCCTTGAAAATGGGCAACCAGTGGTTATGTACTGAGGCAGACCATGGCTGTGAAGAATTTTGAGAGGCATGTGCTTCAAAACCTGACTGGATGTGCAAAGTGACATCCAACATTTGAAAAAGAATTGGCATGGAATAGTGGAAACTATAAATTTCTTTTCCATCTAAGAGAACTTTTGCCCTGGCTTTAGACCAGGGGTGTCAAACTCAATTTCATTGAGGGCCGCATCAGCATTGCCTTTGCCCTCAGGGGGCCGGGTGGGTGTGGCCTGGGGGGCGTGGCCTACTGGGTGGGTGTGGCTAAAGTGCGTATGTCCTACTGGGTGGGCATGGCCAGCTCTACATCGTTCGCATCAAGGGTGCCTATGGGGTCCTGGGCAGGAGTGGGACAGATCTGGGGGTCTTTGGCAGAAGGAGGGTCTCTGGGCCAGGGCCAAGGCAGTGGGGGCCATTCCCTCACTGTTTCCAGGATGGCTTCGCGGGCCGCATGAAACCACTTCGTGGGCCGCATCTGGCCCCCGGGCCTTGTGTTTGACATGTCTGCTTTAGACCTTCATGGTTGAACTCTTATTAGTGCCTTCCTTTTTTTTGCATTAACAGTTTAAAGCTTGTTTACCAAGTCTCCCTGATCAGATCAATTTTAATCTTGTGCCAGTAAAAGTGTGTCACCCACACTATTATGGCATAAAGGGGGGATTTGTGGGAAGTCAGCCCCCCTCCCCCGAGAAAGAAATATTTTTGGAAATATTTAAAAGGCAGAATATATCTCCCTAAAGGATTTTAAAAGCAGAAACACCCCCCCCCCAAAGTCTCTGTCCCAAACAGAAACCAAGTCTGCAGAAATACAGATGGGATAATCTTGTCAGAAAGACTTGAGTCAGGAAACTGGGATTAGGAAGAAAGATCCTTAGAATCAACAATCCCTCACACCAAAAAATCTAAGAGTCATCAGCCCCAGCCCCAGGGAAGCAGGATTGACCTTTGGGACATAATAGGATTACCACTATCAGAATACCAGAAAGGCACACTCAGACTCAGGTCAAAGTTCATGCCACAGGAACAACTCCAAACAAAGGGCTCCAGAAGGTATGAAAACCCACCATTCCCTACTACACATGCTTTTTTACTCTCCTTTCTTCCAAAGCCAGCTTTCTGTCTGGCTCTCCTCTTCAATAAACTGCAACCTTCTTTCTAAAGCAGTCACCATGTTGTTTATTCCCGGCTTGGACTGAAGCATGATGAAGACTTTCCCTTCAACACTGTATAGCTTGCTCTGGGGATTTAGGCTCTGAGTCTCCTCTGCTTTTTTCTAGGAACCCTTCTGGAAGTGCCTGGTTGTCCTGCTCAAGCTGATGCTCAAACTGCTCCACTGGAACCAGTCCTTGTAAAAGAACGTCTCATCTGTCCTTTTGGCCTGAGAGACTCCATTGCCATCTAGTGGCACAGAATTCTCTGGCCACCTGCTGGGTGGGACACCTTCTCACCTGGGAAGATAGAGGCTCCCACAGCCTCTGGCTGTGTCCTGGGGGAACTTCTGCTTTGCTCTTGAAGATATTGGCTCTATTTGTAGTCACTCATCTAGAAGAATCTAAATAGGGTGAGAGCTTGCAAGGTTTTGCTCCTCCATGTCACTCCCGCTGCTCTGCATCCCTCCTCAGTGACTGAGTGCTGCCCAGGATGCACCTGCCCCTCATTTCTTTGCTTAATTGTGGGCAAGCCACTTGGCTGTTTCTGTCCAGGAGGTTTGGTAGGAGAATTCATTTATTGGTTTTAAAATTCCTAGGCTGTGCACAGGCTGGAGGATTTTGCCATGAGTTACATTCCATAAAACTCAAAGAAATAATAATTTAAGACAAATACTGTAAAACAAAATAGTGTCCAAAAAGAAGCAGTTAACAGATTAAGAGTGGTCCAAGAGCCCAAATGGGACCAGACACAAGCAACAGAACATAATCAAAGTACTGTCTTAGACTTTAAAAGAGCTGATTTTAACAAACTTAGGGTCAGGCCCCTCAGATCCTTATTGGGATGCTGCCTTTTTGTTGAGAGGGAAGAATCATTGAATTCTCTGTGGTGTCTTTCTTTCGCTTTGTTCTTCTACACTTTGATGTATCTCTTGGGGTGTGAAAGTGGGGGAGAGGGATATGGCTGAGACCATCTGCAACACCTGGGAACAGCACCTTATGCTCTCTCAACTTCCAGTTCCCATAACAACTTCACACCTTTGGTTTGGCTGGGTATGGACTGGGGAGTCGGGCACTTGGGACGGATCTTGAAAAGGGGAGTTTAATGTTACATGTTCACGCAGGAAAATTTCAGATCTTGCCTTGCCTTTCTGCTTTCACTGTCTCTCAATAAAAGTTCTTGTTGAAACAATGCCAGTTTCAAGAGTTCTGCTTTCTTGGGAGTAGTAGCTGAGGCAGGACCTTATATTAGGCAAGATCTGCAAAGTGGCCAACCCGGAGGGATTACAGCCTTACCTCAGGGACCGTGCACATGATGTCCAACCATGGCAGCAAGCAGGAGGAGGCTGAGTACTAGGCAGAGACCTCCACAAAGACTCACCCCAAGGAAAGCCCCTCCAAGTGGATGGGGGAAATCTCCCAAAGCCAAGAAGATCCATTTGTATTGAGAAAAAGGAGGACTGGGAAATGAGAACCTGGAAGGTTACTTTTGCCCATGGAAGCAGGAAACTGGGGTGGAAGCGTGAAATGGAGCTACTCTACACTGATGATGAGGCAGGTGAAGAGCCAAGCCAAGCTAACTGGTTCCCAAAGCGGGTTATAAACGTGATGGTGGAAGCCTTCCAGAACTTGAAATGGCAAGAAGTTGGCAGCCATGGAGAAGCAAGTGAGGAACTGGCAGAGGGGTCTGCATGAAGGGAAAGTGAGTCTCCCATTCCCGAGACCTTGGCAGACACTGCAGCTTCTGCAGGAGGGGTGACAACCGCCACAGCTACTCCAGCTTGAGCTGTGCCAGGGTGTAATGTCCAGAAAGTCAGTGGAAAGGGAGCTCCATGCTTGGCATTACGTTTGATGGGGACCCTCAATAACTGGGATTCTTCCTTGTCCACATTCTCACCTATATTCAGGAGTATGGGCAGGAACTTCTCAGCAAAGGAGCCAGAGTCAGGGCCGCCAACCTAGCTCTGGGAGGTGCCATGGCCAGATAGATGGTGACCTTACATAACATTGATGCACCTGACCTTCGAAACTTCAACTGCTTCATGGCAGCACTGAGAAGGCAGTTTGAAGACCCCTTAGTGGATTGGAAGGCACAGGACTGCATCAAGAAAGGCTGCCGGCCCATAGCTGCATACACCAAAGAGTTTTGGGACCTGGTGTGCCACTTCAACTGGCCAGAAGACATCCTGATGAGCTGTTTCAAAGACGGGCTTAACAACAACTTGTACCATGCCTGCATTGCTTGAGGGGCCTCTGCCCGCCTCCATGACTGGTGCATTTTGGCTGAAGAAGCAGAGTTTGACCAAGCTCAGAATCAGCATCGATTGGGCAGAGTGTAGAGACAATCCCCGCTAGAAGGCAAAAGGGAAGCAACAAAGCCTTTGGCAGCCACACTGCATTCAATCACTTGCTTCAAATGTGGCAAGAAAGGCCACTAGGCTGTGGAATGCCTCATGAAAAAGACAGAATCATCATTGGGGGGAAAACTGACCAAGCCCTTCCAGTGCCCAAAAGATGCACCCCTGAAGAGCCTGGAGTTCATAGAGTTCCATCCTGCCCAAAATAGGGATGGGGAACCCCGACTCCACCAGAGAAAAAGCTGGGGACATCCGACAGTGACTATGATGACAACCCCCTGGTGGATTTCTCCTTCTTTTAAGGGGGGGGGGAGCATGTCAGGTCCCCTCAAACCTCATTCTCAGGGCTCTGTCATTCTGTTGGGAAGGAGGAAGATCCACTCTGTTGGGAGGGGATAAATCTTGTGGGCTCTGGGATGTATTTTTTTTTTACTTTGTTCTCTTCACCTTTGATGTATCTGTCTAGGTGTGAAAGGAGGGGGAAGGAATGTGCCTGGGCCCATCTGCTTTATCTTTACCCACTGGAAGAGACTGGGAAGAAACTGAAATGCCTGAGAACCGTGCCTTATCACTCTGGTTCCCATAACAACTTCACACCTGTGGATTGGCTGAAATCAAAGTTGGGCACTGGGGAGGGATTTGAAAGGGGAGTTTTAATGTAACATTTCGTGTGAGAGTTATTCAGATCTTTCTTTGCTTTTCTGCTTTTAATGTCTCTCAATAAAAGTTCCTGTTGAAACAATGCCACTTTCAAGAATTCTGCTTTCTTTGGAGTAGTAGCTGAGACAGGACCTTACACAACTTCACACCTTTGGATTGGCTGGGCATGGACTGGGAAGTCAGGCAGTTGGGAGGGGTCTTGAAAGGGGAGTTTAATGTAACATGTTTGTGTGAGAAAATTTCAGATCTTGCCTTCTCTGTCTGCTTTCACTACCTTCCAATAAAAATTCCTTTTTGAAGCAATGCCAATTTCAAGAGTTCTGCTTTTTTTTTTGAGAATTAGCTGAGGCACGACCTCACACTCAAAGAGATCCTGGGAAAGATCCCATGGATGAAAATCTTAAAGGGGAAATCAACTCAAGCAGCTTGGGAAAGTCTTAAAAATGCAGTTCAATTCAATAACACTAAAAAAAAGAAAAACAAGAAAACCAAGAAACAAACAGCGTGGTTGCCTAAACTCAGAAGAACTCAGAGAAAAAAAGGATAAGTACAAAAAATGGAAGGAGGGACATATAATTAAGACAGAATACCAACAAATAGCCCAAACATGCAAAGATGAACTTGGGAAAGCTAAAGCTTTGAATGAAGTAAGTCTTGCAACAAATGTCAAAAACAATATAAAAAAGTGTCTTTCAACATATAAAAAGCAAGAAAAAAGTCAAAGAAACAATAGGTCCACTAATGGGAGAAGATGGCAAAGAAGTAACTGGCGGTAGAGAGAAAGCAGAACTGCTTAATTCACACTTTCATCTGTCTTCACTCAAAAAGAAAACAATACTCAACTTACCAAAAACAGATCTGTAAATGATAGGTTAGGGATGCAAATTAAAATATGCAAAAAGTAAGTGAACATCTGTCAGCTCTAGATGGATTCTAAGCATCAGGATCATCAGGTCTTGATGGACTACATCCCAGAGTTCTGAAGGAATTGGCAAATTCTTGGAGCAACGGGGAACTACCTGAGAATTGGAAAAGAGCTGATGTAGTTCCCATCTTTTTAAAAAAGGGGGGGAAAGAAACAGATCCAGGAAACTACAGACCAATCTGCCTGAACTCAATACCTGGGAAGATCTTGGGAAAGATAACCAAGCAACAATTCTGTGAACACCTACAAGCGAACAAAATTATAACCAGTAACCAACATGGGTTCATCAAAAACAAATCATGCCAACTAAGTCTTATTTCATTCTTTCACGAAGTGACTAAATTAGTGGATCAGCGAAATGCTGTGGACATAGTATACTTAGATTTCAGTAAAGCATTTGATAAAGTAGACCACAACCTACTTCTCGCAAGCTAGAAAAATGTGGGATAGACAACACCCCACCACCCCACCCCTGATCGGTCTATAACTGGCTGACAAATCATCCTCAGTGGAACTACATCTACATGGAGGAAAGTGGTGTTGCCTCTAGTTTGGGTCTGAACCTGTTGCTGAGGCCGATGAAGAACACCAGACATGAGGTTTTGTGTTCTTTTATTGAAGCGCTTCAAGAAAAGGGATCCTGGCCAAAACGCCTAGGAACCTTGAATCACAGAATTAAGAAAAGCTTTATTCATTTCCACTAAAGCAGAATGCGGGATAAGGATATATAAGAAATATCAACTAATAAACATTTTGGTAATGATCTAACAATTATACTATTGGTCTCTTACTGTCCCTATTCCCAAGCCGTGGCTAATGAGTGCTTCAGGTGTTCCTAACTTTTGCCTGAGGGCTACAGGATGCCTAACTCTTTGTTACTTTATCAGCTTTCTAATCACCAAGAATTGTTATAAGCTTTAAATGTGCATATTCCCTGTGAATAAGCATTCTTTGTTCTTGCCAGGCAAACTCCACAATTACAGGCTTCCTGGTCTCTTTTCAAGTGTATGTGTGCTGCCACCATGTGGCTGTTTTGGGAAATTATAATATGCTAATTGGGTCTACCAGCACCTTTCCCCTTTGTGATGTATTTCCTATCCTGCTCATGATGCTGTACTAGGATCCACCCCTTCTGGGTGGGACTTCCCCCTTCTCCTTGTTCCCTTGTGTTCCATCCTCCATTGTAACATCTGAACACAAGCCATGCGGACAGTAATCCTGTTACTGTCTTTTGACCTTAAAGTACCATCCAGACTTCACCTGACCACACCTTCTCTGCTGTAATATTCTTCTACATGCAAAATAAAGGTATTTCACATGAACCAGGTACTTTACGAGTTCACTATCTGGAAAGGGCCGTTAAATGTGACTAAATTCGCTTAAACAGACCAGCGCAAGTGTCTTAACAAGGAATTAAATCACAATCACAACGTGCTTTCGAGGCTTCAACTGGTGCAGAATGCAGCCGCGCGAGTTGTGTTGGGGTCTCGCGATACTCCCATGTTACACCTCTGCTCCATGAGCTGCATTGGCTTCCAGTTGCCCTCCGGGTGAGATTCAAGGTGCTGGTGATGACCTATAAAGCCCTACATGGCATGGGTCCGGATTACCTACGGCAACACCTGCTGCCAGTGTCAACCTTCCTCCATCCAGTGTGCTCCCACAAAGAGGGCCTCCTCAGGGTGCCACCGATCAGAGAATGTCGACTGGTGGCCCCCAGGGGTAGGGCATTCTCTGTGGGCGCACCAGACCTGTGGAACCACTTACCAGTTGAGCTCCGGACAGCCCCCGACCTTCGTTCCTTCTGACGTGATCTAAAAACTTATTTATTTGAACAAGCCAACCTGGTCTGATGGGTTTGGGGTTTGGGTTTAACATGGATTTTAACTATTGTATTATATCGGGCATAATTATTTAATGTTTTTTAACTTTTGTACTTTGTATTTTGATATTTATTGCCCTGTACACTGCCCTGAGTCCTTCGGGAGAAGGGCGGTATATATCTCATAGCCTTGCTTTGTCTTAGCTGACCGCCCATCAGTGGGGTACTCCAACATTCCATTCTGGGCCCAATACTCTTCAGAATCTTCAAAAACCATCTAAATGAGGGAATAGATGAGGAACTCATCAAATTTGTAGCTGGCAGGAATACCCAAGACAAGCTGGGCTAGAAGACAACCTGAGGATCCAAAAAGATCTTAACAGATGTGAACACTGGGCCCCATCTAACAAAATGAAATTCAGTGTAGATAAAACTAAGGTTTTACACTTAGGCAAGAAAAACCAATTGTTTAGGTACAGGCTAAGAGAAACTTGGTTTAATGCCAATAATTGTGAGACGGATCTTGGAGTACCAATGGGACTTAAATATGAACCAACAGGACAAGAAGCAACAGATGGAAACTAGTCAAGGAGAGAAGCAACCTAGAACTAAGGAGAAACTTCCTGACAGTTAGAACAACTAACCAGTGGAACCACCTGCCTCCAGAAGCTGTGAATGCTCCAACACTGGAAGTTTTTAAGAAGAGACTGGCCATCCATTTGTCTGAAATGGTATAGGGTTTCCTGCCTGAGCAGGGGGTTGGACTAGATGACCTCCAAGGTCCCTTCCAACTTCTTCTTCTTCTTCTTCTTCTTCTTCTTCTTCTTCTT
>JAKJMR010000298.1:1045931-1058751 GCA_024449315.1 Daboia siamensis
TTATTATTATTATTATTATTATTATTATTATTATTATTATTATTATTGCACAATGTGCAGCAGCAGCCAAAAAAGCCAATGCAATCCTAGGGTGCATTAACAGAGGGATAGAATCAAGATCACGCGAAGTTTTAGTACCGCTTTACAAAGCCTTAGTAAGACCACACTTGAAATACTGTGTCCAGTTCTAGTCACCACAATATGAAAAAGATGTTGAGACTCTGGAAAGAGCGCAGAGAAGAGCAACAAGAATGATTAGAGGGCTGGAGGCTAAAACATACAAAGAATGGTTACAGGAATTGGGTATGTCTAGTCTAATGAAAAGATGAAGTAGGGGACACATGATAGCAGTGTTCCAATATTTGAGGGGCTTCTATAAAGATGAGACCACCTGCTGCCAACCTCCCATCACCCGGTTTGCTCCCACAGAGTCGGCCTCCTCAGGGTGCCGTCGGCCAGGCAATGCCGGCTGGTGACCCCCAGGGGAAGAGCCTTCTCTGTGGGCGCGCCGACCCTCTGGAATGATTTGCCCCTGGAGCTGCGGACGGCCCCTGACCTTCGGTCCTTCTGCCGCGACCTGAAGACATGGTTGTTCCAACAAGCGGGCCTGGACTGATCATGGTTTTTTAAATTTGGTTTTTATCGGCTTAAATTGTCCTTTATTTCTTTATTTATTGTTTAATTCTTTTTTAATCTTTGTATTCTATGTTTTTTAATTTTTTATTGTTGTGAGCCGCTCTGAGTCCTTAGGGAGAAGGGCGGCATATAAATTTAATTAATAATAATAATAATAATAATAATAATAATAATAATAATAAAAATAATAATAAAAATAATAGTCAAACTATTTCCCAAAGCACCAAAAGGCAAGATGAGAAACAATGGATGGAAACTAACCAAGCAGAGAAGCAACCTCAAACTAAGGAGAAATTTCCTAACGATGGGAGCAATCAACCTATGGAACGACTTGCCTTCAGAAGTTGTGGATGCTCCATCACTGGAGGTTTTCAAAAAGAGACTGGACAATCATTTATCTGAAATGGTATAAGGTCTCCTGCTCAAGCAGGGGTTGGACTAGAAGACCTCCAAGGTCCCTTCCAACTCTAGTATTCTATGTTCTGTGTTGTTCAAGAACAGTAATACTGATGTTGTCTTCTCTGACGTTTGTCAAGGTTGTAAATGAATGCTTCATAATGTGCCATTCCCTGGCAAATCTTAAAACCTGCTTGCAATTTTTGAGGAGGGTGTGGAAAAGAAGTGGGGTGGGGATTTCAGTCCATGGGCCCAGAATAATCTCATCTCATCTCATCTCATTTTTGTGCCACATTTATTGCAAGGCTCTGAACACCATAAATACCAAATTCGTAAATACAAAACCCAAACTGTAAAAACACAAATGTCAAAGACAAAGTCCATTAACTGCAATTCCTGCCAGTTCCTTCTCCAAAGGCCTGGTGAACTGAATGTCCTTCATGTCTTTTCACAACACAAGTAATTTATGGAGTGCTGCTGCTATCTTGCACTGGGTCTTTTTTTTTAAAAAAAACCCAGTCTGTAACTTCTTTGTCGGATAACCCTTTGTTCTGACCATCTTCATCTTCTTTTGGATCCCTTTCAAATTCTGTCTCTTAGTATTCCTCCTCCTCAGCTGACTTGGCTAATCTGGCCAAGCCCTGTAATTGAACTACATTTGGTTTGCACTTGTTTCTAGCCCCCTCCTCAACACAGGAACTTTATTCCACCATTTCTGAGAGATGAGGAACCAATTCTGTTTATGCGTGTCCAATGAAACTCTCTGCCCATCACTATGTTGTGAGGCTCTGATTGTACCCAGTGGTAACTTTGAGTCGTAGAACCTCAGTCCTCCTTAAGGTCTCCGTACCCAGAACATGTATTCCCAGCAACCTTAATGTTGAATCTTCAAGACAAGACAGCAGAAGGCAGTTTTCCCCTCCTTGTGGATGATCAGAAAGGCCCTGAAGATGATCTCTGATCAGCAGACTCTGTTGATGCTATTTGCCATGACATCACCTGACTCGGAGGGAAAGTTTCTCCATCAGACAAATAACAACAAATGCTCTGGCCCAACTTTCCCTGTCCTGGTGACTTCTAGAATAGTTGCAGTTCACCTTCAAATATCTCCACTCCTCATCTTGAGGGCAGCTGTTCATATTTCTGTTCATGTTTCTCAGCTACTTTTCTCCTTAGCTGTTGCAAAACCAATGTAACCTAATACAGTTTGAACAAGGATATGAGGCAAGGGTTTCAAATGTGGTCCATAGAAGTTATTGCAGATGTTCCATAATGTAGTAACAACTAAACATAAAAATAATTTTTAAAATTCTGAAATCTTACAAGAATTGGCATTCTTTCTTAGGTTCCTAGCATTTTTCCAGGATCTCCTGAAATTTCTGAGGGGAATAACAAATTCATAGAAACATAGAATCATAGGGCTGGAAAGTACCTTGCAGGTCTTCTAATCCAGGGCTTTTCAACCTTTTCACAGATTGTACCACTTTTAGGATAAAGCAATATTCAAGAACCGCCAATTGCCTAGCAAGGTGTCAAAAACTTGATGACCAAAAAAAGAAAAAAGAAAAAGAGTGATAAAGTGACTTACAAAACTTCACTTAGTGACTTTTCAAAGTTACAACAGCACTGAAAAAAGTGACTTATGACCATTTTTCACACTTCTGACCACTGCAGCATCCTCAGGGTCATGTGATTTACATCTGGATGCTTGGCAACTGATTCATATTTATGATGGTCCCAGAATCATTGTGATCCCTTTTTCCAACCTTCTGACAAGCAAAGTCAGCGGGGAAACCAGATTCACAACTGTGTTACTAATTTAACAACTGCAGTGATTCACTTAACAAATGTGGCAAGAAAAATCATAAAATGGGACAAAAATCATTTAAGAAATTTCTCACTTGGCAACAAAAAATTTGGGCTCAGTTGTGGTTGTAGGTAGACGACTCTCTGTGCACCCATTTATCACTTTCAATGGGAAACTTGTTCCTGTTTCTCTGACATTAACCTTTGTTCTGATCTGTCTCTGCTTCTCTCAAAGAAGCCTCTCCTCTTCTCCGTCTCTCTTTCCCCGTTGTCCTGTTTTTCTCTCCCTTTCCCTCCCACCCCCCCCCCCTTTATATCCTCTCCCCTCTCCCCTCCTCTTCCTTTTCTCTTCGTTGTAGCTGCAGCTGACTCCTTTCCCCGAGGCTGCACGTGTCTCCACCTCTCTTACTCTGTCCCCTTCTCTTTCCCCGTGGAGGCTGCGGACTGCTTCCAGAAATGACAATCGGCTGGAGCCCTGCGCAGATCCTGGGCACTCGGCAAAGCCCTGGCCACATTGCAGCACCAGCTGACTCTCCCACAGGCCTGTGTGGCATTGCCACTGCTTCAGCTCATCCCTCCACTGCACTTTTACACTTTTTTTTATAGTGCTTTTCAACCCGTCCTACGCTTACCACCTGCCTGGTGCCAAAGTATCACCAGTGGTGTGCGTAGCCTGCATTGAAAAGCACCGTTCTAATTCACCACCACCCTCCCTACCCAAGGCAAGAGGCCTTGTCCATCCTGGTCAAATGGCTGTCCAATCTTTTCTTGAAAATCTCCAACAATGGAGCATCCACACTTCTGGGGGGCAAGCTGTTCCACTGATTAATCATTCTGTCAGGAAATTCCTCCTTAGTTCTAGATTGGATTTCTCTTTAACAACCAGTTATTTATTGTCCTGCCTTTTGGTGCTTTGGAGAATAGATTGACCCCCCCCCCCTTCTCTGTATCAGCCCCTCAAATATTTGAACACTGCCCTCTTGCCACCTGTGCTGCTTCTCTTTGATAAGATAGATGCACCCGAGTTCCTGCAACTTGTAGGGACCTGCCCCAGGAAAGCAAAACTCTTGACTCCATTGAGTTGAACCAAAAGAATTTTCACTAGGAGAAAGTGGTGGCAGAAAAGTCAGGTGGAATCTGAAGGTCCCACACAAAGCACAAAGCAATTCTTTCATTTTCTCAAGCCCAGGCCCCCTGGCCACTGAAGCCAACGTGATGCCACAAGGTTGTTTTGAGAATGCTGAGGTGCTGGGTAAATAACAGACTGGGAAGGAGTCTGTTCCGTCTCCAAAGACAATCCTGCTCCCTAATTCCCAAGCAGTTACAGCAAAAGCGAAAGCAATCCTTCCTCACCACAACCACCCCGACCGAATGGCAGGACACGATTGGTGGACCTGACACAATCAGTGATTGTATGGTTTAGCCTGTGATCATCTTTGTTCTTGTGAGGTGTCTTGATCTTGTGAGATTGGAGCCTTTTCTTAAACACTAGTTTCTTTTAAAAATATTGGAATCCTATACATGGCATGTGGAAGGAAATCACGCAGGTTGCTGTATGATATTTTGGAATCTGCAGAGAGAAGAAAGTTGGCAATCAACTGCCCAGATAAGCCCCAACCTTCCTCCATAGATGGAATATAAACTGAAATAATGACAAAAGTGGTGACCTTTATTCACTTTTTCAGCTTGCAGACAGGGAGCGGCAGAAGCAGGTACCACGCCCACCCTGGCTCGGCAAAGGTGGTGATATGTCAAAAACATTGTGATATGTCACAATATGTCACATGATGTGATCGAGTTTGACCCCTGTGTTGTAGATCCTCTTCTTTTTGCCGGCCAAAGCTGCATCAGTGGTATCTTTGACAGAAACAGCTACACTTTTTGCTGGCTATTCTCACAATAACCTTCCTCGTTCTGGTGTTTGCCAACCTATTACAATGCATAAATGGTCTGTGTTGTTCATTTCATTTCAAAGTGCAACCCCCCCTTATGCAAAGTGGGAGTGACTGAGTAATATGCAGAGTGGCATCCTGTCTGTTCTGTGCCCATTGGCCGTACTTTGCCTCTTGGTCCTCCCATCCCATGGGGCGCTGTGTTTATCCCAACAGAACTCCTTTGAGAGTGTGTGATGACAACAGTAATCTCTCTCTTCCATCAGCTTGATACAATTAGAAAAATATTTTTAAAAGAGAAATATCCCAAAGATACCTGAGACGCTGTTGTTCATGGACAGACTAATCCTACACTTAGGTCTCCCACTTACTGTGTTCGCATGACATGCAAACATATAAACAATTTGATGGCTTAATAGGATGATCTAGTGCTCACAGATCACTGCAGTGACAAGATTGGGTTTCCCACAACAGCCACAATGCACAATTCCCTTCTTAGCTTCCTCTAATGTGATATGACACTTCAGCCTGTCTTTTCCAGCATTGCAGATTCCTCACCTGGAAAACCTCAGGCTAAACAAAGTTCTCTAAACTGGTGGTGCTTCCAGTTGAGCTCCATGGACTCTATAGTGCTGTGATAGTGGTGCTGCACCAACACTTTAGCACAAGGAGCATCAGTCTGCATGTGGCCCCTGCCCAGAGTGGGGAGAGAGTAATTTCAGGCTCCATGGCTCCATTGGATGCCAGCTCAGATGATGAGGAAAAGCCAGCTCCGGGGACTTCTGACAGGGACCATGGGGAGCACCAGAGGGACGCAGAAGGCTCTGTGTCAGGTTGGGATGGTCTAGGCAAGGCCTTGCCAGGAATGTTGGGGGAATCCAGAAGAGAGAGGCCACTGCACAGGCTGGAGGAGAGGTGCAGCTTCAGTCAGCCAGCAGAGAAGAGGAGGAGTTGCCATCCCTACACTCGATCCAAGGTTGTGCAGAGCTGAGCATAGGGAGGTCAGTGAGGCCACTCATAAGAAGGCAGCCTCATCCCTCTTAATGAGGCAAACCAGTCAGCACCTATTTACTTCAGGTGATTGGAGTAGGGGGATTGTCAGAGACAACTGTTCGTAATCTGTCCATCCATGAACAATTTGCTGCCTTGAATGCATTGACACCAAGCTACTTTCATTGGGTCTTGGACCTGCTGGAATCATGTTGCTGTTGTCATGTCTTGAACCCATTGAAGTCGAGTTCCCTTCGTTGTGCCTTGGACTCATTGATACCATGTTGCTTTCATTGTGTCTTGAACCTATTGATGCCATTCTGCCTTCAGGGTGCCTGGAGTCTGTTGAAGTTGTCTGGCTTTCATTGTGACTTGAACTCATGGAATCTGAATTTGCCTTGGTCAAGCCTTGAACCCCAAGCACTGTGGGGCTGTTATCCTGCTGAAATGTTCCTGTGCCCAAGTGCAAAAGGGACTGTGGCTGGACTTATACCATTGCCTTTGTTACATCCAGATCATTTGGAATGGACTGTCAAGCTATGAACCCTACTATCTTTAGGATCATTGTAATGCTGCTAGCTTGCCAACAGTTATGGGGGAGGGGGAAGGAAGAGTTTGGGATTCACAGATACTCAGTGTGAGAGCCAAAGCTGTTGAATGTTTTGATGGACTGAAGTTTCTTCTCATAACAATTGCTGGAAGATTCATTGGACAAGGTGACCTGAACTGTCAGAGAGAGGAGGGAAGGTTTTACTCTTTTAATTATCTGTTTCCTACCATAGTTTCAGAGTTAGCATTCATTCTACCTTGCCAGATTGTTTATGCCTAATAAAGTTAACATTGAGTTCACAATGTCTCTCGTGTTTTGCTTGGTTGGCCTTTTCAGCCGGAATATGACATGGACTTTAAAACACTGATCACATGGACTTGGGAATTGGGGATTGACAAGAAGGTTGGTTGTGTGAAATAAACATGCTTATTCCACTCTGCTGTGTGGATTGGGACAGGCTATCTTGTTTTAATGGGAAAGTTAAGAGGCAAAAATGAGTGCCTTAAACTATGGTTAAGTGTACATTTCACTCTGGGTCTTGGCCATAGTGTGTTACTTGAAAGGGAAGAGGAGAATCATATCCTTAATCTTTTCCCTTCCTTCATAGAATCATAGAATACTAGGTCTGGAAGGGACCTCAGAGGTCTTCTAGATCAACCTCCTGATCCATTCTCAGTCAAATAGTTGTACAGTCTATTTCTGAAAACTTTTGGTGATGGAGTACCCACAGTCCCAGGAGGTAAGCTATTCCATTGATTTATTCTTTTTAGTTCTATGTTGGCTCTTTTTTCAACAAACTTCTACCCATTACTTTTGTCCTCCTCTCTGGTGTTTTGGAGAATAAGTCAATTCCCTCTTTTTGGAAAGCCACCCCCCCCCCCCAAGTACTTATCATGTCCTCCTAATCGTTCTTTAGAATACAGAATAGAGTTGGAAGGGACCTTGGAGGTCTTCTAGTCCAACCACCTGCTCAAGCAGAAGACTCTATAGCTATCCATGGGCTTTTTGCCACTGTGGAAATCATGACTCTTCCCCAGGAACCCTTATTTCTCACTAGGAATTTGGGATAGAGCTTGCCTGTTGCACAAGGAAGTGCAGTTCAGGCCTGCTGTGACCCTCATTTAGAGTGACAAAACCCGGTTCATGCCTTTAGCAGCTGTAGCTCTTTGGGTGCAAGAGGAGGTACACCCATTGATGTGAAAGCTCCAGTTTCTCCTCAGATCACATATCCCTGCCAAGCAGAAACAAGGCAGTAGCAAAAGGAAATAGGTGGTTATGCGGTAGTGGATACCAAACTGACATTAATAACAATAATCACACAGAAAAAAATGGTTTTGAATTTACAATTTATACAATTTGATTGAAGCATAACGTTTGCCACTGAAATGCTCTGTTTTCTTGCATTGACTTTGTTGCCTTTACCTGTGAGTAGAATCTGTGGCAGAGGAAAGGAAATGATTTCTGCAAACTTTCTGGCCTGAGACAACTCCACTCGGCCTTGTCAAAAGGACTTTTAGGATTAAGGCTTCTTTATAATTAAGAAGACTGATGGAGGGTTCACTCCCAAAGGAAGGAACCGCAATTAACCCTAATGGGTCTCCATTCCCTTCAGAAGTAGATGAAAAATGCTGTGTTCCCTTTTGCGGCATTTAATAACTGGAATTCAGGGCATAAAGCAGGAAGGAGCAAGGAGCAAGGAAGGCAGCTGATCAGAAGGCTGTTCCGTTCCAGGCCAGGGCTTCAGAGATGGGTGGGCTCAGTTCGGGGCATGAGAGGGCAACCGGGGACTGTTGCTTGTCCAACAAGCCAGGTTAAATTGTGGTTGGATAATTTGGGAGGTTTTTTTAAAAAAAATGGGAGGGTGCATGGTACACTCAGAATATTTTTTTGGCTAGTAACAAAGATATTATATGGCGCAAGCTCTCCTGGATGCTTGAAGTGTTAGAATTAGAAAAATCTTAATTCAGTATTTCTCATCCTGGGCAGCTTGAAGATGTGTGAACTTCAACTCCATGCAGGCTGGGGAATTCTGAGAGTTGTAGTTCACCCATCTTCAAGTTGCCAAGGTTGAGAAATTCTGTCCTAATTGATATTCATCACCTGATTGTGAGAATGAAGCCAAGATGCTAGCTTGATGCCACTTAGACTTGGACTATCTATTTGGAATCTATTCAATTTGAAATAAATTGGACAGCAGAGTTTGTCCTGCGTTTAGCAACTGGAGAAGGATCAGCACCAAGAGAACCATGACTGCCATTTCAAATCTGTTGTTTCCCTTACAACCATACTTTCTGATGTAAAAAGGGGAGACCTGGGGGGGGGGATTATCTTAGTGCTCCCAGCTGGATGCAGCCCATTTTCTTTTGTTTTCTGGATGGCAGCTATCCAAATCCACTCCCATTAGAGTTACTCTTGTAGTCCTTCATTGACTCATCAGCTGGATCTCTGAAATATCCAGCCAGCTTCACTTTGCCCTTAAAACCCTCCAATCCCCCCTGATGATTCTTTGCAAAAGGTGCAATTGATGTCAAACAGCCTGATAATCTTGTATTTTGAATCCATTATCTCTGACATTTCATGTTCATATGCTGTTCTCTAGGGAAAAGGCATTTGCCAGCTGCTGTGCAGACAAGGCTGGGAGGGGAAGGTGGGAAGGCAACTCTGATCCCATTCCAGGGAGCTGCCCCTTCACCTCTGTTGCATTCACCTGTCTGGCTTCAGACTTTTTTCCTTTGGACAACAAGCAACCATTATTTGTTTCTAAACTGTATGGCCAAATGATCAAATCTGTGTGAACTTTAGAAACTTTCTGCTCTCCTTCCCACCACTAAACCCCAAAGCAATTTTAGTGATTTAGCTTGACGTGTGAAAGGCGAGAATGCTAGGCGAGGAGAGGGCAGATCACACTTCCAAATGTGGGGCCACTGGGAGGTCTGGGAGCCTTAAGAATAGGAGAAGAACACTTGCCCCATGAAGGTTTTCTCCTCCAATTCCCCCTCCTTTTCCAACCCTTTAAAAATAAAGGAAAGGGGGGGGGGGACTTTTAACCTGCTCCCTCCAAATTATGCCATATTACTAGGGCGGCTTCCCTGCACGAGGGTAGGAGGCCAGAAGGTGTTGTCCACCTCTGTGGAAGGAGCCCTCATGCCAGGGACTTCACCTGCATACTGAAGACATTTTTCCTGCTACAAAGATGCCCAAGAGGGAACGCTTCATTTCAGGGCTGTGCTTCATCATGGCAACACCTGACAGCCTTGGAGCCATCTGAGTCTCACCCTCATCTTCCCGTGGAAGGGTCATTGGGCCAGTTCCCACAATCCGAAGGATCCCAGCTTCTTTCTTCTAGTCGGGCATCTCAACACTGGGCTGGGCGAATGCTTCAGGGCAACTGAGTCTCTGCTGCAGCCCTTCTGATCAACATGAAGGACACTGAGAGGTTGTCGCTTTCTACTGGTCCCCTTTTTTTGAATCAGAATGGAAAAACCTAAAATCTTCATGACAGAACTATTAGGGACCAAGACATTGTGGAGAGATTTAAGGGAAAGGTCTTAACCATCTAGCCAGTGAATTGCAACACTTTGTTGTCCCTTGGGAAATTTTGAAAAAGCTAAAAAGGGTCAAACCCAGTTGCTATTTAGATTGGGGACTTCAGGGAAACCCCAGGGGTGTAGAGAAGTTGGAAAAGTTGGAAAAACATCCAAGGAGAAAGTGATAGCAGGCCACTTCTCTACTGCTGCAAGAAAGCTACATGGTTATATTCCTGAAGCTCAGCCTGAAGGGGTCTTTGTTCTTTTAGTCAGCTTCTACCCTTTTCTGCTTGTTTCCCTTGATGTGGCTTGGTAAGGGAGTGAAAAACCAAAAAATCATGGGCAAGAATATCTTGAGAGTCCCCTTTTCAGATGAGGACCTCATCTCAGTGTCAGAAGGGGGAAGCAAGCGTGGGTAAAACAGATGGTCCAGCAATGGCAATTAGTTGAATGCATGATGGGTCTGTCCAGGGCTAAACCTCATGTCCTGGTGGTAATTGGGACAATTAATCCTGTTCTGAAGTTCCCACAGGACACAAATGATCTACAAATGACCCAATTACATATATGGTACATGACAGGTGATCTGATACAGCTATACAGACAGAAAATTGAATCTAAATACCTTCACATGAATCCCAGAAGTGAGGGTGAAGGTTGTTATCTGAACTTGTGGGGCTTTACCTCCAAGCTCGGAGAATGAACCTCCACCCTCAGCCTCTACAGATCTTTGCTATTAACAATCTCAGAAATCTAGAATTGGAGTTTTTTCCATTCAGACTTGATTCCTGATTGCTATATGAGTTTCCATGAAGTTTTGGCAGCAATATTTTCAGAAATAGTTTGCTAAGGCGAATAGAGAGAGAGACCGGTACAGTGTCCCCTCAGGGATTTTCTGTACTGAGGGCGGGATTTGAATCAGATTTGGACTGCTTATTTCGAATATTATGCAGCTACATAACAGTATGGAAAACACTGATTTGTTTATATAATACAATAATCTGCAGAATTAGATTGGATATATTAATGCCTCAGTGGGAGGGGTGACATGGCAGAATGAACTTGGGTCTGTTGGTCAACCCTCACTCGCCCCAACCAAAGTGAGAGTTGATGGTCTGAAAACCATTTGCTAGTTCTGGGAGGAGCTGTCTCTGGCAATGTTTTCTTTTTCTGCTCCCTGTGTACCTCACCCGCTGGGATTCAATTAAGTTGCCATCCTCAGGAAAGGTATCTATGGCACCTGAACTTCAGAGGCCACCATGAGTCTACCTTCGGTTTCATCTCCAGTCTCCTAATGAGGCATCTGATGTAGCTTCGCAAATTCCTTGGCTTTGTTTCTCGAGACATTTGGAGACATTGTTCCCAGAAGTAGTCAAAGAGCATCCTTGCTGTCTTTTGCTCTCTCTTCCTCTCAGCTTATCTTGACTGCCAACTGTTAATCGGAGCACACAGCCCTGGGGGAGGAGAGATTTCTCATTATCGCCCCCCTCTTTTTTCTTTTTGGAGGCAGCTGGGCAGCCTGTACATTAATAGATTAGTTTCAAGATTTGAGATTGTTAACAGCCGGAATAGGATCCTTGTTGGATTTTGTTTGGTGCAGCGACCATACGCATCAGCGAGGAAACAATCACAACTTTTATTTGGCTTAAGGAGCTGCTCTTTCTTCAAGGTAGAGTATAAGTTTGGTTTGCTTTTATTAGATGGTAATGATTTCAAAGCCTTTACCTCTTGCAGGAATGAACTGGAATCATCAGTTTCCATGTAACTAAATAGAATCACCATGATCAGAAAGAGTTTAACTTTGAGTGTCAAAATGCTGATGACAAATGCAGGGTAGACCTTGATACATTTGGCTCTGGGGGCAGATGTTAGAATAGCTGAACATTTTCTTTGATCCCATTGGTGACTAAGTATGTGTGCGTTCTCTATTTCTGAAAGAATTGGTTGAGATTTGGTTTCAATTTCTTGACAATTTACTTATTGGAGGATTTATTTGGGAAAGGGGGCTGACTTTGCTTGGCTTCTTAAGATATCCAAGAGATGGTGCAACTGACATCACTGTGGACATGGGGATCAGTCATTGGGGGTTATTGAATCTACTTCTGCCCCTCTCTATTTGTAGTGGTCAGCTTTCTGATTCTTTTAAAGGCTATATGAAAATTTATTGCATGGTGTTTGTTCACTGAACATAAGTCCTTCAGTGCCTTGGAAACTAGTTTTATTTCCAGCTGTGTAGGTATTTGGGAGGAAGATGGGCTGATGGAAGATCACATCATGCCTAAGGGATCTTGCCATGTTCAAGACTAAACATATGACCTGAATGTTGGTATTCTTTAAAAAAAAAGCATGAGATTTTGAGATGCACCTCCTGAAAAATCCTGCCTGCTTCAGGCTGACAGAATAGCCTGAATGAGATGTGATGAGACACTAACTCAGAACATCTAGAAAGTCTGATGGGCTTCCCTTCACTGGATTAACTGGGTTCCCTACATTAAGTAGGGGGTTGCCCTTGATGGCCACAATGCCCCCTCCAGCTCTAGGAGGCCCTGATCCTGTTCCTCTGGAGAAAAACCCCTTCGATTCAGTCTTCCTCCTTTGCAGTTCTGGAAATAGATTTGGGCCAGAAGTGCCCCTTTTTCTGGTCCTGAAGACCAGCGATGGTGATACAGTTCCTGGGATTTCACTTGAGTTCATCTGCTTTCTGCTAGAGGACCGTGCGGCAGGTTTGGTTTCATGTGGGATTATGGACCAGCAGGATTTTATCAGCTTTTCTGATTGCTTTCAAATTATTCCAGAAAGATTATACAAATGTAGCCAAAACAGATCATAAAACTCACTGGACTGATAGCTGCAAGACACACGGATTGATTGTGAAATTAAAATTAGAGAAAGGATCCATGGAAATCGCAAGCTGCAACCAATGCTAGTTTTACTCTATTTGATTTCCTTACCCTAAAAAAGAGTTATTTAAAATGTCAACATTTGTAGGCCTGGAAGACATTCATTGGAGAGTTTGATTTCGA
>JAKJMR010000298.1:1058761-1139901 GCA_024449315.1 Daboia siamensis
TGTCCTGGTGGCCATCCCAGATTGGATCCAGTTGTTTTTTTGTTGTTGTTGTTGTTCACTAGAATTTGCCATGCAAAAGGAATTTTTCTAGTTTATAAATAAATATTTCCATAGATTTTAAGTAAGAAAAAAAATATCTCTGGGTGTGTTAAGCCTGTACATTTAAAAATCTCCTCTGGGGGATATTTCTTGGATGTTTATGAGGTGCTCCTTAATGAGAGATAAAGGGCAGTTTTTGGATGGAGACCACCTGAAAATCCATGGCTGGAGTCTAGACTGGGCAATCAAAACATCCCAGATGCCAAGGGAATGTCTTTCCACATTGTGGTCTAGAAAATCACCTGGACCACCCAGAAAGATGCTGGAGTTCATTCAAGGAGATGCTTATTTTCCATCTCGCCTGCATTTAGCCTGGAAGGGACCCTCCGTAGCACTTGAGGCAGTTGGGAAGAGCCTTTGCTGACTCTGACTCTGTGCACGCCCACTTGGTGCTCCCTGCCAGCCTGAGGACAGGGTGGGGTTTGGGCGGGGGCTGTGGGCAATCTAAAAAAGAGGCAGTCAGAGTCGAGCAGCAGAAAGGAGCTGAGAATTACTCGGCAGGGAGTTCCAGGAATAGCCACAAGGAATATCTGAGAGGAAGCATTCATTTGGAGAAGAGAACTGAATGGCTGGTTTCACACTTTGTACAAGACCAGAGTTGACATGCTTGACATGTTGTGCTGTTCTAAGCTGTAATATAGTTTGCTTTGTTTCCATATACTCTAAAACTTGTAACTTTAAATCATAGACTACTTTTCAAAATATGGTTTCAACAAATGTTGGCTTCATGCAGCATTGGAACCCAAGAATCCAACCAGTCCAGTTGGAATTGGAGCTGGGACCCATTCCACAGCCCACCCACACAACCCTGGTTTAATCAGAGTTGGTGATTGTAGAGAAGTGATCTGGATTACATGTTGTCCTAATCCATGCCTTGTTTTATTGAATAATCTTGCTTTATTGAATAAGCCACAACAAACTGGAATATACATGAGCTGGGAGCCAGCAATTGTGGCTTGGAAAAGAATTCACACAACCTGTGAAGTCTGAAACAGGCCAAGCAACAGTGGCTGAGGATGAAATATGCCCTGATCTCCAGCTGAGCAGAAACCAGAAGATAATATTCTCTTCTTTCACCTGTTTAAGGGAGCTTGTTGGAATTTAGACAACCATACAGCTTGACTTTGGGCAAAGATTTCCTGCCCTAAGCAGAAGTGAACTTACAAGACAAAATTCCACCTGGCATTTATTTTTTTTAAACAAAATCTTCCAAAACAGTGAGGGACTTTTATTTTCTCAGTGTTTCTGCTTTCTCCAATTGTAAAAGCAAATTAAAAGGTAAAGGTTTCCCCGCACATGCATGCTAGTTGTTTCCGACTCTAGGGGCCGGTGCTCATCTCCGTTTCAGCGCTTGTCCGAGGACGTCTCCATGGTCATGTGGCCGGCATGACTAGATGCCAAAGGCACACAGAACGCTGTTACCTTCCCACCGTAGTGGTCCCTATTTTTCTACTTGCATTTTTACGTGCTTTCGAACTGCTAGGTTGGCAGAAGCTGGGACGAGTAACAGGCACTCACTCTGCTACGCGGCACTTGGGATTCGACCTGCCAAACTGCCGACCTTCTGATCAACAAGCTCAGCGTCCTAACCAGCAGCATAAACACAAAACAGAACTGTAGAAGACTTGAGGCAGCTTGAGCTGGGAAGACGCAGGCCAGGAGAACAGAAGTGAGCAAGCTCTTTCCAAGATGCCAATTTTCTCTTGGCCAAACATGGTGTGGGATTTCTCTTATTGCAACCTTCTGACCCCATTCAAATTCTAATCAAATCAGGTCCCAATAGTGCATTCGCCTTCCCACTTTCGCAGAGAGACCAATCCTTCCGTTTCCAGGATGCGGAGGTTGCTTCAAGCTGCCTTTCCCTGGGGAAGGTGTTTTATCTCAGCTGTGGCTAATTCTAGGCGTGTGATGGAGGCCAGGCTAAAGGAAGAGAGATGAAGCCTGAACCATAGCAACCACAGCAGTAAAAGACTTGTGTAGCACAAGTGGGCAAATATTTGGTCTGCACACTTAGGTTGTGTGTTTATACAAAACACGTGTGGTTTAGTCAATTAATCCAATTCTCTGGGTTGATTGAGGTGCCGAATTATAATAGTTCAGCCAGTGGTGTTCTGAAGAGATAGTGCTAGAAACAGAATATTTTTTTTCTTCCTTTGAACTTCTTCCTGTGAAGTTTCTTTTAGAAATCATTGTTGCCCATTTTGTCAAGTTCTGCACTCCCAAAAGGAAGGAAACCTATCCCTGATTTGGGGCACTTTTGTTGTCATCCTCTTCCTCAGCCTGCTCTCCCCCCACCCCAGAGAAGAGAGGCAGCTGGGAACCTGTGACCAGAGAGTGGGAAGCAAAGGAAACTTTGCAAGGGTGTTTTATGGAGGAGGAGAGGAACAAGCGGATGGATCCTGCTGAAGGGAGACTTAGCAAGGGTGATTTGCCAGGCAGGTGAGAGACATAGGTAAGCCACACCTGGTACTGATGCAAATATAGCACATATATGTGGAAGTTGGCCTTGAGAGATGCAGAGGCCCTTGCGTAGGAAAAAGGGGCTGAAGCTCCTTTTAATCCCAGAACTATCGGATAATATTTGAAAATGGTGACCAAACTGCATTTAAATTGACCAATTGCTATCCATTCTTGCTTATCAGTGTTGAGACAAACAATGCTGGCAGAGGACAAACTCTTTATAGGGTTAAAAGTGACTATAAAGTCTTAGATAAGAAAGCAAAGTTGCAGATAGTGTCTTTCTTCATCCATTCTTCCTGTTAATTATCATGGAGCAAGAAAGGTTCCTGGAGGTGAACAATTGCCTAGAAGATGGTGTCATCAAGAAAGATCTGGATTCCCAGACCAGTCTGTCTACCAACTTAAGGCCCATTAGGGATTGCACTCCACAAAGCAGATGAAAATATATTTGCTTTTTTAATAAATATTTTATTAATTTTCTAGTTTTACAGTCAAATACTTAATAAACAATCTGTTGTCTAGGTCCATTAGTAATTCAGTGGTATATATTAACTTCTTTCGTCTAGATCCATTACTACCCCATCTAATGTTTCCTTTCTTCTTGTGGTAGTACATGTTTTCCCACACTAGGCAAATACAATTCTTATTGTTATTAATAAATATACAATTGAATATCAACATCTTTCTTACATTTTTCTAATAACATCAATAATATCATTTTAAGATATCTTTTCTAACCAAAACATATCTTAATTCAGGTATGTCAAACTCCTGGCCTGTGGGCCGGATGCGTCACGCCAAAACTGCGACATCACGTGACATTGCAGTTTGACATGCCTGTCTTAATTGAACTTAATATCCATATGTTCAATCAGTATCCTTTCGGTTTTTTTATTTTAATTTCCCATCAGTGTTCAAAATGTCTCTATTGTTTATAATTTCAAAACAAGTTATATTTGGGTAACCAAAGCTTCCCTTATTCAAACTTCTTAGCATTTTCCTGTTTCCCTTCTTATACCAAAATCTAATGTTCTAATTACAAATCTTATCTTTTTAGTTATGATAATACTTATATTCTAGCAATTATCTATTCTCCACCATATTCAAACATCTAATTAATAATATCCCATTTAATGGGTCAAAATCTCTATTTTCTTCACTCTTACTCTAGCTAACTAACTTTCTAACTAACTCTAACTAACTTTCCAAGTCAATGCATTTGAATCATCATTTAATTCTTCCTTTGTTTTTGTGTATATTGTTTGGAATAAGAAAGTTCATTTGATTAAAGTATTTTTGGAAGAATACTCAGTCCATTGATATTCATTAAACAGCCTCCCTCCTCTTTCAGTTCCCCACAGTTCTCCTAACAGCTCTATCTTCCATTCAGTCAGTTCTTCCTTTTCCTCAAATGTGTTCTGAAACCTTGATTGGTAAAGTGTCTTTTCCATTTCCACTATTATCGCTATGTCTTCTAGTTCGTCAATAGTCTGAGTCGGTCTGTTAGTTCCTTCCTTTAGGTCCTCCGTCTTTGGATCTGCTTCCTCTAGTTTTCCTTCTACTTCCTGGGTTGCTAGGTCCTTCTTTGTAGTCATTTTCTGGGTTTGTAAATTTAGATTATAAAATTGTTATTTTATCTCCTTCCTGTTATTTTTAGCCTCATCACAAGTTAAATAAAGCAATTGTCTCTTGTATTGATTTCAACATGGAGATAATTTCTTTCTGAGCTTCATTCATATTTTCTTGGTGGTATATCAATCTGAAGAATTTTAGGACAGGTGTTGAGGATGGTTTTTTTTACTGTTTAAAGCTGAGTATGGGACATCCATTTTATTTTTTGTAGGTGGTCTTTATAGTAAAAATTGTTCATCAATCAAAGATTTATAATAAAAAATATTCCATCTCAAGCAATGATATGTGTTTCTCCTGCAGGGAAATAGTTTCACAACACAGTTCTGAAAGTCACTTAATATTTATATTCATAGTTCAGGCAGACTGGTTTCAAAGTAGTTTATCATCTCTGGCACACATATAAGAAGCCCAAGAGTTGTGTTTTTTTCCCCTTTTCCCAGCTGCAGTCTTCAAAAGTGAAAGTTTCCAAGGACAGCAAGAGCTGAATCTGGGCTTCAAGCCAGGTTTCCTTTAAGCATAACAAATTGTAGTGCCATACTTTGCCACTAGATGTCTTTAGTGCCATTTTTTAGCTTATTAAATCCAAATTTATATTACAAGCTTTTCAAGTCTCATTTTTTAAAAAAGTCTCAAAAGCACTTTTAGTTCCCAAATTTCAAAGCCATATTATGTGTATTAATTCCAAGTTAATCTTGTAATTTTCTCTATTCCCCCCCCCCCCCAGCAATTAGTTCACCATGTTTGGGGCATTTTTTTCCAGGAAAAAGACTTAGAGTCATAAAGAGAGGATAGGGTCCCACCCAATTTCATCCATGTTGCTGAAAAGTTGTTTGTTGGTGCTTATTTTCTTTGGTTGTTAGCAGCTTCTGACTGGCTACAGTAGCCAGTCTTTTCCCACTAGTTTGGAGAGCTTTCTTGGATCAAAAGAAAGGGCTGTCCCCTCCTTGGTTGTCACCTCTTCGGGGTGACTTTTGACCCTTTCCAGGGTTCCCAGCGGGGCGAAATCAAACATGAAAGATGGAGCCCTGTCTTCCTGTGCCTGTCTTGTCGCAACGTCAAACCAGAAGTTGAAAATATATTTATTGAGAGCCTTGTGAACCTTATCAAACTTTACGCTTGAATTGACTGAAAAGGAGAGGGAGTCGAAATCACAGGCTCAGTCAGATAACTTCTCTGCAGAAAACATGCCTTCCCCTGAAGCAGGAAAGAGTACTTTCAGATGCTCAATGCATGGAGACAAATCCGTGGGGACTCCCCCAAACTCCACTGTTTGTATAATGCACAAATGGATAACAAACAGGAGGAATTAGGAATACTAATATGGGAAAGTAGGATGTAACTTGTGAATCTAGTGGCTGAAGGATATTGGTAAAGAAGCCTATATGCCCACGCTCAAATTCATGTCCTTGAATTCAAGAACTTGTTGAAAGCATCTGGTTAAGATTGGAAGCAGCAAGAAATAAATGGATACAACTGAAAAGTTTTGTATATGCCATCTTTCTAGAGCAGTTGATGGGGACAATATCTTTCTAAGTCAACTTGCCAAATTCTCCAAAGGAAATGTCAATGGGATATTCCCAGTGCCTGCTGGAAGACAAACTCCGACAACAGATCATCAAAGTTTCATTTTTCAGAAGCTGGAAGAAGAAACAAGGGAGCCAGCTATTCTGGACCTAATCCTGACCAAGAGAGAGGAAACGGTGGATGATCCAAGGGAGAGACACCTTGGGGAAAAGTGACATTATTGGCATTTTAAAAAGCAGGGAAGGAAGTGCTTTGTCTTGGACATTATAAACAGTAGAATGATATGGACAACTGTTCAAAAAATCATTTATTGGGACTGCAGTTGCAACGATGAGATTCTTCAAAGCCACCCGACTGGTGCCTCTGGCGTCACAGCTCACAGTTGTCTGTCTAAAAAGAACTTCGGAAGGTGGAAGACTAGAGTAATGGTAACCGCAGTATTCTGCTGAGTGTAAAGATGGAGGTTCCCATAGATGACCTGTGTCCTCTGGACATTTCTGAAAGTTTAAAGTCCTCATTTTTGTACCACAAGTATCTTAGGATCACATGAGGTTGAGCTGGCACTTTGCACTTTCCCCCTCAACCAAAATTGGACAGCGATGTCCATAATCTTGAGTGGAAAATACCCATGTGCAAATTCATTCTTGGCTGCCCACGAACTTTAAATGATTGTGTCCCCTTTGTTAAATGGTAGGGCCAGCTCTGCTAGGGAGGACACCGAGGCCAAGAAAAAGAAGGGTTGCTTTGGAAGCAGACGGCCATCTGCCCTTTTGTTACCCACCAACGCAGGGCTGCCAAAGCAGCTTTTTGCATCCGATTAAATTTTGCATTTTCATCTAGCCAACAGCAGCTGCTTGCTCTCCCCCCCCCCCCCAGCATTTAGAAGGATTTGTTAGTTAAATGCTAATGCCACTAGATAAATGATGCAAATGTGAGGTGGGAGAGCTTTATTTTCCAGTTAGCCCAGGGAAGCTTGGGGACAAGCCTTTGAAATATTGGGTAAATATACAGTATGCTGGGGTCATTTTGTAAACTCAATAACCTTTAAAGAAAAGAAATGGACAATGAGTCACACTTGAGCTTCTGAATCTAGATTTATCCCATGAAATTTATGGAAGAAAAATTATTTGACTGGCAATCAATGTAAGCTTAAAGTTAAAAAAAAGCCCACACGTTTTGCAGAAAAACTGCTTGATTGCTTATTTTAAAGATCCCATATTTCACACAGATCATCTCTGAATTGGAAAGCAATCTTTAGTGGTTGACATATCTTTGCAAAGGATCTCCCCCATGTCTCTTCTCTGAATGACGGTGGTTAGGCGTGGTCCAACATGCAGATCTTACAGAAGGATGGTGACTTTCAACCTCCAGCAGAACTTTGGCAAGCCTGGGAACCCCAAAGAAGGGAAGTGGGAGTTAGGGGACAGATGGACCTTGCACTGTATGTCCCCAGATACACAAATTCAGTGAGAAAAACAAGGCAGCCAAGGTTTCCTTCGGCATTCACTGGCAAAGGAGTCCAAAACCTCTTAGATATTTACCACTTCACCACTTGCACACTTGTTTTTTCCAATTCTAATGCCCATAATCCCCAGCCACCACAGCTCTAAGGCCAGGCTGAACACTACAGCTGGGAACCTTCTCTCCAGGAGGGCGGAAGTCCAGCGGAACGATCTTTGCATTGCCTGGTGCCTGCTGTGGCTTCACAAGGCAGGCTTGAAAAGAACCCCCCCCCCCCCTTGGGGTTACCAAAGGGCTAGGGCCTTGAGGGCTCTTTGGCTTCTGGGCCACAGCAAAGCTTTGCGACTGACTGGTCTGCTTCTTCTCTGCCCAGTGTGGTGGTGGACCTGCTCCCCCCTCCCCCCCCCGCGGATATTCACCAACCATTCAGCCTGATTTTCCCTTTGCTGCCACTTTTGGGCTAGGGCTGAATGCTTGCTGCCCAGAAGGCGGGAGGGAGGTGCTTCTGGGCCAGCCCTTGAAAGAGGAAGAAAACCTTTAATCGCCAGGCTTGCAACAGCTTCACAGACTGAAGCGAATAAAACCAAGCAAGCACATGCCTTTGATTATAGCAGCATGAGTGACAGCAAGACTGACGAACAATGAAGTCATATTTCATTAATTGCCTTAGTTGGGATTCCTTGTGGCCAGTCCAGCATGTTCACCAACCATTCTTAGCAACTTGAGCTCACTTGTTCTTTCCAGGTGACCATAGTTTAATTCCCATTCCTCTGCCATCCTCACCTCTTTAATACAGAAATATCAATTGCAAAGGTACACATAGAAGCCTAATACTCACCTTATGGGACACATTATGCAGCCTTTTCTTTGCTATAGTGATGGAAAGAGGTTACAAGAGTTTTCTTTCAACATCCCTTTGGTCTAGTTCAGGGGTAGGCAACCTTGGCTCTTTTATGACTCGTGGACTACTCTCAGAATTCCTGAGCCAGCTGGCTCAGGAATTCTGGGAGTTGAAGTCCACGAGTCATAAAAGAGCCAAGGTTGCCTACCCATGGTCTAGTTTGATGGCAAATGCCAGTCTTGGGTTTTATTTGTAGCTATTTTGGTTTTGGGGGGGATTACTTATTGGTTTTGACATTGTTGATTTCCCTATTACATTTTTGGCTCATCCAATGGATTATAACTGCAGATAGCACAGATGAACAACTGTTCATTTATCAACCATTCAAAGATACTGGAAAGTCATTTATGACCATTTTCACACATACAATCATTCCAGCATCCCCAGGGTGACATGAACAAAATTCAGACACTTGGCAACTGACTCACATTTTTGACAGTTGCGGGGTCCTGGGGTCCTTTTGCAACCTTCTGACAAGCAAAGTCAGCGGGGAAGCCAGATTCACTTAACAACCGGGTCCCTAACTTAGTAACTGCAGTGATTCACTTAAAAACTGTGGCAAGAAAGGTTGTAAAATGGGTCAAAATTCACTTAACAACTGTCTCACTTAGCAACAGAAATTTTGGGCTCAATTGTGTTTGTAAGTCGAGGATTGCCTGTACTGTTAAATCCATCCATCCATCCATCCTCCCTGGGTAGAAATTCATGGAGAGTCCAGGGTGCCCTTTGATTTTCTCTCTAGCTTACACAGGTAGTCCTCAATTTACAACAGTTCATTTAGTGACTATTCAAAGTTGCAACAGCACTGAAGTGACTTATGACCCTTTTCCACACTTACGACCACTGCAGCATTCCTAGTCATGTGACCATAATTTGGATGCTTGGCAACCTTGGCAACTGCAACTGTCATAAATATGAGTCAAATATGATCCTGTGATCACCTTGTGTGACCTTCTGACATGCAAAGCCAATGGAGAAGTCAGATTCACTTAACAACCATGTTACTAACTTAACATTATTCACTTAACAACTGTGACAAGAATGGTCATAAAATGGGGCAAAGTTTACTTAATAAATGCTTCATTTAGCAAACAGAAATTTTGGAGTCAATTATGGTGATAAGTCAAAGACTAGCTCTATTGCAGGCAAAAAATATTATGATTGGAGTAACTTCTGCCTGAAGCTCTTTGGACAGGAGTACCTAGAAATGAATGAAGCCTTTTTTTGTGTTCCTTAGACAGGCATCTCTCCTCCTTCCTTGACCAAAAGATCGGCAGAGACCAGCTCCATGGATGAGTGGGATGCCCCCCAGTGGAAAAAGGAAATTGAAAGCCTTAAGTATCAGTTGGCTTATAAGCGGGAGGTGTCATCAAAAACAATTCCTGAGTGAGTTCACCAGATACTATTTTGTGAAAATAGAGAATGTTACAAGCCGAGTTTCTAGCCCCTAAAGTTGCAAACAAAAGGTTTGAAAATGAGTGGGAAATGTGCAAAAGGGGGAAGGGCTAGCAGGAATTTTGATTATTCAGTTTTTGTTCCAGTAATTATGTGTCAGTCTTTTTATTTGGTTTCAGTAGAAGAATTTGAACAGTTAAATAATGAACAGCTACATTCAAGCAACAGGTTTGAACATTTTGTTTATTTGCAATTAGTATATGTGTGAACTGCACCTGTTGGTTGAGCAGGATTCCATGCAAACTTGGAAAATGAGTTCAGAAACAAGTTAACATGGAGGCTGGATTTGCACATTTACATTTCCAGATTTAATTTTCAGTTAGAACTGGAAAGATCCAGTCTGAAATCTGGCAAACAGCAGCCAGATCTAGGCCAGATTTTCCAGTCTGTTATTCTAACATTCTGGGTGTTGAAGTAGACCAGGGGTCTTCAAATTTGGCCCTTTTATGACTTGTGGACTTCAACACCCAGAATTCCTCAGCCAGAGTGCCTGGCTGAGGAATTCTGGGAGTTGAAGTCCACAAATTATAAAAGGGCCAAGTTTGAAGACCCCTGAAGTAGACCAAACCAAGTTAGATGATGACTTTTGATCAGAATAACATATTGATAAGCCTCTGTGCAGGGAAATCAGGCTGGGAATTCCACTGCTGGCATTACTTTGCATCTCTGTAAAGAAATCACCTCTGCTGTGTTTCAAGGTATAATTTTCCTCCTACTTTGATACAGATGATTTGATGTAGTGGTCAAACACACTGGACTAGCAAAGAGAAAACTGGTCCAGCTGTGTTTGTCTTCCTTTAGACAAAAAGCCAGCTGGGTCTTTTAGTGTCACAGAAGGCAAGCTGCTTGGACCTGGTTCATGTGGGGTGTACATTATTTGCATGCTACATCCAGAAATCTGCTTTTTGTGATATCAAAACAAAAAATTAAGGCTCTGTGAAACAAAATTTTGTTGCTCCTACTCACACTTGATTGTTGTTGTTAGTTGTGAAGTCGTGTCCGACCCATCGCGACCCCATGGATGTTCCTCCAAGCCTTCCTTACCATCTTTTGGAGTCCCTTTAAGCTCACGCCTCCTGCTTCAGTGACTCCATCCAGCCACCTTATTCTCTGTCGTCCCCTTCTTCTCTTGCCCTCAATCTTTCCCAGCATTAGGCTCTTCTCCAGTGACTCCTTCCTTCTCATTAGGTGGCCAAAGGATTTGAGTTTCAACTTCAGGATCTGACCTTCTAAAGAGCAGTCAGGGTTGATCTCCTCTAGGACCGACTGGTTTGATCGCCTTGCAGTCCAAGGGACTTGCAGGACTCTTCTCCAGCACCAGAGTTCAAAGGCCTCAATTCTTTTTTCCTGCAAATTCCTGCTTGCAATTGTATTTAGAAGTGATTTAGCATCACTTTTTAAAGATGAGAATGTTACTCCTGGAGATGATAGTTTCATCAATCTATATAACAACAGTTCAAAGTATAACACTGGATGCTATCAGTGAGAGATCTTGCTTTCTGTTTCTTTCCAGATTCCTTAAATGGATCGAGGATGGGATTCCAGAAGATCCATTCCTGAACCCAGAACGAATGAAAAACAACCCCTGGGTGGAAAGAGGAAAATGCTCAATCCTCTAGTTCATATTCTTAGCATAGCACTGTCCCTGATTGACAAATGCTTTTCTTTGGATATGCTCCAAAACTGCATAAAAACAGAAGGCTCCAAAATTATTTGCTTGCCGCTCTGGCTAAATCCTCATTCATAGTCCTTTGTTAGTGCTGGGGCCTTAAGTAAGGACTGTGTTAAAGGCTTCCCAAACATTTGGTCTCCTGGGCACTATTGGGGTGTGTGTGGCTTAAGTAGAGATCCAGCTTCATGCACAAGATGGCTCCCTCTGAAATTCTGATGGCACTGAATTTGCAATGTCTCCCAGCTCCTGGCTGTGCGTTTCTTCCAAGGGGTTGTCCTACAGAAAGCCGGATTATTCTTACCGGGGATAGTGGCCTGGCCATCTGTTGTGTGGTGGGAGAGAACCAGGATGAACATGGCTTATCTTTCACTGGCACAGAATGACAGGAGCCTCCAGTGCCACATTGTAGTATGTTAGGACCTGCTTATTTTAAACCTGTTGGTTCATGATTCGGGAACCACTGGGAGGGATAAATTTGTGTGGAGGAGACTTCCTATTTTGAATCACTGCAACTAAAAGAATGGAAATTAATTGTAACCAGAAAGAGTGAAGCAGAATCAAAGTCCTTCTTAGGAACCCCACCAGTTGCTCTTTCTTGTAAATCTAATTTTGTTTGCGGTCTTCTTTCTTTTCTAGATATAAACATACATTTTGTAAGCATTTTCATTTTTTTCTATTTTAGGAAATTCGGTTTTGCAGTAAAAACTGCATGAGTGTAATATGTTTATAAAAATGAAATAAAGCAATACTAAGCATGTCTTTATTTACTCCAAAATAGGATTTCATACAAAAAATCCTTTAAAAATTCCTCCTTTTGCCTGATTTTTCATTTCAATTTTTGTTTTTTAATTGCTAGAGCAAATCTTTAATATAAATGTTTCTTCGGACTGCATTGGAAACACCTTCATTAAACCGGAACCAAACGTCACTTTGCCCAACAGCTTTTCCAATTTGCTTTTCTACTGTATTTTTTTCAGGTACCTGATTAGCTTCTAGGAGGAAAAAGAAAAAGAAAAAATGGTAGCCGTCAGGTGTCTGTAAGGGCTTTGACGATCATAAAATCAAACAACTAAAATCTCCCCCCTTCTTTATATGGCTTGGTTGATTAGGTCTGCCTTGAACTGAGAACCAGAGAATGGTTCAGGCTGGTTAAAGAATACAGCTCTAACCATGATCAGTGATCAAGGCTTGCACCCTGATGATTTCCTTGTTGTTGGGTTCTTCAACTTGTCCCACCTGAAGGGGAGCTTAAGGTATGTTTTTCCCTTGAGCCCTGCAGGGGAACAGTAACAAAAATAACCCTAACCTGCTATTTGGTAGGACAAGTTGAAGAATCCAAGGACAAGGAAATCATCAGGCTGCAAGCCTTGATCACTGATCATGGTTAGAACTGCCTTTTTTAAGCAGTCTGAAACATTCTCTGGTTCTCAGTTCAAGACAGACCTAATCAAGACAGAAAATCAAGGTATTTTTATACCATGTTCCTCATTGGAGTGCAATCACCGCAATAAAAATTCACAATTATAAACTACAGAAAAATATTCAAGTTGGTATAATCATGATACATTTATCATCACTGCATACGGTTAAGAACCACTAACTTAGTGAGCTAAAGGGGCTTGACAGCTTTTCATTGTTCCTGTCAGCACTTTAATGTATTAAGAATTTTAACAGAAAATATCACGGAGGAGATTCCAGGAATGCTGCTCTATGGTTGTGGGGTGTATTGCCACTGAAATCTCATCCACAACCTTCCCTGTCCCCCTTTTGGGCACCACAAGGATGAGACGGGCTTTCCTGGGGCTGAGCAACCCTTCCACTAAAGCTCAAAACTGCTACAATTTCCATGCTGCAAGTTTCACTTTCACTTTCACTTTCAAACCCAGTGAATGCTGCTACTGGAAGGGCAAGGAAGGGCTCTGATGATTCTCAGCATGCTTTAAGAGAGAGCACGTCTCGCCCTGCTGTCCCTGCAGAGACAAAGAGTGAAAGGGCTACAGCCAGCGGTGGGATTCAGGCGGTTCGCACCAGTTCAGCAGAACCGGTGGCTAATTTTTTGTTGCCCAGGCCCAGAACGGACTTCTGGAAGCGGCATCCACAGAGAGTACCGGGTGTTCACCTATTTGAATCCCACTGCCGGCTACAGCCCACCTAACGCTTCCTCTTCCCCGCGAGGGTTATTTCCCTGAAGAGACATTTCAATCCAAGCTGAGCTGTACTTTAACCCACCATTTCCTCACAGGAGGTTTCCCTTCAGCTGAAATCTTACCTGGTGAAGCGACAGCCTTTTTCCTGAGGATGACCTGGCCAAAGAAGTCTCTCTCTGGCTGGGGGAGGGAAGCAGAGACCGTCAGCAACTGCTCTTCTACTTTTCTCAAAAACATCCAGCTGCAGCTGTTTCAGTCTCCACTAGGGCATGAAGGTGCCCTACTTGGCACCTTCTTTACTGAATTTCTCTCTACATTTTTCAGCCATGAAAAGAAATGGGAAGCTGACCAGTACAAGGCTAAATTCAACTTTAGCTTTATGGTCTTCATTCCCAAATCCCCCCAGGACTCCACCTAGATCCCATTGGTGATTTTAGATAAAATGGGTGACTCCCGGCTGATGCTTTGTTGGGAAATGTGTCCCCCTGCCCAGAAAACCTGGCATGGCCAGGCTTTCTGAGAACTGTGTCAATTTATACTAGAACTTTGCTAGGCTGAGGGAATGAAAAATCACTAATAAAAAAAAAACTATACTAGAATTGGGGGACTGAAATTATGTTTTTCATTTGCAATTTGTAATTTTTCACGAAGCAGCTTCCTTACTTAGTGGATGTTTTGATGGGTCTCCAACTCAAGCTCCTTTCCAAGACTGCCTAGCAATGTGTTCCAGAATCTTTAACTCTGCAACTCGTGCGGTTTCTCGGGCAAAGAGTGTCGGCTTTCTTTTATGCACAATTTGCCTCACAAGGCCACATGTGCTTTGGCCAAACTCCGCAATGCTGCACCATCCTGCCCTTCTGGTTCTTATATATGGTCATCACCTTTTCCTCAACTGTTGCTCTCTTCACAATTTGGTCGAGACTTTGCTCGTGGTTCCTGATCCTGGATTTGCGCAGCTCCCCACCTGTCCCCGCTTCAGGGTTGGTTTCTGTGGGGAGTGACCTGGCCTCTAATGCCTGAGGGAGGGCAGAGAAACATTGGGGTGGTTAAGGGGGGGGGGAATTAAAAGAAGGGGAAAATTCCATCAGTTTTACCAGAGCTATATGCAATCTTCAACTGTTAGGCTTAAAATAAAAATCTTTATGATCAGTTCCAAAAGGCCCCCATTAAATTGTCTATTTTCCCCAAATTGTTTATTTTTTAAAAAGAGCAGATTAAAAACATTTCTTTTAATGCACCACAGATCACCTTGGGAGTGATCACCAACGCTACACCAGGGACTTAGTGGCAGATTTAAGATATGGGATGGGCAAAAATGAAACAACAAACAAGGATCCCCCTGCCTTTTTTTTTACTGCATCCCCCCCATGTTTCTTCTCAGAAACCCTCTGGATATTGTATCACAATGAATAATAATTCCACGGTGGGGAAAGTGAGGTTGTGATGGGCAGGTGCAGCCAATCACTTTGGACTCACTCTTTGCAAAGGAGGCAATGGAACGAGAGCTCGGCTCTTCTGAATTACCACCAAATGCCTGCCAACCTGGTGGCGTCGGGGCATGGGCATTTTGCAGGTTGAGACCAGGTCCAAAGATGCATTTTGAGTGCGAGTCTTACGACCTGCCAGCTCCTCAGAACCAGCCAGCAAGCCCGCCAGCGGTGCCCGGGGGCTTCCCAAGGGAAGTCGATACCTGGAGAGGGGCCTCCATCTGCCTCATCTTCTCCAGCTGGATTTCTCTCGCAATGAGCTGCTTGGCCTGGTAAGTCAGCGGTTTCCGAAACGGGAGATCAGGAAACCTACAAACCTCTTCCACATTCCTGGGGTTTACAGCCAAGGCAGCAGTATTATTGTAAAAGGAAACAAGACCCAAAGCATGTTAAAAGCAAAACACAACGTTCTTGCACTTTCATTTGAATACAATTTGGAATTTGGGTCACAACAATTTTTGTAAAATTCACTGAAGTAGGAGTTGCATTTGTGGCATGTCCGCTGACCAATTGCCATACCGTCTCTTGGGAGAGCACCGAAAAAAGCAAAGTCCAAGTGCATGCCTGCCTTGTGCTCGCCCCACATCTGCCATGCTCCCCACGGTGTGCTGCAGTTGACCTGAGCACAAAAACGGGACGCTGCCGCACCACAGGGCATGGAAACGGGGCACTGCGCCATGCAAGAACGGGGCAGGGCTAGTATCACACTGGCGCCAGCCCCGCTCCGTTTGCATTGCGGCATCCTTGTGGTCTGTGCGCATGTGTGTAGAATGCTTTCCTTCCTTTCCTCCGGTCCACCAACTGAGAAAGGTTGGGGGACCTCTGATGTAAGATATTCCCCAAAAATAAGAGCTAATGGGTCTTTTGGTCAAAAAAAAAAATAAGACTCAAGTCTTATTTTTGGGGAAACATGGTAACATAAGTTTTGTGTACCTCTTTTATTGTTCTTAAGTATTAAATACATGAAATCATAAATTACCTTTACCTTTATATCTCTTTTTTATACTTAAAACGGTCATTAGGGCAGAGAACTGGTTGTTAAATTATTTGAATCCCACCACTGAACAGACCCTAAGCACTTTCAGATTCTGGCTATGAGACGCCACTTGTGAACATAGCCTTGTATAAAACTCCTGTGTGTACAACCCTGGAAACCAAAGTTGGTTTTCTCAGGGAGCTTAGGTAACTAGGACTCAACCATCCCATTTGGTTCTCCTAACATTAAGCATTTAATCAGCTGATTCTTCTGCACCATAAAACTCAGGGTCCAGCACCATCACCACTGGCATGTCTGATTTTCACAAAGGGTCCAGACTACGCTTGCCTGAGATATTGTATTTCCAGGGAGAACAATTGTGAAATCATGAAAAACCTATCTGCTACATGAAAAGGTACTTACGGGTCAAGCTTATAGATGTACTGGCCTTCGGGAGTCTGCTCCTGATGGTAGGTAAGATTGTATGTCAGCATAATATTGATCAGCTGTAACAACTGCTCCTTTTCATTCTGATTGTACAGCTGTGCGTTCACCTAAGAAGATAAGAATCATCCCAAGTTCCATCTTAATTAATATTTTGCTTCTTCCACCACCCAGCAAGCAGGAGACAGAGAACCGGATCTCTGTTCAGTAATATTTGGGGAGAGCTGCCCTCAATCTGAAGATAATGTAAAGGCTTCCTCCATGCATTCATCCTATCATCCTGTATAAAAGCAGCCCAAATTCATTGCCATGTCTTAAGGACATCAAGAGTTCTGCTCGATCAGGCCAAAGCTCAAATTAGTCCAGTGTCTTGTTTTCCACAGCAACAAAACCATGCTGCTGGGATGATTGCAAGCAGGAGACAAAGGCCAGGCCTCCTCCCATGCGTGTTCTCCAAAACGGGCATTTGGAGGGATGTGGAGATATCATGGAGTCTTCAGTGCTGTCTTCAGTGCTGTCAGAACCCTATCTTTCTATGGGCATGGGGTTTCTTGTTCTTTTCAGGTTCTGCCATTCTCCTGGGGGGAGGAGGAAGCTTGGGGTTGCTGATGTGTATTTCCTTTGCTTTGTTCCTTGCTCTATCCTCTTTGATGTTTCTCTATCCGAGTGAGAACGGATATGCCTCCGGCCATCTGCCTTATCTCTGGACATGGAAGAAGCGATGCAGAGAGCGCTAACAACCTTGGAAGCGGCGCCTTATCACTCCGTTCCCACAGCGTCTTCACACCTGCAGATTGGATTGTTTGAACTGTCCGGATGGACATTTGGGGCTAGGTTACCATTGACTCTTTTGACCTATTGATTCGCGCGGGAAACTCTCAGATCCTGCCTTCTATTCCTGCTGTCAACATCTCCCAATAAAAGTTCCTTTTGAAATGATGTCTGTTTCAAGAATTCTTTCTTGGGAGGACTGATTGAGGCAGGTCCTTACACCAGTTTTCTCCACTAAACCATCAAACTAATGGTCAATGCTACAACTTATACAGAATGAATAATCATGAGGTTATGATTATTAGATTAAAGGTAAAGGTAAAGGTTCCCCCGCACATGCGTGCTAGTTGTTTCCAACTCTAGGGGCCGGTGCTCAACTCCGTTTCAAAGCCGAAGAGCCAGCGCTTGTTCGAGGATGTCTCCGTGGTCATGTGGCCGGCATGACTAGATGCCAGAGGCGCACGGAACGCTGTTACCTTCCCACTGTAGCGGTCCCTATTTTTCTACTTGCATTTTTACGTGCTTTCGAACTGCTAGGTTGGCAGAACGAGTAACAGGGACGAGTAACAGGCGCTCGCTCTGCTACGCGGCAGTCGGGATTTGACCCGCCAAACTGCCGACCTTCAGATCGACAAGCTCAGCGTCCTAACCCACTGAGCATTAGATTAATGCTTCCTAATTATTTTTCACACATTAAAATTTGATTAAAAAAAATAGGAAACTTCTGTAATCCAACAGATGGTAATTACTAAGGTTTCAACAATTTTTTCGCCTATTATTATTGCTTAATCTTCAATTTAATTCAGTGTGTAACTGGTAAAAACAACAGTTCAAGCCCTAACCAAGGACCTAAGAGCTGTAAAGGTAACGTTTAAGTTCCGAATATGGTGTTCTTTTTCCAGAGTCAGAATATTCAGGTAAAATAAGTTCAAAATTTCCAGCCCTGCCGAAATTTTGAAGTGCTGCAAAGAGAGCATCCCTACTGAAATGCATGAAATCTTCTGCCTTTGTTGGAGGGAAGGTGGAGTACCACAGGACATGAAGGATGCAAATATCGTCACACTGTATAAGAACAAAGGCAACAGGGGTCACTGTAACAACTATTGCGGCATCTCTCTTCTCAGTGTTGTAGGGAAGCTGCTTGCCCGTGTTGTACTAAAGAGGCTCCAGGTGCTTGCAGAGTCTTTGCAGAATCACAGTGTGGATTCCGAGCCAACAGGTCCACCACTGACATGGCATTTTCCCTTAGACAGTTGCAGAAGAAATACAGGGAATAAAGACAGCCACTTTTCGTAGCCTTCATATATCTCACGAAGACTTTTGACTTGGTTAGTAGCGACGGCCTATATAAAATTCTCCCCAAGATTGGATGTCTACCTCAGCTGCTCAACATCATCAGGTCCTTTCATGAGGAAATGAAGGGCACTCTTGTTTTTGATGGCTTAACATCACATTCCTTTGACATTCAAAGTGGAGTGAAGCAGGACTGCGTCCTCGCGTCAACTTTATTCGGGATCTTTTTTGCCGTCACGCTGAAATGTGCTTTTGGAATTGCAACAAAGGGTATTTATCTCCGGACCAGATCAGATGGAAAACTCTTTAATCTCTCTAGACTGAGAGCAAAGTCTAAAGTCCAGCTGAAATGTCTACGGGAATTCCTCTTTGCTGCTGCTGCTGCTGTTGCTGCTCACTCTGCTGAAGACCTTCAACAACTTATGGACTGTTTTAGCAAGGCCTGCCAAGACTTTGAACTAACAATCTGCCTGAAAAAAACACAAGTCATGGGTCAGGACGTGGATTCACCTCCCTATATTACAATCTCTGCACAAGAACTGGAGGTCGTCCATGACTTTGTGTACCTCAGCTCAACTATCTCCGACACTCTCTCTTTAGATACTGAGCTGAATAAACGTATTGGTAAAGCAGCCACATTTTCCAGACTTACAAAGAGAGTATGGCTTAATAAGAAGCTGACAGAACATACAAAGATCCAGGTCTATAGAGCCTGTGTCTTGAGCACACTCTTGTACTGTAGTGAGTCTTGGACCCTTTACGCACGGCAGGAGAAAGCTGAACACCTTCCATATGCGCTGTCTGCAACGTATTCTTGGCATCACCTGGCATGACAAAGTTCCAAATAGCGCAGTCCTGGAACGTGCTGGAATTTCTAGCATGTATTGAAACAGCGATGTCTATGCTGGCTTGGGCATGTTGTGAGAATGGCTAATGGTCAGATTCCAAAAGATCTCCTGTATGGAGAACTAGTGCAGGGAAAGCGCCCCAGAGGAAGACCAGAGCTGCGATATAAGGACATGCCTGCAAGAGGGATCTAAAGGCCTCGGGAATGGACATTAACAGTTGGAAAACCTGACCTCTGACCGTTCAGCCTGGAGGCTAAAGGCGCAGCATGGCCTTCTCCAATTCGAAGAGACACTGGTGTGGCAGGCTGAGGCAGAGGCAGTCCTGGAAACAGTGAAATCTGGGGGTTGGACAGGGGACAGATTGTACCTGCCCTCAGTGTGGAAGGGACTGCCACTCTCATAGTGGCCTTTTCAGCCACACCAGACGATGCTTTAGGACCCCTTTCTAGAGCACGATACCATAGTCTCTCGAGACTGAAGGATGCCGATGATGATGATGACTCTTTGAACTGTCTCTCCCTTGATGTTACCTTGGGATGAGAAAGGAATGTGCCTCCAGCCTTCTGGTTTATCTCCCGTTTCGGAAGGGAAGGTGTGAAGACCCAACAACACTGATGCAAGCATGGGAAAGACCTGCATTATCAGCTCCTTTCCCACAGCGGACTTAACACCTGAGGATTGGCCCATTCAAACTGACCAGATGAACTATTGGGGTGGGGTTTGCTTGGGACTCTTTTATTTATTTTTTACAAATTTTATTGATTTTTTAATATTACATTCACCTATTTGAAAAGCAGTATGGTGGCTGGGTAGTAGTAATTCATAAAGATATCATAAAGATACCATTAGTACAGATTTCTGATTGCTATCATAAACATTTCCTCTTTTTCCCTTCATATGTACTGTCTATTTGTGAATTTAAAGACAAGTCTTATCCTATCAATCACGTAAAAAATAACTTTCTTACATATATCTATAGTTTTTAGTTTACACATATTCTAGTTGTTTTAACATACAATCTTTTAGACCAGGGGTGTCAAACTCAATTTCATTGAGGGCCGCATCAGCATTGAGGTTGCCCTCAGGGGGCCAGGTGGGTATGGCCAGGGTGGGCGTGGCCTACTGGGTGGGCGTGGCCAGCTCTACATCATTCACATCAAGGGGGCCTGGGCAGGAGTGGGACAGATCTGAGGGTCTCTGGCAGAAGGAGGGTCTCTGGGCCAGGGCCAAGGCAGTGGGGGCCGTTCCCTCACTGTTTCCAGGATGGCTTCGCAGGCCACATGAAACCACTTTGTGGGCCGGATCCAGCCCCCGGGCCTTGTGTTTGACATGTCTATTTTAGACAATGACCTAATGAATTTTTCAATTTTAATTTCCACTAACATTTAGATTTAACGTTTGATAATCATTCCCCTCCTTGCTGTTCGCCTCTTCAGGGCGACTTTAGGCCCTTTTCAGGGGCCCCCAGCGATGTGAAACTGGATGGGGAAGAGAGAGCAAGTCTCCCAACTGTCCATAGCGGCTGTGTGGCAAACCAGAAGCCTGCTTGAGACTCTTTTAACCTATTGATCTGAGTGGGAAACCCTCAGATCCTACCTATCATGCCTGCTATTAGCTTCTCCTAATAAAAGTTCCTTTTGGAAGAAATTGCTTCCACAAGTTCTGCTTTCTTAGGATGAGGTTTTGAAGTGGGCCCTGACATTAGGCAGAATCTGTAGTAACAGTCAGCCCAGAAGGAAGACCCTTACCGGGGGACTTAGCAAATTATGTCAGATAATGGAACGGAAAGGGAAGAACCTGTTATGGGGGGGGGGGGGAGCCTCCCACCAAACCCCTGTGGATACAGCTCGAATCAAGCATGTCAGCAGAGGCAGTGGTCGCAGAACGTCGCCACAAGCTCAGGTGGTCAATGGGTGTTGGGAAGAAGGAAGACTGGAAGAAGAAAGCCAGAAAGGTGATGCTCAGAAGAGGCTGTCACCAACCATGTTGGAAAGTCGAGATGGAGAGGTCTTAGCAAAGACGAGGATGACCAACCACTAAGTTCCAGCCAGTTTTTGGAATAAGCCATTGACATGTTGAGAACTGCTCGACTCCATGAGAAGGGGAAAACTGACCCACGCTAGGGCATCGTCAACCTAGGCTCCACAGAAGGGATAGATGAAGGGGGGGGGGGGCGAGCCAGCAGCCATCACAACCGCCGCTGCCACCCCTGGCCGAGCAGCACCTGCAGACGGAGATGGACAATGGCACAGACGGAAGAAGGGACATCGATTCATCCGAACGTTCCCGCCACTGGAGGTAAAGTACTGCATGAAGCCATAGTGCCTGGGATTTTTCCTAACCCAGATGCTAAACTACATGGAGAAATATGGCCGTGACATACTGAGTGACCGGGGCCAGATTCACATTGTGAAACCAGTCCTGGATGGCACCGCAGGGGACTGGGTGGTAGATCTCCACAATGCCAATACCCCAGAGCTGCAAAACTTTAACCAATTTATGGCAGCTCTTAGATGTCATTTTGAAGACCCCCTAGCTGACCACAAGGCACAGGAGTGAATAAAAACTGTCTGGCAAGGCAGGCAAGCCGTAGCGGAATACACCCAAGAATTCCAAGCCCTGGCCAGCAAACAAAATTAGCTGGAGGACATCCTGATCGGGCATTTGAAGGATGGCCTGAACTACGACTTATATGATGCCTGCATCCCCCGAGGAGACCCTGACCGACATCAAGACTGGTATGTCCTGGCCAAGGAGGCAGAAATTGACCAGGCTAAGAGGCAATGGTACGGAGGGAGATTGTGGGGAAGGTCACCATCAGAGCCGACCCGTGAACCATCGAAGCAAGCTCCAGCTGCCAAAGAACGTCAGGATGCTTCAAATGCAGAAAAAAGGGGCACCATGCAGCTGAATGCCGCTCACACACCCCTGTCTGGAAACCTGATCGAGCCGTGGCCAGGAAGCCCAGGAAGACTCCAGCAAAGCCGAAAGAGACGGCCATGAAGAGCACGGAAGTCGTCGAGTTCTCTGCCTTATCCAAACAAGGGAAGGGAACTCTGACACCCCCAGGAGAGACATCCAACTCGTCAGACGACATCTCAGAAGGTGAAACCCTGGTAAGCGGACCCATTGCACCCCTCACCAGGACAGAATTGTTTAGCCCTGGAATGCCCGAGAGAGTGGAAATCAGGGAATTAATGTTATTTTGTCTAGTCATTCAAGCTTTCACAACTTGCCCCCTCCAGTTTCCCCCCCCTTCTCTTTCCAAAGTTGCCTGGGCTGAGAAATGCTTAGCCCAAAGGTGCTAAATGAGCTGAGGAGAACAGATCTCTCCCTAGTCCCAATCCACTGCTGTGCTATGTCCTGATTCACACATACATATAAGTTACTTGGTTTCTATAATCATGGATTATTTGTCTTATGCTATAATACTCCACAATCTAGTCCCTACTCTGTCTAGAGCTAATCTAGATGTGTGATGACTCCTCCAGATACTTCTTCAGATGTCAGTTGGGAGGAGGATGAACCAATCCCAGGCAGTTCAGGAGGGGAGTTGATTAACGGCTCTGAGCAGCCAGCTGAGAGTGAACCACAGCTGCAGCAGGACAGCCCCGAGGCTTCAGGAGGGAAAGCACACAGCTGCAGATGGTTAATGATAATGATGAGGAACTGCCTTCTGCATCTTTTACAAGAAGGCAGAGAAAAAGAGCCTTGGTGGAGCAGTGAGCTAATGCCTCCTTAAGTAACACCAGCTGCCTGCAATTAGTGCAGGTTCGCATCCCACCAGGCTCAAGGTTGACTCAGCCTTCCATCCTTCCGAGGTAGGTAAAATGAGGACCCAGATTGTTGGGGGCAATAAGCTGACTTTGTAATAATGCTGCTTGGGGGTGTGTGTGTGTGAAAGCCCTAACAAGCAGGCATATACATAGAATGAAGGCTACTGCTAAGCTTGTAAGCTGCCCTGAGTCTTCGGAGAAGGGCGGGATATAAATGTAATAAAAATAAATAAATAAATGAAATAAAAAAGCAATAGCAGCGAATGTCAGTTGATTACTTATGAGGAGGCAGCCTTGTCCCTCTTGATGGGGTGCACCAGAAGCACAACAGATGGAGACAATGCTGGGAATGTGTTCATTTCCTGGTTGTGTGTGTTTCCTGGTTGTTGTGATTCCTACCTTGCTTTTCGACTGACATGGCGCCTTGATTTTGGATTGAACTCAGGATTTTTCTTGTCTTGTGAATCCTCTTGCGTTATGGATTTAATTTTGCCTGGTGGGTTTGTCTTCTTTGGGAAATGCTAGGAGGGGAGTTGGTCAATGGCTCTGAGCGGCCGGCTGACAGTGATTTGGTTGAACCACAGCTGCAGCAGGACAGCCCTCCCTCATAGACTCATTGGCCACTGCTCTGTGGACTAGCATTGGTCTGCTTTTGGCTGAACTTAATTGGGATACTTTTGGGTTTTGGTGAAGGGAATTGCTGGGCAATATCCTTAAGCCCATTAAACCACTGTTGCACCACTGTGAGTGGGACAAGATGCAATTAATCCTTGTTTCTCCAATGTAATCACCGCTATAACACTTCAACAAGGGAAGATGGATGAAAAGTGAGTGACTGATCTGTAACCAGCCTGCAAACTGGAGGTGGACTTGAATTTGGATCTGGGTTTGGGACAGATTTTATCTCCAACACTAGGCTTCTTGAAGCCCCAGGTCCTTCTGGATAATGCCCTTTGCTGGGGTTGAGTGTGTAACACCATTCAGCTTTGTAGGACAGGAAGAAGGACCACTGGGGGAACTGGACACATCAAAGATGACCCACAAGTCCATGCACCAAACTTTCCAATTAATATTTTTAATTAATGAAATAAGTTGGCCACCCGGGAGGTAACAAAAAAACTTTCAGGGCACACTGACTCTTCCCACGCAGAATGGGAAGAGTCCTGGGCATCTGACGGAGGCCACAATGACATCAGAATGTTTCACAAGTTGCAATGACACAATATAACTAGCATCAATGATTAATAATTGCATCATTTGTGTCAAGAGGTACGTTATGGCATTTGCTCTACTCATCCGCTGTAACAGACAGCAATTTGTGTTAACTGGGAAGGAATAATATTGTCTCTCCTAAATGAGCTAGATCCCTGCAGTTTTCCTGGCAAGATCTCAGAAACGGTTTGCCGTTGTCTGCTGAGAGGGCTGAGAGAAGCTGGCTCAAGATCACCCAGCTGGCTTTTTGCTTAGGCAGGATTAGACCTCAATGAAGTGGCTCTCGTTCATGTCTGACACTACAGGACACCAATGAGATCAAAGCAGAGACTGAGCTGCAGCTCTGGGGCAACGTCTTTGACCGAAGGATTTGGATCTTGTTGTCTCTCTAGCCACTGTGTTGCTTCTTCAGCCAGTCCAGACCTATGAAACCCTTCCAACCCCCTGTAAAGAGTTTTTCTTACCGGTCTCAGTTTTGGTGAAATAATCTCCAAGAGGAGACAAAGGGCTTCGAGGGTAAAAGACTGAGGTCTGACACGACTGCGCGAGTTGGGTGCAATTCCAGAAATCATGGAATCTACCAGGTGATGCATCCGGGTCAGTTTTGATAGAGCCTGAATGAGAAAAACAACAGGAGACATTTGCAGTCAGGCAAAGTTCGAAAGAACTGTCATGCACAATACTGACAAACAGAGCAATTTCTACACAAAGGTCATGAAAGGATTTTTGCCTGTCAAAGCCTCCCTAAGAAGCTCCTTCTATAGAGAGCCTTGAGCAAAAATGCAACCATTGTTGGGAAAACATGAACTTAGTTCAGGAAAACATAGGCAGGAGAAAGAAAGTCAAGATCACCCCACCTTGACTACCTTTGATATAAAAGAGAAAGAAGGAAAAACGTTGATAGGCTTTCATGATTCTTTTATTATAATCAAATGAGGTTCTAATCTTTCTTGTGGCATTCATTTCTTCCCCCGCCTATCTGGAAGGGGTGATACCAATTCAGCAGATCTTGCACGTAGGGCTTTTCTGCAGTTTTCCCTCTCAGACCTAAACTTGAGTGTTTGAATTTGCATGCAAAACTGCATTTTTTTTATCCCTAAACTAAGCCTCATTTCCATAAGAGGCACATGAACTTTGAAAACAGGTGCCTCAGGAGCCAAGGAGAGGAAAGGGCAGTTCGCCACTTCATGATCATCTGGGAATGTTCGTCATCCTGAAGGTGGCTGATGTTACAACTCGCTTTTTTGTTTTCCCTAGCCCAGGGGTGTCACTTGCCACGTCACATGATGTGTCGCAACATATTGCGACTTTTTTTGCATCGCGGGAGCTGGGGTGGGCGCAGCCTCCACATAATGCAAACGGCCTGCGGGCCCGCAGTTTGACCCCCCCTGCCCTAGCCAGTCCCCGATGGTTTTCTCTTCATTCATACCTCTTGTTGGCTGTGTGGATAGATCAGTCTGGGAATACTGGAAGCAGCAAAGAGAAAGTGGAAAGAAACTGGGAGGAAGGGTAAGTATCTCATCAGCTGAAAGCTCTGGCTGTACAGGATTGCCTTGCCCAGCAGATCAGAGAAGCCAAGCCACTCCAAGGCCAAGCACACCGAGTCCAAACTGGAATCCTTCACCTTCATATTGAGGAAATTGTCGTACAAGCCCTGAAAGAAAGGTGGCCGGAGTGAAGCCAGGAACAACAGAAGAGTCCAAAACTAAACCGACCGTTATGTAGATGGGGTCTAGGACAATTAACCATGGGAACATGGCTGCGCCCACTCCACCACAGGCCCCACCACTGCAGCTGACCCACCGCAGGCATTGATTCTTGGCTGGCCAGAGCTGAAGGAGACAGGGGGATCATGTGAGATGAATACAAATACATTCTGCAACACATCACTTTAGCTAAGAAAGAATACAACAGAGAATCAAAATGGGGAAGGGGACTATTGATGCGAGATGTAAAGGAAGAGCATGAGAGATAGCAAAGAACAGAAAGAAACTATCTCTATTCCTTTTCACAGTTTTTGTATCTTTTTCATTACAGGTAATCCCCCAGATAAGAGCGTTTATTTAGCCAGATTTCACAAAACCAAGGTTATTCAGAAAGGGTATTTACATTAGAAATTCAAAATTGCAATCAAAAACAGGCCTCTATAGCCATGTGACTTGGATTCAGTCTCGGCTGCTGCAGTGGCCATTTTAACTCTGTGACTTGCCTGGGCCGGTTTGGGCCTACGAGAAGCTGGAATTGGGTTGTGGTTGTTGTTGTTTGTGTCTGGTCACGTGGCCAAGCAAGATCAGGTCCACAGGACCATTTGTTTTCCTGGAGCTGCGTGTGGAAGATCTGCTGCTTGCTGGGCTTGTAGAGAGCTAGAATTACTTCTATAATATTCTTTTTTTGTTACTCTATAGTACTGTACTGTATTGTTTGTAATTGCTTTGGGAACTGCTCTGCTTTTTATTGTTTTGTAAGTACGGTATCCCCTTCATGGATTACTGCCTTGTCGTGGCGAAGGGGCTTGCGTAATTCAATGAAGCTATGAGCTATGCCGTGCAGGGCCACCCAAGACGGAAAGGTCATAGCAGAGAGTTCTGACAAAACGTGATCCACTGGAGAAGGAAATGGCAACCCACTCCAGTATCTTTGCCATGAAAACCCCATGGACAGTACCAAAAGGCAAAACGATATGACGCTGGAAGATGAGCCCCTCAGGTCGGAAGGCGTCCAATATGCTACTGGGGAAGAGCAGAGGGCTAGTACTAGTAGCGCCAGAAAGAATGAAGCGATTGGGCCAAAGCCGAAAGGGCGCTCAGCTGTGGATGTGTCTGGTGGTGAAAGGAAAGTCCAATGCTGTAAAGATTTTTTTCTCCATAGGAACTTGGAATGTAAGATCCATGAATCCAGGCAAGCTGGATGTGGTCAAACAAGAGATGACAAGACTGAACATTGACATCTTAGGTATCAGCGAACTAAAATGGACAGGAATGGGTGAATTTAATTCAGATGACCATCAGGTATACTACTGCGGGCAAGAATCCCTCAGAAGAAATGGAGTAGCCTTCATAGTCAATAAAAGAGTAGGAAAAGCAATACTGGGATACAATCCTCAAAATGACAGAATGATCTCAGTTCGAATCCAAGGCAAACCATTCAATATCTCAGTAGTCCAAGTCTATGCCCCAATCACCGGTGCTGAAGAGGATGAAATTGACCGGTTCTATGAAGCCCTACAGCACCTAATAGAACTAACACCAAAAAATGATGTCCTTATCATCATGGGGGATTGGAATGCTAAAGTAGGAAGCCAAAAGATAACCGGAATAACAGGCAAGTTTGGCCTTGGAGTACAAAATGAAGCAGGGCACAGGCTGATAGAATTTTGTCAAGAGAATACAATGGTCATAGCAAACACTCTTTTCCAACAACCCAAGAGACGGCTCTACACATGGACATCACCAGTCAACACAGAAATCAGATTGACTATATGCTCTGCAGCCAAAAATGGAGAAGCTCTATACAGTCAGTAAAAACAAGACCAGGAGCTGACTGTGGCTCAGACCATGAGCTTCTCGTTGCAAAGTTTAGGCTTAAACTGAAGAAAGTAGGGAAAAGCACTAGGCCAGTCAGGTATGAATTAAATCATATCCCTGTTGAATATACAGTAGAGGTGACAAATAGATTTAAGGAATTAGATCTGATAGACAGGGTGCCTGAAGAACTATGGACAGAGGTTCGCAACATTGTACAAGAGGTAACAACCAAAACCATCCCAAAGAAAAAGAAATGCAAGAAAGCAAAATGGCTGTCTGAGGAAGTTTTGCAAATAGCTAAGGAAAGGAGGGAAGCAAAAGCCAAGGGAGAAAAAGAAAGATACGCCTAATTGAATGCAGAATTCCAGAGAATAGCTAGAAGAGATAAGAATGCCTTCTTAAATGAACAGTGCAAAGAAATAGAAGAAAACAATAGAATAGGGAGGACCAGAAATCTTTTCAAGAAAATTGGAGAGATGAAGGGAACGTTCAATGCAAAAATGGGCATGATAAAGGACCAAAATGGCAGGGACCTAACAGAGGCAGAAGAGATTAAGAAGAGATGGCAAAATTACACAGAAGAACTATACAAGACTGAGCTTAATGTCCCTGATAATCACAATGAGGTGGTCACTGACCTCGAACCAGACATCCTAGAATGTGAAGTGAAGTGGGCCTTAGAAAAGCTGAGCAACAACAAATCTAGTGGAGGTGACAGTATTCCAGCTGAGCTATTCAAAATCTTAAAAGACAATGCAGTAAAAGTGCTACACTCAATTTGCCAGCAAATCTGGAAAACTCAACAGTGGCCACAGGATTGGAAAAGATCAGTTTACATTCCAATTCCAAAGAAAGGCAGTGCCAAAGAATGTTCAAACTATCGCACCATTGCACTCATTTTTCATGCTAGTAAAGTTATGCTTAAAATCCTACAAGCTAGACTTCAGCAGTATGTGGATCGAGAACTACCAGAAGTACAGGCAGGATTTCGATGAGGCAGAGGAACTAGAGATCAAATTGCCAACATACGCTGGATCATGGAGAAAGCTAGAGAGTTCCAGAAAAACATCTACTTCTGCTTCATTGACTATGCTAAGGCCTTTGATTGTGTAGATCATAACAAACTGTGGCAAGTCCTTAAAGAGATGGGTGTACCAGACCATCAAGGTGCTGGTGATGACCTATAAAGCCCTAAATGGCTTGGGTCCGGGATATCTGAGGGAACACCTGCTGCCGGCATCAAGCTCCCTTCGTCCAGTGCGGTCCCACAGGGAGGGTCTTCTCAGGGTGCCGCCGGTGAGAGATTGCCGGCGGATGACACCCAGGGGTAGGGCCTTCTCTGTGGGTGCGCCTGCCCTTTGGAACCAGCTGCCGGTGGAGTTGAGGACTGCCCCCGACCTCCGTTCATTTCGTCGGGACCTGAAGACCTGGCTCTTCGAGCTCTCTGCCCCAGGCTGAGAATTTTTAATTTTAATTTAGTCCAATTGGGTTTTTTTAAATTAATACAGGGATTATTATAATTTATTTCAATTTGTTTTTAACTTTTATATTTGTGTTTTTAATTACCCTGTAAACCGCCCTGAGTCCTTCGGGAAAGGGCGGTATATAAATGTAATAAAATAAAATAAATAAATAAATAAATCTTATTTGTCTCTTGAGAAACATATATGTGGCCCAAGAAGCAACAGTGAGAACTGGACACAGAACCACTGTTTGGTTCAAAATTGGGAAAGGAGTCCGGCAAGGCTGTATACTGTCGCCCTGCCTATTTAACTTATACGCAGAGCACATCATGAGAAAGGCAGGGCTAGATGAATCAAAAGTTGGAATTAAGATTGCCGGAAGAAATATCAACAACCTAAGATATGCAGATGATACCACTCTAATGGCAGAAAGTGAAGAGGAACTGAAGAGTCTCTTGTTGCGAGTGAAGAAGGAGAGTGCAAAACTTGGGTTGAAACTAAACATTAAGAAAACCAAGATCATGGCATCCGGCCCTCTCAATTCCTGGCAAATAGATGGGGAAGAAATGGAGGTAGTGACAGATTTTATTTTCCTGGGTTCCAAGATCACTGCAGATGGGGACTGTAGCCAAGAAATTAAAAGACGCTTGCTCCTGGGGAGGAAAGCCATGGCAAATCTAGACAGCACACTAAAAAGCAGAGACATCACCCTGTCAACAAAAATGCGTATAGTCAAGGCTATGGTCTTCCCAGTTGCAATGTATGGCAGTGAAAGTTGGACCATAAAAAAGGCTGAGCGCCAAAGAATTGAGGCCTTTGAACTATGGTGCCGGAGAAGACTCCTGCGAGTCCCTTGGACTGCAAGGCGATCAAACCGGTCAGTCCTAGAGGAGATCAACCCTGACTGCTCTTTAGAAGGCCAGATCCTGAAGCTAAAACTCAAATCCTTTGGCCACCTAATGAGAAAGAAGGACTCACTGGAGAAGAGCCTAATGCTGGGAAAGATTGAGGGCAATAGAAGAAGGGGACGACAGAGAATGAGGTGGCTGGATGGAGTCACTGAAGCAGTAGGCGTGAGCTTAAATGAACTCCAGCAAATGGTAGAGGAGAGGAAGGCCTGGAGGAACATTGTCCATAGGGTCGCGATGGGTCGGACATGACTTCACAACTAACAACAACAAAGTACGGTATTTTGCAAGACGGTTTGCATTTGCCTGAAACTTATAGTATGTGGCTGCTGCTGCTTCTTTCCCTAGCACAGACCCACCAGAGATTCTGCTAACACTGGAAGGAAATCCACCACCCCTCAATTTTGAATTTTGGCTGGAAAAGCTTGTCCTAATAGGTAGCTGTGTTTTTTTTAAACAAATGTTTTAAATTTAAATTGCCTCCAGATGTTGTGGGTGTTCCCTCACTGCAGGCTTTTAGGAGTCTAGATAGGCATTTGTCAGAAATACAGTACAGTACTGTATTCTCTTGTGAGAGCAGTGGGTTACACTAGATGACCTCAAGGTCCCTTCCATCTCAATTACTGTTGTAAGCCAACAGTTCTGCAAACTCCACTCCTACCTCCCTCTGCATGCCTGGCTGGAGACGCTTAAGTTAATGGCCGGCAACTGTTTGTGTGTGTGTTTTAAAGCAATCGGAGATTTCTGTAAACTCCTGGAGACGCTTAAGCTAAATTACTTTAGGGGCAGCTGCAGTCCTAGAGTTCTGCACTCCCCTATGAAGAAGCTTGAGCTGCCTAGCAACAAATGGCTTTTTTTAAAAAAAGCCAACTGCCTACTTGGGAGGCAGTTTACAAGTACTGTAGCTACTGAAACCGGAAACAGCTGATTTGTGGCTGGAACAGCCTGCAGCATTGGTGAGAAAAATCTCTCATTTCAGGCAGCCATCGGAGGAAATAGTAAATCAAATCTTCATTCATTTATTGATCTGTTTGATTCAATTAATGAGTTTGATTTTAAAATGTAATATTGAGTCTGATTCATTTGATGATTACGAGCCTAATGGGCAGGCTCCATTAGGCTCGTAGCTCGGGGATTACATGTATCTTACTCTGTATTATTTCATGATTTATTTTTGCGAAAAACTTCAATAAAATTTCTTTCTTTCTGATGAATCAATAGAACTCTTTCAGCAAACCAAACACAATTGGGCCACTGCCAAATAGATCACAGGTGGGGAGATAGGGAGACAGGTTTGAACAGAGGAAATGAAGTTAATCTGGTAGATACCTGGCTAAGCTTTTCATGTTCTCCTGAAGAGACACCGTGGTGCAAAATGTGATGGAACTGCTGAGCGGAGGAACTGAGGGACGTCTGACCTTCTCCTCTGCCAAACGCATCATCAGCTCCGCTAAGGAGGCTGGCTGGAAGGGAAGGGTTTGTTCCTAAGTTCTTCCTTGGCAAGAAAAAGGAAGCAATAAGGCAGAGGTTGGTTTCTTTGGGAATAGCAAAGAAAAGACAATAAATGGCATTTTGATGTTATTTAAGGAACAGATAAAGGGCAGTCAATATCTTAATGAATGAATGAATGCTTTATCTTAGTAAATTGGTGAAACTGGAAGAGAAACCAAAAAGCCTGTCCTCCGGATAGTAATAGTTTGAATAGACCATTATCTGCTCCCCAATGCCTGGTAGAAGTGGCATGTTAACATCCAATACTAAGAGTGCTTTTTTTCTAAAAAAAAAAAAAGGTGTGGGAATTCTCATCTTGGCGGGCGCAGAAGGCGGGGGGTGGGGTGGGGGGCGGTGCTGTTGCAGTCACAGGTGTGAAGGGTGTTGGCGGCGGGCTCCCCTCTGGGGCCGGAGCCGGAGCGGCTGTTGCTGTGGGAGCAGCAGAGCCCACTCTATATGGCGGGGCTGCGCAATGCGGGCAGCAGAGGCAGTGAGGGCCAGCCGATGTTTTAATCTTATGATTTAAATTTTTTTTTCCCCTATTGTAAGTTTCCCCAATTGGATTTTAGGCCCGGGTACAGCACGGAGACAGCATTGGTCGCGCTGGTGAATGATCTCTGGCGGGCTCAGGACAGTGGTTATTCCTCTGTCCTAGTCCTATTGGACCTGCCGGTGGCTTTTGATACCATCAACCATGGTATCTTACTGCGGCGCCTCAGGGGGTTGGGAGTGGGGGGCACTGTTACAGTGGTTCTCCTCCTACTTCCTGGGTCGTTCACAGTCGGTGTTGGCAGGAGGGCAGAGGTCGGCCTTGAGGCCTCTCGTTTGTGGAGTGCCTCAGGGGTCGGTCCTCTCGCCCCTCCTGTTCAACATCTATATAAAGCCGCTGGGTGAGATCATTCGTGGTTTGGGGTGGGGTATCATCAGTATGCTGATGATATCCAGCTTTTTATTTCCACCCCAAATCAACCCAGTGATGCCCTCGCCATGATGTCCCGTTGCCTGGAGACGGTGAGGGTCTGGATGGGGAGGAACAGGCTTCATCTAAATCCCGACAAGACCGAGTGGCTGTACATACTGGCATCTCGGGTTATCCACTCTATTCCATCTTTAACTATGGGGGGTGAGGTATTACCCCCGTAGATAGAGCTCGCAACTTGGGTGTCCTCCTTGACTCACAGCTCAGTTTAGAAGATCATATAGGAGCTGTGACCAGGGGGGCTTTTGCTCAGGTTTGCCTGGTGCGCCAGTTACGGCCCTATTTGGACCAGGATGCCCTACGTACAGTCACTCATGCGCTCGTGACCTCTCGGATTGACTACTGCAATGCTGTCTACATGGGGCTGCCCTTGAAGTCCACTCGGAGGCTCCAACTGGTGCAGAATGCGGCCGCGCGAGTTGTGATGGGTGTCTCCCGATACTCCCATGTAACACCTCTTTTCAGCAAGCTGCATTGGCTTCCAATTGTCTTCCGGGTGAGATTCAAGGTGCTGGTGATAACCTATAAAGCCCTAAATGGCATGGGTCCAGATTATTTACGGGAGCACCTTCTGCCGGCGTCAACCTCCCATCGTCCTGTGCGCTCCCACAGACAGGGCCTCCTCAGGGTGCCATCGGTCAGGGAATGGCGACTGGCGGCCCCCACGGGGAGAGCATTCTCTGTGGGCGTGCCTGCCCTATGGAACCAACTCCCTGTTGAGCTCCGGATGGCTCCCGACCTTCGCTTCTTTCGCCGTGATCTGAAAACTTGGTTATTTGAGCTTGCTGGCCTGGACTGAGAGATTGGTATTTTAATTTTTTTAAAATTTTTTAAAGTTTTAGAATGTGTTTTACTTATTAGGGCTAATTTAATTTAATTTATTTTAACTTTGTATAGTGTATATTGTATATTGTGTTTTAATTGCCCTGTACACCGCCCCGAGTCCTTTGGGAGAAGGGCGATATATAAATCCAATAAAAAATAATAAATAAATAAATAAATAAAAATAAACCTCGCCATGTGGATTGCATACAAATATTATATAACTGGTAAATAAAAGTAAAACATATGTTAAATATACATCAAATGATAATATGCTTCCCTACAAAGTCAATTCTTGCTCAATGACAGACCAAGGAGTTAACTTGGAAAGGCAAGAGGAAAATCTAGAAGAGGTCTGTGCAGCTCTTCAACATCTTCATCAACGATTTGGATGAGGGGATAGATGGGGAACTCATCAAATTTGCAGACAACACCAAGCTGGCAGGAATATACTCCAAAAGATAGGCTTAAGATACAGGAGGATCTGGACAGACTCGAACACTGGGCACTATCTAACAAAATGAAATTCAATTGTGAAAAAAGTAAGGTTCTACATTTAGGCAGAAAAAATCAAATGCACAGGTGTATTATAGGTGGTACCTTGCTCAATAGTAGTAACTGTGAGAGATATCTCCGAGTCCTAGTGGACAATCACTTAAATATGAGCCAGCAGTGTGCTGCAACTGCCAAAAAAGCCAACACAGTGCTACACTGCATTAACAGAGGGATAGAATCAAGATCACGTGAAGTACTAATACCACTTTACAATGCCTTGGTAAGGCCACACCTGGAATACTGCATCCAGTTTTGGTCACCACGATGTAAAAAAGATGTTGAGACTCTAGAAAGGGTACAGAGAAGAGCAACAAAGATGATTAGGGGGCTGGAGGCCAAAACATATAGGGAACGGTTGCTGGAATTGGGTATGTGTAGTTTAACGAAGAGAAGAGTGAGGGGTGACATGATAGCAGTGTTCCAATATCTCAGGGGCTGCCACAAAGAAGAGGGAGCCAGGCTGTTCTCCAAAGCACCTGAAAGCAGGACAAGAAGCAACGGATGGAAACTAGTCAAGGAGAGAAGCAACCTAGAACTAAGGAGAAACTTCCTGACAGTTAGAACAATTAACCAGTGGAACAACCTGCCTCCAGAAGCGGTGAATGCTCCAACACTGTTTTAAGAAGGGACTGGACAGCCATTTGTCTGAAATGGTATAGGGTTTCCTGCCTGAGCAGGGGGTTGGACTAGATGACCTCCAAGGTCCCTTCTAACTTATTATTAGTATTAGCATTATTAATTTGTAGAAAGGAAAGGCCCACACTGATAAATTAAAAATCTTTGTGGTCTGCAAAGGAATGCTGGTGGGCTAATCAATGATTTGGTGACTAGAGGAGCATCTACAGCAGGGGTGTCAAACTCAATTTCATTGAGGGCCGCATCAGCATTGCGGTTGCCCTCAGGGGGCTGGGTGGGTGTGGCCTACTGGGTAGGCGTGGCTAGAGTGCGTACGGCCTACTGGGTGGGCATGGCCAGCTCTACATCGTTCGCATCAAGGCTGCCTATAGGGGCCTGGGGAGCAGTGGGACAGATCTGAGAGTCTCTGGCAGAAGGAGGGTCTCTGGGCAAGTGCCAAGGCAGTGGGGGCTGTTCCCTGTTTCCAGGATGGCTTCGTGGGCCACAAGAAACCACTTCGCGGGCCGGATCTGGCCCCCGGGCCTTGTGTTTGACATGTCTGATCTACAGTGTTGGAGTTTGTGGTCATGGTAAGCCATGGAGGCACTAGGCAACATGACTTTCAAGGCAGTGGTGGTGATTTTATTACTTAAAAAAAAAAGTCTGTGCTCTGTCCAAGGGTGCTTGGTAGGCTGCATGTACAGGCCTGGTCTAGAATTTATTTTGGAGCATTCAATTATCTAGAGCAGGCATGTCAAACTCATTTTGTTTGAGGCAACTTTTTATAAAAGAATTGCCATTAATTTGTTTTAATAAAATAATTTAAATCAATTTTTCACTTGATTTCAAATTAAATGAATGAGATTTTTTTTAGTACAATTGCCAAATGCAATAAACTGGTTTTAGGTATATGTTAGTAGAAGGAAAAAGCAATCCCTGTTGTGTTACTGATCCCAGAGAAACATTTGCATGTATGCAGGTATCCTTAGGGTGCCAGTTATAGATGAGAAATATTGGTTGCAAAGTTGGCATTTCTGGATGTAATACAGATATTTTGCACTTATTTTTGTTTCTTTGCATGTTTGATATTTTTAAAAAGGCATATGCTACTGACTACACTTATGCACATATGTAACACGATCACTGCTTGTCCAATTTTACTTTACAGATAATACCCCCAGAAATTATTTTAGCCTTTTTAATAAATGTTGTTATTGATGTTAAGCTCACCAGGGAAAACATCATATATTGTTATCTATATACTAGGTTAATTATTTAAAGACTGAAGTGCAACATAACTAGATTCTAAATAATCTATTTTTCAAAACACACAACAGTCCAAACAGTAAAAGTAAAGTCCAAATTAAGAATATTTCATTCTTAAGAATTGTTTATTCAAAATAGTTTTCAAGTGTGTACAAAAGATGCTATTTTTTTCTAGAATCAGCTAAATTAGACATATTACATTGAGAAAAATATTTCTCATTTCTTTCCTGTTACCTTTGATTTCATTGCAGAGATGTTAACATAAGAAATAGATTATTTTGTTATCTAATCTTACCTTCCAAGACAGAAGCAGATGAAAAATGTGAGGTTCTTTCCTGTTGGCTTTTCTGAATTAGCTGTTTTAGATTCTAAAAATTTAGTTCCTAAAGAAGTAATCCTGTAAATAATTTTAATGTCCTCCTCTAGTGCAGGCTCTTTTATGACTCAAGGACTTCAACTCCCAGAATTCCTGAGCCAGCATGGCTCAGCTTGGAAACCTCTCCCTTTCCCCTCAGGATGGCTCAGGATTTCTGGGAGTTGAAGTCCATGAGTCATAAAAAAGAGCCCTGCAATAGGCTTAGGAAAACCAATAAGGGATTGGTTTTCCTAAGGTTTTCCTGGGTTGTTGTTTTTTGCAAAAAAAAAAGGTTCCGGAACGCCGTTCTGAGCGTTCTATGAGAAACAAAGCCCTGCTAATACTAATAACTTTATTGTCACTTTGAATGTACACCAATTGGCATACATCAAAATGAAATTTCGTTGCATACAGCTCCCAAAGGGTCACTACCTCCAATATCCACTCCTTGTTTGTGGCCAGCTCAAGTTTCAGATCATCCATTTTAGTCTTTAGGGAGCGAACAATGGCAAACAAGACAGATGGAAATGGAGCTCTATCTGGATTAGCTGTCAAATTAGCTTGTATTCCTGCACGACAACCTTGCTTCCTTTCCTTTTTCTGATCCTGATTCTTCCACCTTTTCCTTAAAGAGGCCTTGCTCCTTTTCGCCCCTGGAGCACGCTGCCGCCATCACCAACTCCTCAAAAAGCTTCTCTCTCTTCCTCTGGGCCTGCTGACAGCCTCCTCCAGTTCCTTCGCTTCATGAGCACCGGGACCTGACCTCCTCTGGAAACAGCCCTGATTTGCAATAGAATCTGTCACTGGGCCAGCAGTCAGATCTTGCTGCTGGCAGAACAATTTCAAACAGCATCAACGACTTTTAACAGTCTCACCAACAGTTCCGAAACAGCTACAAACTTGCCATGGCAGCAAAGATTGTTGGTCATATGTTACCTTAGTTCCACCATGTTGCTCAAACATATCAAAACCTTCCTGATCATGTGGCCCACATCTCTTAATATCTCTCCCAAAACCTTTCACCTTTGAGAGCCAATCCAGGCGCCGCCATCTTAGAAGGGAACCTTAATGGAAAGTGCACTCAGACTTCACACAGAAGAAAGAGTAGGGCAAGAATCTTGGCTTGAAGGATGCAGAGTCAATGATCCAGAGACACAATAAGCAACCTTTTTAATCATTTGTGTCTCATAAAATAAAAAAGTGCATTCAATATCATGATATAGTTTGTTATTTTCCCAGCCAGAACAAAATATTTCAAGGGTCTAAAGTAGGGGTCCCTAACCTATGGGCTAGGGCCCACTACCAGTCCATGGCCTATTTGCAACTGGGCTGTGTTGAGTGCCTGGCTGGTGCATGCAAGCGCAGCCCCACTCACGCAAGTGTTGTGAGTGCTCACGCCCCCACTCATGTGAGTGCTCACTTGTGTGAACAACGGGTGCTTGTGCGTGCCTGCCCCTCCAACAAACCATTCCCTCCCCCCCCCCCCCCACCCCCGAAAGGTTGGGGGGCTCTGGCCTAAAGTCCCTCTGCACAAATAAGGATACCTGATGAATTCCTGTGCAACTTAATTTATTGCAACATACAAGCAGTTATCCCGTGTCATTTTGATTTAGGCACTTCTGTTTTAAAACTTTTGAGATCTGTATTGGACAGTTCTGGATACAAACTTGAAAAATTTCAGCAAAACCTGTTCCACAGGCCTCAGAAACAATGATTAAGAAAGAATTTCAAAGTGTTAAAAATTTAAAATTCAAGAATGTTTCAGAGAATTAACATGGAAAAAAATCATTTTTGCAAATACAGCCTACTAAAAATGGGAGGCCTGACTGGGTTTGCTTTGATCCATATGGATAACAAAATGCTGCTGCCTCTGATGGAGGCTGTTGTTTGTTCCCCAGGATCAAAAAATGATTTACATTGTGCATCTTCCACACTTCTTCCAATGACCACCCTGGCAAGGTAGGTTGAACTGAAAGAGCATAACTGAGTCAGGGCCACTCTGTTGAGGTTGTAGGGCTGAAGAGGACCTTTTTGGTCTTGAAGTCAAACTTCTTAATCAGCACACATTGGTTGCAACTTGTGCAATTGGTCTCCTCCTGTCTAGAAAGGGTTGAGTGAGACACAATAACAATTCTTTCTCACCTCTGCACTCTGGGCAGCTGGAAGATCTCCTGCCAGATGGCAAACAGCCCTTTGTTCCGGTCCTTTAAGCCAACTGTTGCAGCCTGAACTGTCCTCATATTCAGCTTTTTCTTGCCTCGGCTATACAGGAACTTGGAATGAGAGGAGACTGGGTCACATGGGGTGGATGGAGACAGGAAGAAAAATGCCAGATTCCGATTATTACCAGCTTAGCTCAGGAAGAATCTGAGCAAGCAAAAGATAAAAGTTCATCTGTCTGAGGATCTTTCACCAAATGTCTACTCCTTATGGATATGCAGCAATTTTTGAGTTCCACACTTGTCTTTCAGAGCAGGGCTTTTCAACCCATGGTACGTGTACCACTGGCAGTACACTGGCACCTGGCAGGTGGTGGGCATAGGATGGGTTGAAAAGCACTGTAAAAAAAAAGTGTAGGCCTGTGGGAGAGTCAGCTGCAGCTGCAATGTTGCCGGGGCTCTGCTGAGCGCCCAGAATCAACTCGGGGGCCCAGATGATTGGCGCATGGCTCAGGCTGATTAGTGCTTGAGTCTGCCTGCTTCATCCTGCAAAGCGGGGCTCATCCGGCGCTCTTGCCCGATGTCATGCCAGCAGGCCTGGCGGGATCAGGAAGGCTTCGAAGGAGGTAGCTGCAGGGGGGAGGGGGAAGCAGGATCCAGCCCCGTTGGGATCAGGAAGGCTCCAAAGGAGCCAGTTCTAAATCGATGGGCTGCTGCTGGGGAGGAGAATCAAAATAGGACAAAGCAAGTGTAGACCATCATGGTTTATTGATTGCCAAGTTTTTCTCTGGTTTTCCTGTCCCTTCCTGGGCTATTAAAATCACATTGGCAAGGTCTGTACCGAACATCTGGCTGCAAACCAGTCAACTGGATTTTAGCCTAGCCCCTTGTGCAATCCTAAACCACATTCTGGAGGTAAGAGGATGCAGTAACAGGAGAGAGCTGCAAAATTGATTTATTTATTCTTGCCTTTAATAGCAATAACTACATTCTTTGATGACCTTGCTAGCAACCTGCAGGCTGTGAACTTTCCTTTCCCCCTTGGAGAAAGAATTCAGAAATGCTAGATTTATTTTTCCTGCTAATTACAGTATACTTTGTGGGATTTTTAAGGAGCTGTGAGAAAATGAAAATTAAAGGATGTATCAATTGAGTTGTGGGACAGGAACGGGAACTACATGGACTTATGTACTTCCTTTCATATGTTAATCTTGTGTATTGCTTTAAGAGATTAAAATTGGAAGGGGGGAAGAGGATTGTACCTTCAAGGCCATCTCTAACTAAAGAAGATAAAACCTTGGCGGGTTTTCAGGAAGGGAAACTGATTCTTTAAATTAATTGGAGAATATGATTAATGACAAAATTAGAAAGGTGGAGAATTGTGTTTTAATATATTGTGCAAGGGGCGGAGATTTCAGATTCCAGCTTCCTTCCAGCAAGCATTTGCCGGTGTATTAGGCTGAATAAAGGACTTTTAAGGTAAACAATGCCTCAGCATTAATATTGTGACTTGACACCTACATGCTCTCAGGGCCCAAAGATTATCTCCATTCTTCATAGGCTGGTATTGCGGATTAACTAAATTTTTCTGGGTTTGATTTTAAGGTGAGTATCCTGAGCTATGAAGGCCTCTGATCATCTTCTTAAATACCTAATAATAAAATAATGAGAACTAAAGGCTCAAAAGGAAGGTAGATTAGAAAGAACAAGACCTTTTGGGGTCTTCAATTTTCTTCCTGTTAAAGAGTTCCTTAATAAGGTTTGCTCTTACTTCCTAACATAAATAAAGGTGGTTTTTCCAGAAAATATATGAACAGCTGTAATTAGTGATTTAACTATGTTTTCTTTTTGGCTGTTTTAATTTATATAATGTATGTTTAATTGAGGAGGGCTTAGAGAGGTAGAAGTGGCCAATATGGAGGCTGCACCTTGCCCTCCAGGTCTGCCTTCCCTGCAGATCTCTGGAGGAGGGGGTGGCAGAGGAGCTGTGTGAGGGAAGGCTGCCCCAAAAAGCCAGCATCCTTACCACGCACAATTGGAAATGGTAATTCCCTTTCGAGAAGAGCCAGCCTCCCTTGTGCAGGACCTGGGAGCGCTGTTCCCCTGCCACCTCTTGCTCTCCAGAGATCTGTCAAGGCAGAAGCTGGACTCAGAGAAAACGGCTTCCTGCAAATGTTCTCCTCAGTGCTTCCACACACAGCAGCGTTGTCCTCCACCTCCTGCTTTGCTGGGAGGGGGCACTAGACAGGGAAACACCAACGATGTCTGGGATTGGGAGAAGAATGTCTCCTTTGGAATGCTATGCGCACGTACACACACACAACATTCCAAACTTGGAGACTTGTATCCACATCTGAGCTAGCAAACTGTCAATCATGCCTGGGCTTGGGGAGAAGGCCCTCTCCTTCCTCTGTGGTTAAGAGTCCCCAAACTTCGAATGCAGTGTGCGGGCACGCAGGCGCTTAGGTGCTAGCATTTTGAGGAGGCAAGGAGTTTGTGGGGCACTGAGTTGTCCCCACATCGAGTTGGCTGGTGCAACTCGTTCTGAGCCAGATGTCTCGAGTCAGCTGTGTCCAGTGAGTGGTGATGAGCAGGCCACGCCCACCTGCTAGGCGACTGGTACTTGAATATTGCCATATCCTAAAAGTGGTACAATCTCTGAAAAGGTTGAAAAGCCCTGTTTTAGAGCTGCATATCTGGTTCTCCAGCAGCACATTTTTATAGTGACCCAACAGTACCATGATAGGGAAGTGTTTATTCAAAACCTTTTAAATCTGACAGCATGAGCATGATTATCAAATAATAACAGAGCATTTGTATGACATTCAAACCCTACTTTCAACTTACAAGATGGGAAAAAACAGAATCTGCCAACAATACAACTAACCTGCAGAGTGTTAATACAAGAACGAATGTCGTTGTCGGTCTTCTCACACAATGCTGCGAGTGCCCCAATATCAGCTTTCATGCCCTGTAGGATGGCAATCTGAAAAGCATAAGGATGGGCATTATGCTGCTGCACAAATGGCCCTGCGTACACAAAATGTATTAGCAAAGTTGTTTTATTACAGTAATTAGCATAAGTAATTAGCAAAATCCCCACTATGGCTTGGAGCAAAAAACCTTTGTACCAGTATTGTTTTTATCTAGCTTCTGAACATGAAGACTGACAGTTAAGTCAATCTTCTAAGATAGAGAGCCATCAATGAGAAGTCCCTTCTGACATCGCAGGCAACAGAAGGATAAAAGGACCTTCCATTGGACTAAACAAGCAGGTAGGAACTGAAAAAAGTGACATGATCATTTTTCACTTACAGTTGTTGCAGCATCCTCATGGTCATGTGATCAAAACTTGGAAACTGGATAACTGGTTCATATTATGGCTACAGCGTCCCAGAGTTATGCGATCACTTTTTGTGACATGACACGGTCAGTGGGGAAGCCAGATTCACTAAACAACCATCTTACTAAACTAACATTTACAATGATTCACTTAACTGTGGCAAGAAAGGTTGTAAAATGGGGCAAAACTCACTTAACAACTGCTTCACTTAGCAACAGAAATGTTGGGCTCATTTGTGGCCAAGGACTACCTGTACCATACCCAGCAAAAGCCAAGCATCCTTTGATGCTTACTCACACAATATTCTTACTGCAGAGAAATATAAAATTATGTGGTTGGGTGCGCTTGCCTCATGTAGCCTCTGGACCAGTCTAGATTGCAAAGTTGAAGGAAAATTAAGAATAAAAGCTTGCTGCTTCAGAAGCCGCAAAGCAGGAACATATCTGGAAAATAGAAGTAAAAATATTTTTAGAAGATGGAAAGAAATGAAAATACCCATAACAGAGGAATGGCTGGTGACAATAACAGAATTTGACAAATGGCAAATTTAACTTTTAGATTAAGGAAAAGACATTTGTGACTAGAAACATTTGTATGACCTTTTTGCTGAAAATGCAAAAATGAATTGGTAATTAACACATTTGATGATCAGAAAGGGTAAAATATGGGAAGAAGAAAATCATGATGTAATGTTAAAGACAATAAATTTATCTGTAACTGTTGTAAGGAGAATTGGAAGCTGTTTATTCTTTTTTTCTCTTTTTTTCTTTATTCATCACTTTCCTTTCCTCTTTATTTTTCTTAAAATTGTATTGTTTTTACCATGACACAAAATTCATCAATAAAATTTGATAATCAGAATAAAAAAGAAAATAGGAGAAAAATGTATATTCAGGTTGGTATAACTGCAGATGTGAGGACCTGGGAGAAATTGATGGGAAGATCCAGGGCCAGTTTTCTCTCAGATGGGAACAAAATGTATGCTATTGGGATCCTCCTGAGGGTTTTTTTTAATTTATGGTGCCTTTGAGTCCATTCTTGACTCTTGGCGACTGCCTGGATTAGTCCATGCAGGTTTCTTTAGCCCGGTTGTTCAGAAGTGGCTTGCCATTGCCTCCTTCCTAGGGCTGAGTGAAAGCGACTGGCCCAAGGTTCTCCGCTGGCTTTGTACTCCAGGTGGGACTAGAACTCACAATCTCCCCGTTTTGAGTCTGGTGCCTTCACCATGACACCAAACTGGCTCTCTAACCTAGAGGAAAATAGGATACAAATGCTGCAGCCACCATCATCAGCCTCACTTCCTCAGAACCACAATACTGAAGACGTTTCCCCAAGAACAAAGAACCTAATAGGGAATCACGATGATTGGGCAATAGCAAGGTCTCACATTTAAAAAAAAGGAGGGGTTTGAAATAAAATGTTCAGTCAGCTTTAATAAATGGGAGATTTATCCTATCAAGGTTTATTAGCCTTGAAAGCCTGCCAAGATTTTGATGAAAATCCCACAGTGCTTTGCTTCCCTTTCTTTGCACCCGGTCTGGGTGATGTGCCTGCTCTCACAGATACTTTCCCCAAGCACAGTCTCTTACTGGTCATTGCAAATGCAGATAATTGGACGGAGAAGAAGCCTGCTTCGTCCTCTGCTCTTTGCCCCAATTGGTCGGTCTTCAGATTCTACCATCCCAGCTTTCTGATTGATTATGCTTAACAGCACATTGATAGATGCCTGAAAAGACAAGAGGGCCAAAATGATTGCAGGGATAGTACATGGGGCCAGAAAATTCTGAGAAGGGTCATCTTGAATCAATCTAGTTGAGCACTACATCGTTAACCAGTCATGTCACAAGCAAGGAAGAAGGTAGACCAAAAGTTCCCCAGAGGGTATCCTAAGCCGTTGGACATGGAGACTTTTTCATCTGCCATGACTAGTAGCCATAGTTTCTACCCATATAATCATAGGGCCAAAAGGGACCTTGGCAGTCTTCTAGTCCAATGTCCTGCCCAAGGCAGGAGACTCTATCTATACCATCCCAAACAAATGGTTATCCAGTCCTTTCTTGAAGACCTCCAGTGATGGAGCACCCACAAGGGGGCAATCTTTTCCACAGAACAATTGTTCTCACTGTCAAGAAATTTCTCCTTATTTCTAGGTGCGATGTCTCTTTAACCAGCTTCCACCCATTACTTCTTGCTCCTCAAATACTGTAATACAGTTATGATGTCACCCCAAATCCTTCTCTTCAATAGGCTAGTTCCCTTAATCATTCATCATATGGTTTAGCCTCCACATTCCTAAACAAATTATCTTTGTTACTTTTCTCTGCAGTCCATCTAGTGTCTTAGCATTTATTATTTTGGGGAGATTGTAGTGAATTGGACAAAATTGTTTAAACTATTTTTAAACAGAGTGCAGAAAGCATGCTTCACTGTTGCCTCTGCTGTTCCTTTCAGATATCTTAAAGTGTTCATTTAAATAAACAATATTATTCTTTACGGAATTTTTTTTCATGGTGAACCCAGCATATGTGGCCAACTTCCCACATATGGTACAAGTAGTCCTTGCTTAACAACCAACCACTTTACAACCATTTGAAATTATGATGGCATGGCGCATGTCCGTTATGGTCTGTAAAGCATCTGTGGCCACCATAAATGATGTCACGTGACTGCAGTTTGGGCAGGTCAGCTTTACAACTGGTCTCAGCACTCCACTGTTACGTGACCAAAATTCCGAGTGTGTTTTGCCTGTTGCAGCCAAAAATGCAATTTCAAACCAATAGGTTTGCTTAACACCGCAAATGCTCTACAGCCAGTCCTCATTTAGTGACTACTTCTGTTAGCAACTATTTGCAAGTATGACAGTAATGCACATAGTAAAAAAGATTTCTGATCGATGCATACACTTATGCCCAAATTTCTGTGCCTGGTAACAAAACATGCCGAAGTGGGAGCATTGCTGACACTGCTGCACGAGAGAACTTTATCTAAATGAGACAGCAGCAACCAGCAACCTTCAATGTCTCTCAGTCATGGGGTTTGCTTAGCAATCATGCTGCTTAATGACCATTTCATTGGAACCAACTGCAGTTGCTAAACAAGGACAGAGTATGCTCCATTTGAACATTGGACAACAATGTCTCTTTTTTGAGTGCGGAATATTCAAACCATTTCATCCTAGCAACCAAGAGAAGGAAAAGGGGAAACCCCAGGTGGACCACAGTCAGGGCCTAAGCAGGAGAGCAAATTCATCCATATGGAGGATAAAGCACCTCTTAACAAAGATTCACAGAAATTGTTAACGTGGAGGAAGCAATTGAGGAGAGCTAGATGTGTTTACCCCTGGAAGTATTATTTCACAGGGCTTCACAGAAAAGGTCAAGCTCTCTCACATCACTAACTGCAGAATACAGAAGAACTGACTGATAAATCAGCCAAGACTCCCTTACCATTGGAGCGCCATCTATCTCATCAATGACCAAGCAGTTTGGCTTCTCATTGGCTCCCAGCACCGATTTCATCTGAGTGGCAGCCTCAATTTGTATTTGGAAGACATCTGGGTTACGGTCGTCACTGAAACAAATATTCTGGGTTAAAGACAGTTAAGGAAGTCACCACAACCTCAGGAAGAAGCCTCGTGCAGCTAGCAGTGGCCTTACGAAGGGCCAGGCTGAGTGCACCTTGTCAGCAGCAGGAGTAAGACGACGCTGGAAAGTCAGCTGGAGGCAGCTGAGCACAGGGCGCATGCAGTTCAGGACAGCAAGTGCAGCTGCAGATGGGATGGCTGCACTTTTGCACCTGGTCCTGGGCCAGGGCAGCCATGGCTTCCACTGCTGTGTTTGGGTGAGGTAGCTGCGGCTTCATCGGGGCCAGCTCAGGTGTGTCTTGTTAACAATGGGAGGAAAAAGACAATGAAGGTCAGTTGGGCTGGCAGAGGTCATCCCTAGCCTAGCTGCACTTGCCCTGGGCTGCAGCAGCCACTTAGCTGTCCAGAGTCACAACTTCCTGCTGGCTTCCCCACCTACTTTGTTTTGGAAAGCGGACAGGAAATTGTGAGAAGGTGCTCGCTTAATAATCTGCGATTTCCACAATGACGGTAATCGGACTGCAAAGATTGCTGTTATTAGGCAACATGGTCACATGACATCACACCATATGATCGCATCACATAGTGATGAAAATTCCCTTCCCTATTACTGCTGTTAACTTACAATTAATGTTTGGAATAAATATAGGTAAAACATAAGTCCAAACATCTCTCCTTGTTTCCTTACCGAATATCTACTTTTATGATGAAGAAACCACAGAGAAATTTGGTCATTACAGAGACAATGAACTGTTTAGATTACAAGATTTAGGTTATTAACAGGACAAAATAAAGATATCAAGTCTTTGTTACTCGGTGCTCTTCTGTACTCAGCTGGTTCCAATATAGTTAATTGGGATGCGATTGTAAAGTGTGGTGACACATGACTTGCCACTTGGTGACAGCGATTCTGGCACTTCCAGTGAATCACCACAGGCTGTTAAGCGAGGACATCACATGATCACTATTTGTGACCTTCTATCAGCTTCCCCTTTGGCTTTGCATGTAGGAAGCTGGCAGTGAAGGCAGCCAATGTGACCATGGGATATTGTCATAAATATGAATAGGTTGCCAGGAGCACAGATGGCGATCACGTAATCCTGGGGATGCTGCAAATGAAACAAGTACAAGAATCGTAAGGAACACTTGATCTGTATTTTTTGTAACTTTGAACAATCACCGAATGAGTGAACCAACTGTACTCTCAAATAAATATCACACAAGAAAACTACAAAAAAAGGAAAATATTGAGAAATCTGACTGAATTATGAAAATCTTATATGGCAAAGCTCAACAATATTCACCATACTACACATTTCTTAGAATACACTGAACTGGCATTACACTGAATTTCTTAGAATACACTGAACTGGCATCGTCCAACTGCAGTGGACGATCACTTGACTATGAGCCAGCAGTGTGCAGCAGCCACCAAAAAAAGCTAATACAATCCTGGGTTGTATAAACAGAGGCATCGAATCAAGATCACATGAAGTATTAGTATTGCTTTATAAAACCCTAGTAAGACCACACCTGGAATAGTGCAGCACAAAACATTTTGAGAGTTTAGAGAAAATTCAGAGAAGAGCAACTAAGATGATCAAAGGCCTGGAGACTAAAACATACAAAGAACAGCTAGAGGTCTTGGGTTTGGCCAGTCTAAAGAAAAGAAGAAAAAGGGGAGACATGATAGCGGTGTTCCAGTATCTGAGCGGCTGTCACAAAGAAGAGAGAAACAACCTGGAATTAAGGAGAAACTTCCTGACAGTGAGGACAATTAACCTTGCCTCTAGAAATCGTGGGCGCTCCATCACTGGAGATTTTTAAGAGGCTGGACAGTCACTTGTCTGAGACGGTATAGGTCCTCCTGCTTGAGCAGGGGGCTGGACTAGAAGACCTCCAAGGTCCCTTCCAGCTCTATTCTATTCACTAATAAAAAAACAATAAACCTTCACTTTCCCCATATCAGACTGATGAAGGAAGGTAATGAATATTTGTATGGAAAATGCCAAACACCAAGAAAACTAATCCTAACTCACATGTTCAGTATACTCCATTACTGCAATTCCCTTTCTAACTCTATTATTTTGTATTCTCTTGCTAAAATCCACAAATCTTCAATGGCCAAAGCGTACGGAGCCATTCTGAGTTGCTAAGTATCTCTCTCTCCTTCTCCAGCTCAACTCAACAGCACCTTCTGTTATGTGAAAATCCTCCAAAGGGATTCGCTACTCTTGGGCTCTATTTATCAAACTCAAAAGAAGAGAGTAGGTGCTCGCATGGATAGATGGCAGACGGGCAGGAAGGCAATGAATGCACAGTAAAATCAGAGATAAACACATCACAGAAAAGAAACAGAAGCCTGTTTTTGACTTGAGCTTAGGGGTTTAGATTCTTTTATATATTAAGTGTGTTCTAGCACTTACAACTTTGTCGTCCAGCAGTTTTGTCTGGCTTCATTAAAACTGAAAAAAGGGAACTATGACTTACCTGGCATTCATTTCTACCACATTATATCCAGCATGCTTTGCAATGACGTGAGCCAGAGTAGTCTTCCCCAAGCCAGGTGCTCCACAAAGGAGAGCAATCTACAGGCAGAATAGAAATGATTTATAGTCATTTTAAAGGGTCTCCAAAACTCATTGCTGATCAGTGTGGTGTAAAAAATAATAGTCAAAAGCAAAAAACTAGGGAGGGGAAAGGGATGAATAAATAAGCAATTATAACCATTGATCCCCAGGAGTGTTACTCACTTCTTTTTTTAAAATCCCATTTATATCCCGCCCTTCTCCAAAGACTCAGGGCGGCTTACAATCTAAGCACAAATCAATGTGCTCAGCAATAGAGTCAGAAGGTGGGAGGCGAAGAAACACACCTGCAACTAGTGTGACTGTTGACACCATGTGCCCTGAACTGTCAACTGTGAGGGTTTTTTTTTGGGGGGGGGGGGAGTTTGTGGAACAATTTAAAATTTCCAAAAGAACAAATGGATTAGCAGAAGGCAAAAAAGCAAAAAGTGGTGAGAAGACAATGGAGAAGAATTTTTTATGTCGAGGGAGAAAAAAGAAAGCAGCATTTACCAGCAATACCAAATTTCATTGGCACCAAAAATTAAGGGCACTGCAGCCCCTTCTTTTCTAAGCCAGGAAGGGGATGAAGTCATTCCTAAGGATCTTCTTTGTGAGGAAGAGAAGATTTTCTGCCTGCCTCGGAGGCTGAGACAGATGCAAAATGGAAAGTGGAAGAGCAGCAGTAAAATGTGCCAATGAGACGACACTGCATGTGCAAGCTTCCATCTGATGCGTATATGGAAAAAACCTACAGGATCTGGAATTCACATCTAACTTTTGCAGTGAGTTCACCACTCCTTGGCAACTTTCAACTTGTAGAACAGGAATTCTTGTCAAGGATGGATTAGCTTAAAGTGATCTGACTAACCTGAAGTACGAAGGTTATGCTTTCAACTGAGCCTTTGCCAGTGACCAGCTTCCCCACCTTGAATTTTGGTCGATTGTGCTGGTCCAGTTCAGCCTCCAAGACCTCCTCTGTCATCTGTGCTTTGGTCTTCCACCTGCTTCCCTGGTCTCTGGAAGGCTTGAAAGGAGGGTGGACCCCGGAGGGCAGTGGCACCTTCCGGCAGGGCTTCTCCTTCCCAAACACCAGCACATCCCACAGCTTCAGCCACTTCAGGAGGCACCGATTTGTGTACTGAAGTAAAAAATGATGATGAAGTGGATGAAGCTCCAGGGATACACAAATCACATCGCAAACCGGACCAAACTATTAAAACAGGCAAATGTGACAGACCTTGTTTTGGTCTTGTGTTTTGCTACTTTGTGCCCAGGAGAGGGGAATTCAGTTTTTGCTTTGGACTATGTAGTGCCGATGCTTTGTTTCTCGAATAAAAGATTCTTTAAGGTAAGCAATGCCTCAAAGTTCTTCTGAAGAGTTTCATCTGTTGGAACCATGAGAGTTATATTCTGTTTGACTGCCAACTATATGCTTCAGCTAGAGCACAGCGTTTGGACTCACTAATTAATAGGACAGCCTATTGGGACATCCTCAATAAGTTTTTTGAACCTCTTTCGAGGTACAGACCCGTGGACAGTGAGAAAGACAGCACAGTTTAGAACTAAAATTCAATTTAGAGCTCAATTCAACTGAGAGCTTCCCAGCTAGATCAAATTGGGGTGAGCTGCTGGGATCATCTTACTTCATTACTTCATTATTTGTTATGTCCCAATACACTATTACTTTATTTGACATGGCCATTAGACTAATCAATAAACTATATTAAAAACATGAAACCTAAGGGAAATATGCAATTCAGCAAGAATGCTGGGTTTCTCTTGGGGAACAGTATATCTAACTAGCCTTGTTGCACTACAACGTGGCTGGAGATGCAACATCTCCAGACATCTATCCGTCCACACCTACCAGTCTGGCCAGCATAGCCAGTGTGGTCATCAGTGCAGAACTGCAGTCCCAAAAGGCATGCGGAGCACCCAACTACCTACCGTTCTCCTGACTTCTAGGATGCCCAGAAGGGAACACTTACATCATCACTGAGCAACTCCACGTAGCGTCTGGGAGTGAACTGGTCAACCCAGAGAGTGTGCTGGGCAGATGCTTCTGCTTCCGATCTGTCACTACTCTCTTCTTCCCCATTAGGCCCAGGGGCTTCATCTTGAGTTTCCTCAGTCCCCAGTCTGCAAGGAGGAGAATCTGGCTGAAAACATGTCTGGGAAAAGCTCAAGCTTGAACTGAGGGAATTCCGCTCCAACTTGCCTATTAGAAGGGCTTTAAACCCATTTTTTTTCTGTATCTCAAGGTTTAATTTAGTCAGTTAATTTTTGTTTTATCAAAAGCAACTTTGAGATTCTGAAATTTGGTGGCATATAATGCAGTAACTAACAAATATAAGAGCTGAACAAAAAAGAAAAAACTCTATCTTTAATCTGTATGACCTTCTCAAATTAAGGTATTTCATTTTGCATAATGAATTCCTATCTTGCTAATCAAGGCAAAGAAGACAGCAGCTGATTGGACAGTCTCGCGGACTCTTTTTGATTTTAGAGATTTTAACCCAAAAGTGTTCAAGCAGTTTCCAAGCCAAGGAAATCCTGTGAATCTCTGCTTGTGAAAATAAGGAAGAGGTATTAAGGAGAGTTTTCTGATGTACGCGCAGATGTATGTAGTTAAAGCAAGAGGCACGCCTCTGAATGTTCTAGCACTGTTCCCACAATATCCTCTGCAGAAGCCCCAGGAACCGGGCTTTGGAACAGCCAGTGAACCATTCAACTGGGGGGCAGGGATGCAATCACTTTGTTGTTGAAAAAGCAGCCCTTTGGGAATTTATTTTTCCAACCGACAATAAATTCTACCTTTCATTTCTTAATCATTTTATGGGATTATTATCCTTATTAGCTAAGAGGGGCTCTTTTTAGACAGAGCCTCTTACTCCTTTTTGAACATCTGTCCCATTTTTGAGACTTGAATTTTTAAACGACAAGGAAGACGGTTCCTGGAGGTAAGCTAAAATAAGAAAGTGGAGTATCTTTTCTTCAACTCTGATGGAGAAAGATGGTTTTATTTTACTGTTTTAAAGTAATTACTGCTAAGCTTGTAAGCCGCCCTGAGTCTTCGGAGAAGGGCGGGATATAAATGGAATTAAAATAAATAAATAAATAAATAAAATAATTTGTGGCTCTGGATTGCTTTGTTATAGATGGCTGAAATGTTCAGATTTTTATGAACTCTGACGGGCCACCAGAAGAGGAGCTATGAAGCTTACCTGCTCAAAACTTCCATCAACTGCTCCGAAGACTCAAGGATCTGCTTCCGGCGCTGAAATACAGAGGATAAAGTCAGGAATGCTAGATTTAGATGTAAATGAGCTACTAGATATAAGCTGAGAGGAATCCAAACTAGAAAGTAGCAATTTTCTGACTATTAATTAACTGCCATCTGGATTTGTGCACCCCAAAAGTCATAGCTCTCCATATAAAATTTTGGTAAATTGTGGCTATTAATGGTGGTTTGTTCAATCAGCTATATTAGCCTAGTTCATACAATTTGCTAAGGCATGGTTTACTTGCTTATGCTTGGGTTGACAAGTTGGACTAAGCTGAAAAAAACTACATGCTGGCTTTGTGCAAAGTGAAAATTCAATCACAAAATTAAGAAACTAAGAGACTTATTCTCCATGATCCAAATGAATGCCACATCATTATTTAAGCAGGGATCTTATCTGGAATAACAGTTTTCAAGTATCCTGTTGTTGAATTTATATGCGACAAAAGCCCTCTGTGTGTTCCTTTGGCCACCACACTTGGAGACCACTTGTATGAAGCCATACATCTTTGGTGTAAAGTCTGATTGTGAGATATTGGTTAATAAAACCAATTGGAATTCTGGCTCCAGGCTTGTCCTAGGTGCTCCCAATTCAGATACAATAAAAAAATCATATTTAATGAAAACTAGGAAATCTTCAACCTGTGTGTGCCAAGAAATGGAAGAATGAATTACATGGAAAAAGCTAACACAGTTCATGCAAAGAGGATTATTGCTGAACGAGAGCAATAATTGTAATTATCCAACACTTAGATTCTGACCAGAGGGCACAAAATTCTTTAGAAGAGGGTTTTTAAACAGTGCTTCCCAGAATCCTAGGGTTCCATTATAACAGGCATGTCAAACTGCTGGTCCAAGGGCCAGATGCATCACACCAAAACCGCACCCACCCCATTGCCAGCAATGGGGAAAAGGTCACGATGTCACGAGTTTGACATGCCTGCATTAGAAGGATGGGTTTTGTGGGATCTTAAGGGCAAAATGGATGCACCAGGGTGTCTGCACTTTTTTTCTAATGAAAAGCAATGATGTCACAATTGTTAAATATATATTTGTTTAGTAAAACACTGATCTCCAAAATAATTGGGAAATACAAGTTTTAATTTTTCTATATTTGAAATATTTATTTTGCAAACACAACAGTTTTACTTTATATTTATACTGGAGAAATATTCTGGGATAGTAACTGGGGAATCCATTTTATAAAATTCAAATAACTTTTGCATATAAATTTGCATAAACAGATTGCAACTATCACATTTATTGTCAATAAGTGAATTCTGTGGATTGATCATCTGATACAATTTTCAGATACAGTTGCAAGAAAAGTATGTGAACCCTTTGGGATTACGTGGAGTTTTGCATGAATTGGCCATAAAATGCACTCTAAACGTCATGTAAGTCACAACAATAGAAAAACACAGTCTGCTTAAATTAATACTACACAAGCATTAGCTGTTGTCATGTTTTAATTGAACATAAGATGGAAACATTCATAGTGCAGGGTGGAAAAAGTATGTGAACCTTTGGACTTAATAACTGGTTGACCCTCCTTTGGCAACCTCAACCAAACATTTCCTGCAGTTGCAGATCAGACCTGCACAACGATCTGGAGTAATTTTGGACCACTCCTCTTCACAAAACTGTTTCAGTGTAGCAATATTCTTGGGAAGTCTGGTGTGAATCGCTCTCTTAAGGTCAAGCCACAGCATTTCAATCAGGTTGAGTCAGGACTCTTGACTGGGCCACTCCAGAAGGTGTATTCTGTTCTGTTGAAGCTATTGTTTTGTTGAATTACTTGTATGCTTTGGGTCATTGTCCTGTTGCATCACCCATCCTCTGCAGAGCTTCACTTGGCGGACAGATGGTCATACGTTTTCCTGCAAAATGTCCTGATACAACTCTGGAATTCATTTTCCCATCAATGACAACAATCTGTCCAGGCCCTGAGGCAGCAAAGCAGCCCCAAACCATGATGCTCCCTCCGCCATGTTTTACAGTGGGGATGAGGTTTTGATGTTGGTGTGCTGTGTCTTTTTTTCTCCACACATAGCGTTGTGTGTTTTTCCCAAACAACTCAATTTTGGTTTCATCTGTCCACAGTATATTTTGCCAGTAGTGCTGTGGAACATCCAGGTGCTCTTTTGCAAACTTCAAACGTGCTGCAATATTTTTTTTTGGACAGCAATGGCTTCCTCCATGGTGTCCTTCTATGTACTCCATTCTTGTTTAATGTTTTCCTTATTGTAGATGTGTCAACAAAAATGTTAGCATGTGCCAGAGATTTCTGCAGGTCTTTAGCTGACACTCTAGGATTCTTCTTTACCTCATTAAGCATTATGCGCTGTGCTCTTGCAGTCATTTTTACAGGACGACCACGCCTAGAGAGAGTAGCAACACTGCTAAACTTTCTCCATTTGTAGGGTTACTTTTGTAACCCTTTCCAGCTTCATGCAAATCAACAATTCTTGATCGTAGGTCTTCTGAGAGCACTTTTCTGCGAGGCATGGTTCACATCAGACAGTGCTTGAGACCAGTAAACCCAAAACAGGTGTGTGTTTTTAAAGGGCAGAACGGCTGTCAGCAACACATCCAATATCATCACACTGATTGGAGTCAAGGTTGGCTCACTCCTGGCTCCAATTAGCTCTTGGAGAAGTCATTAGGCTAGGGGTTCACATACTTTTTCCACCCTGCACTGTGAATGTTTCCATCTTATGTTCAATTAAAACATGACAACAGCTAATGTTTGTGTAGTGTTATTTTAAGCAGACTGTGTTTTTCTATTGTTGTGACTTACATGACGTTTAGAGCGCATTTTATGGCCAATTCATGCAAAACTCCACGTAATCCCAAAGGGTTCACATACTTTTTCTTGCAAATGTACATATAATTTTGGGTAAGCGATGTGGCTAAATGAAAGCCAATTAAATTACTTTTTTTATCCTTAGCAAGTCTGGTTAAAAAAGAGAATTTTTCATCATCTCTTGGTGGATAGCCATGAAAATTAACATACTAAGTAGAATCCTCAGGACCCGCCTTCACTTCAAAGTCTCTCCAATCAGAAGAGAAGCGAGAGGGTTGGGCACAATATGTTCTCCAATGAAATGAATTATCTATCCCACTGATTGCCTGTCTGCATCAGGTATAAATGGGAACTACATAGATATTAATTAACAGAATCCATAACGCTCATGATGCAGTAATGCTGCTGTTGACATACAGGATTAACTACAATGAAATTAATAGTCACCTGACAGGGAACATTTTATTTCAGTTTTTTAACACTAGACTGTGCCTCATAGTTTGCTTTAAAGAAGCAGGTTCCACAATCTGAAAAAGCTTGAAAAAAACCTCTATGGCAGTGTTTTTTTAACTTCAGCGAAGTAGAAACAGGGGCAACACAAAGTTCTCTGGAGCTGTATATTGATTTTTAAAAACTAACACTTTCCTCTTTTTTTATTGATAGGAATAAGAACTAAGAACTGATATACAAAAAAAAAACTTTAAAATGATAAATGTTTTGTATATTTGTATATTCCTCCCAGTTGTAACCAGAATTGATATTGGCCGACAATTACAGTAGCTGAGTGGGGATGCAAGTTAATTTAAATGGGAGCTATGACATATTTATGCAGCAACTGAAGATAAAGTAACATTTTATAATGGAATTAAGGACAAATTACTGGACTAATATGAAAATTGGGTGTCTGAGGGGAGACCAAAACACAGCGGTCTGTCCACAAAATGACAGAACTTCTGCAAAAGACATTGAGACCACAAGGCAAACCACTGAAAATACTTTTTGGTATCATGGGCAATCTAGAAGCTGCGGCTACTGGGAGACATAAAAATGGAAATAAAAAAAGAATACTCTTTTTTTCTGAAAGACCAGATCCTTTTAAAGAATTGGTAGGTTCTGCTGCTGCTGCCCAGGAAAGAGAGACAAGCTCACTGCCTCAGTCTAACTGCAGCAGCAGCAGCAGCAAGGATTTTGGGCGTGGGTGCAGTGAGGCTGAGACAGACGCCTGCTCAGCAAGCCCTCCTCATGGCTGCAAGTAAACTGTGCAGGACTCCTTGTGAGCCTGGAGTTTTTAAAATGTAATAACATTTATGTTTTATTGCATGTTTACTTTGTTAAGTATTTCACAGTTGAATTTTATTATAATTAAGCAGGTCTGAATTTATACCACACTAATTTAAAAACAGTTACTGTCATGGCTGCCTTTCTGCTAGCCAAGCTTCGCAAGACATTAGCAAGGGGGAGGGGGGGGGGGGTGGAAGGGAAGAGAGGATGGGAAGGCAGGGAGGAATTAGGGGAGGGATGGAAACCAAGCTGTGCTGGCCCGAAGCTTGAGAAGGAACAGCCAGCCCCAGGTATGCAGAGCTAGAAAGCCCACAAATTGAAGATCCGTTACCCAAACAACACCCAAGTACCCAATTGGACATTACTTGGTAACAGGGGGGTGGCTAGGGGGAAAAAAAGTTAATTGCATTGTTTGCACGCGAAAACACCAGATCCAGCTTTGCTATTTCAGTAACTACTTAAGTCTTTCTTTGCTAGACGACTGAGTGGGATGGTTGACATTAAGCTGGACCTGGCGTAAACAAACAATACAAACTGCTGTATCTTTGCCAAAAGCTGAGGCAAAAGCCAGATGAACCAGGCAGGGGGGATTCTGCTTTGGGGGGAAGGGGAGGGCTGTAGAGAAGAAATGTACCTCTTCCATTACTTCTTCTTTAAGGTAGGCAAATGGGACACCCAGAAGGTGAAGTGGTCTCTCTCTCTTCCAACTGACAGAACTGGCAAACTGCAAAACCAGACAAAGCATTCCTATAACAGGCCTAGCAGGATGTGACCCACTTCCAAACCTGTCTCGCCCCTTTCCAGGCAAGCGGGAAAAGACCATGGCGAGTTTGCACAAAAACTCAAGCCCTTCGATTGGTACCTCCATTGCTTTGTCATCCTCCTTCACAACCATAAAGACTCGTGTGCCATTAGTAGAGGTCACATTGATGTAGTCCTGCAGGATGGGTGGACGCTTGAGGATCTTCCGGGATTCCTTCTTCCCTGGAGGTGTGTCATGCAGCAGGACTATGTCACTTATTTCCCCTGGATCTGCAGCATCAGGTCTTGGATTCCTGCCCAGTTAGAGTAGGGAAAGCAGAACAACTCTTACCAAACCTTTGAAAATGCAGCACAGTCAGGCTTCCTCCAGTGGTCTCCAGATTATAACTCATCTGGTTGGTCATGAGATGTAATTTCAAGTATCTGGAAGGCACTTGCTCTGTGCCAAAGGGAAGATACATGTTTCTGTAACTACATTTCACAACCTTATTTATAGCTCATCTGCCGTGCCCCCAAAGGATTCAGAAGGACCCGGGTATAAAGTCACGGTGAGAGAGTGGCTTAGACTTAACATCTGCTACCCCCCTAGAGGTGAGAGATCTATGGGGTATGCCTTACCCTGGGCGTGTGTTCCAGGCCGCTCCCTGGATCAGAGCTGTGACCGTCATGAGAGGACGGTGGTTGATCTGTTCTGGAGGTTCACCCAGCCTGAGTGGCAGTGGAGCTGGATCAGCGGTCTGGATACCCACTCACCTTCTGACTTAGACCCTCCTGATTAATTATGGGATTGCCTTTTCTTGGACTTGCTTGGACAATCATGACTCGCCTTTGCTATATCAGCACGGACTTGTTCGCCCTCAGGGGTGCCCCCCCTTCCTGGGTGCGACCTGCTTTTCTCTCCACTTCTCATCTTGATGAAGGGCCCAATTGTTGGGACCCTGAGAGATGGTTGGACAGGGAAAGGAGCCTCTGGTATAAACTTAATAAGAGGCCCCTGGTTAATTTTTTAGCTAATTTTTTTGTGGGGTTAGGGAGTGGGGAGGGATTACAGGTTTGGCTGGAAACTGGGGGGTGTCCACCAACTGTTGTTCAGGCCAGGTCCGGGATTGATCACGTCAGGTGGGAGCTAGGGCTGGTTGCCTCCGGGGCCCCGGAGCGGGGTGTGGGATTACCTATTCCCACAACATTAGGGAATGGCAGCAGGTGTATGAACAGAGGGCCGTATCAACATCCGGGAGTGCGTCCCCGCTATCTTCAAGCGGTGATGTGCTCCAACCCTCTGGTTTCGGCCCGTGGTTCCGGAAGCGAGGATGAGCAGCCACCTGAGCTCAGGCTTGTGTATTTCAATGCCAGGTCCGTAGTTAATAAGGCTCCTCTCATCCGGGATTTGGTTGAGGGAGAGCATGTGGACCTGGCTTGCATTACGGAGACCTGGTTGGGCTCAGAGGGTGGTGTCCCTCTGGTCGATCTCTGCCCACCAGGTTTCCGGGTGCTGCACCGGCCTCGGGCTCAGGGTAGGGGCAGGGGAGTGGTGGTACTTGTGAGGGAGACCCTTTGTCCGCGGGAGGCCACCGTTGTCCAAATAGGCGGGTGTGAGTCCCTCCTCTTGAGATGTGGCCCTAGAGCTCAGTTGGGCTTGCTGCTGGTGTACCTTTCGCCTCCCTTTAACTTGTTGTGGTTTGCTAGGAATTGGGCCAAGCCATAAGATTCCCACATAGGAAGACCATGTTTTATTACCACATCAGCCCTTTAGCTTGAATAGGAAAGTGTTCTGGCAGAAGAACAAGCTGTCTTCAGAGCGGGACACTCTCTACTTTATTCTGCAATACTTAGTTCAAGCTCGACTCTGTCAAGCTTCCCCCACATTATTGTATTCTGGTTCAAATGATGCAAATCATGTAATTTGAAACAGTGAAAGTACTAATGCAAAGTACATAATCTGCACCGGATGCACGTGCCCTCATTGTGTCTATGTACTGTATAAATAAATAAATAGTTGCGCAGCAGCAGCCCTGCCTGAGCTTCTCGATATCCTCTTGGGGCTGGTGATTGAGTTCCCTAAATTTATGATTTGGGGTGACTTTAATCTACCATCCCTGGGAGGATCATCTGAGTTAGCTCGGGAGTTCATGGCTTCCATGACGGCCATAGACCTGACGCAAGTAATTCAGGGCCCGACTCACGTGGGGGGCCACACACTCGATTTGGTTTTTCTATCTGGACAGTGGTTAGATGATCTGGGTGGGGGTTCTCCAATTGTTATGCCCCTGTCATGGACCGATCATCATCTCCTGCGGTTGGTCTTCCGTTTTGCCACTCCCCAGCGTGGGCGTCTGGAACCAATTAGATGGTACCGCCCCAGGCGCTTAATGGACCCTGAGAGTTTCCAGGCAGCGCTGGGGTCCCCACCTGCCTCCTTTGCTCACAGCTCGGCCGATGCCCTTGTGGAAGCCTGGGAATAGGCAGCCACGGAGTCACTCGACCGAGTTGTACCCATGCGGCCCCTGACCCGGTGCAGATCCCATTGGGCTCCATGGTTTTCTGCGGAGCTCCGGGAAATGAAGCGTCGGAGACAGGGCCTAGAGAGCTGTTGGAGATCCAGCCGGTCTGAATCCGACCTATTGCGACTAAGGTCCTTTACAAGGTCGATGAGGATGGCAAGGTCTAAATACTTTGCTACCCTCATCGCGTCCGCAGATAACCGCCCGGCCGCTCTGTTTAAGGTGACCTGCTCCCTCCTTAATCAGGAGGTGAGGTAGGAGCCCTTGCAGGGCCGTGCCAAGGAGTTTAGCCAACATCTGTCAGACAAAATCGCTCGGATCCGGTCCGGTTTGGACTCCGACTAGGCAGAGTCTGACGATGAGGACATGGGCTGTCTTGTTGATATTATCCGGGAGGAGTTCGATCCTGTGACCCTCGACGATGTGGACAGGATCATAGGGAAGCTGAGCTCCACCATGTGTTTATTGGACCCGTGCCCCTCCTGGCTGGTTTATGCAGCTCGGGAAGGGACACGAGGCTGGATCCAGGCAGTGATAACTGCTTCCTTGAGTGAGGGTAGTTTTCCTGCCGCCTTGAAGGAGGCGGTGGCGAGACCTCTCCTCAAGAAGCCTGCCTTGGATCCAGCTGTATTAAACAACTTTCGTCCGGTCTCCAACCTTCGCTTTCTTGCGAAGATTGTTGAGAGCGTGGTGGTGCATCAGCTCCTGTTGTTCCTGGAGGAAGCTGATTATCTGGACCCGTACCAATCGGGTTTCAGGCCCGGGTACAGCATGGAGACGGCATTGGTCGCTCTGGTGAATGATGTCTGGCGGGCTCGGGACAGGGGTTGCTCCTAGTCCTATTAGACCTCTCAGCGGCTTTTGATACCATCGACCATGATATCTTGCTGCGGCGTCTCAGGGGGTTGGGAGTGGGAGGCACTGTTCTTCAGTGGTTCTCCTCCTACCTTCTGGGACATTCGCAGTCGATGTTGGCAGGGGGGCAGAGGTCGACCTCGAGGCCTCTCGTTTCTGGAGTTCCTCAGGGGTCGGTCCTCTCACCTCTCTTGTTCAACATCTATATGAAGCCGCTGGGTGAGATCATTCATGGTTTTGGGGTTGGGTATCATCAATATGCTGATGATAGCCAGCTTTTCATCTCTACACCAAACCACCCCAGTGATGCCCTCGATGTGATGTCCTGTTGCCTGGAGGCGGTTTGGGTTTGGATGGGGAGGAACACGCTTCGGCTCAACCCTGACAAGACTGAGTGGCTGTGGGTGCTGGCATCTCGGGAAAATCAGATTATTCCATCTCTAACCATGGGGGGGTGAGATATTACCCCCCCATAGATAGGGCTCGTAACTTGGGTCTGCAACCCGCGGCTCCGGAGCCACATGCGGCTCTTTCAGCCGGCTCCTGTGGCTCCCAGTCCTCTACCACGTGCAGTCCAAAAAAAGTGGGACTAAAAAAGTTCAACCAATCAATTCAAATATGCAGGGTAGGTGCATATCTCACCTTGGCTCCACCCTTCAGTCAAACCCTGTTCTGCACATGCATGCATGTACGCGCATGCGCACACAATTTTTGCGGCTCCCAGTTTTTCCTTTTGTGAGGGAACCGGTTCCAAGTGGCTCTTTCACTGTTTCAGGTTGCTGACCCGTCCTAGACTCACAGCTCTCTTTGGAAGATCATATAGGAGCTGTGACTAAGGGGGCCTTCGCCCAGGTTCGTCTGGTGCGCCATTTGCGGCCCTATCTGGACCGAGATGCCTTGCGTACAGTCACTCATGCGCTCGTGACCTCCTGTTTGGACTACTGCAATGCTCTCTACATGGGGCTGCCCTTGAGGACTACTCGGAGGCTTCAGCTGGTGAAGAATGCAGCCACGCGAGTGGTGGTGGGGTTTCCCGATACTCCCATGTAACACCTCTACTCCGCGAGCTGCATTGGCTTCCGGTTGCCCTCTGGGTAAGATTCCAAGGTGCTGGTAATGACCTATAAAGCCCTAAATGGCATGGGTCCGGATTACCTATGGGAGCACCTGCTGCCGGCATCGACTTCCCTTTGTCCAGTCCACTCCCACAGAGAGGGCCTCCTTAGGGTGCCGTCAGTCAAAGAGTGTCAACTGGCGGCCCCCAGGGGGTGGGCATTCTCTATGGGCGTGCCAGACCTTTGGAACCGTTTACCGGTTGAGCTCCGGATGGCTCCCGACCTTCGCTCCTTCCGACGTGACCTAAAAACATACTTATTTGAACAAGCCGGCCTGGTCTGATGGGTTTGGGGTTTTTTAATATTAACTGTATTAATTTTATTGGAATTGGGCTGTATTATTTCTTTTTAACTTTTGTACATTGTATTTTTACTGTATTTGCCCTGTATACCGCTCTGAGTCCTTCGGGAGAAGGGCGGTATAGAAATTAAATTATTATTATTATTTTCCTTTAGTAATGTGCTCCCAGACCCTTCTCTTGCTGCCCACTAGCCTCCCTCAGTCTTGGGCTACCAAACCTGGACTGCAAGGTGGTGGAAAACCACCGGATGGCAGTCATTATGGCTTTCTGTACCTGTCCGCTGTCATCTAATAGTCAAAAGTAGCTCAGCGTAGTAGCCTATCAATAGCTCACTGTCCTATTTATATATTTGATGGAAAAGTCACTATTTTTATTACCTGGGATGCCTTTGGATCCTACAAATCTCCCACTGCAATGGTGGAAAACGACTGGGGAAGCTTCTCATACTTCCTATGAGGGCAGATCTAGTATCATTCTGACTTTGAAGGTTTGGTTGACCTGCCCAAATGAGCAAAAGCCTCTATACCACCAACCACCTTGAGCATGTTTTGTTAGTCTTGATGAGCTAACCTTGCATCCCAGTATTCAGAAAGGGCATCAGGAGAAAGAGTTGGTGTTGAGCTATCTTCTGGTGTGTCTTCAGAGACAATTCTGTTGAGCTGCCCAAAGTCCAGCCTTTTCACAGCTTCAAGTCGTCGCCGCTTTGGTTTTGGTGCTGTCAGAATGCCAGGGAGCAAAGAAAGAAGAGCTGTTATATTTGTAAATGGGCCTTCCTTAGCCTGGTACTCCCCAGCAGGGCGGGACTTCAGCCCCTATAATTCATCAGCCAGTTCAGAAACTTTCATTTCCAACTCCAATGGATTTTCCCAAATTTTGTCATTTTTCAGAAATAAAATAGTTTTAAGCCTCTGCAAGGCTTAAGGATTTGAATATTTTGGCCACTTCCATGTGTGGAGTATCATCACCCTACTGGCCACATGCCCTTGCAGCCCCCAACAAAGAAAAGCTATCCATCCATGGTTTCTGTCTCCTGTCAGAGAATCTGAACCTCTTCTGGGTATCTTTTTTTATTTGTTGAATTTATTTGCTGCCTATTTCATTGTGGGGCTAATCTAGGCAACTCACAACAATAAAAACAGAGGAATAAAAAGTGTAAACATAACAGTAGCAAATTCTAGTGGAACTGAATACACAATGAAAAAGAAAACAAGGATACAGCGATATGACAATAAAAGACAGACAGGTAGGGAAGTGGGAATGACAGAGATGTGGGGTTTGCTGTCAATTCAATACTACTCCTCCACTGAGTCCCCATCTTCATCCAAAGGTAAGTTCCAATGATTCCCACAGTCATTTTACTGGGACTCTGGCTGTGACCTTTTTAGTAGCTGTACCAGATTCCTGGATGTACTTTTTGAGAGCATCCTGTCTCCCTTCTTTACTGGCAGCTTCCCTAAAATTGGAAAGGCCCTTTATTTTTCGAATGTTTGAAATGCTTGGGAGACTGAAATTACTCTAAATCCTTGAGGGATAAAAATTTCTTCCACAAGGCTGAAATGTTTGCTTTGCAATATGCCCACTTCCTCTTTAAAGGGCCCAAAGAAGTATCTGGGAAGGCATTGTTGCTGAAAGATGCCATCTCGCCTTTTGCCCCAACACCGAAGAGAACAAGCAGTCTATGTCATAGCTACAGCCTGTATAAAATCAAATTGCCTTCAGCTCCTTAATTAATCTCTAAATGTAACAGCCATCTTTTTGTAAGTCAGCAGATAAAACAAAACACCATCACTTTTATTGTACAATGGACTTTAAAACTCACTGTGAGCTGTGCCGACCTTCTGGATCAGATGATCTGCATGATCTTCTACTGTTTCTGTGATTGTTGGGGGTTGTTCTGGCCCCTCACATTTTGGATCACCTTCACCCAGCCTCTTCTTGGGGGAAACCTGATTTTGGCCATCTTTTTCCAGACAAAAATGGAGGTCCCCAGCAGAGAGCGCCTCTTCAAATGTTCGCTTTTGGCTTTGGAACTTTGAGACCTTATTGTACCCTACTGCTAGGGTTGGGCCTGCAAAGAATAGGACAGCAATGAAACAATTCACATCTTGAAACAAATCTCCAGCCGGGCTGAGCAAACCAATTCATAATCCTTGACCATGTCACAGTTTAAGCAATGATAGTTTACATGGGCCAAATCTGGTCTCAAAACGATTTCATCTAGGCCAGGTATGATGAAAAGTTTGCTTGTATGCTCTCTTATAGAGAACAGTACTCTCAATCGATACGTATGGAAATACCCTCTAGGACCAGGTCAGAACATACGATAGGTAATTAGAAATGGGAGACCACTAATTGTGGTCAAGTCACTGTCAGCCATAACTGAGACAGGTGACATTTTCCAGGGATGACTTCTGTGCGCCCTGATCTTCCCACGGTGCATTCACTACCACTGCAACCGAGTCCACCCACTTTTCTGCCTCTCCCAGCATCCCCAGAGAGCTGGGTCTCCTTCGCATGTCCGAAGCAGGATGTCGTGAGCCTGGAGCGAGAGCTGGATCCGTTTCTTTCTTACAGTAATTGGCTCTGGGTGGGTGGCATTCTGGGAGCCCTTCCGAAGACCCGCGGGCGGAGGGCACCTGCTAGCTGCTCACGAAGGGCCCAGAGAAGGCGGCCCCTCTGGCTACAGGGGAAGCAGCAGCCCCAGAGCTGCAAGCCGGAACGCCTCCCTCCGCAGTGGCCGCTTCCCGGGGGGCGGCAGAGTCCCTCGTACCAGCCCCCTCCCCGGGCCTCTGCAGCTCGTCCCGCTTCTTCGGGGCGCGTCCGGTTTTCCCCAGTCCCGAAGAGGCGGCGCGTCGCGCCCTCGCGGCTTCCCACGCTCTGCCCACCTTCCAGCTCCGCCAGGACCTCCAGCTCGTCGGCGAACTGCGCCTCGAACTCGTCCTCGACGCCGTACAGCTCCCGCTCGTCCTCCATCGCCCCCTCCGCCGCTCCGCTCGGCGGCGGGAAAGAGGAGCGCGCTTCCGGGCGGGAGCCAGCCGGGCGCGCGCAAAACCTGCACTTCCGGGGGAGCCCCCCCCGCCATCCTCCGCTCCCCCAGGGAAGCGCTGATTGGTCCGCGCGGGCCGGGGGGCGCTGCGCGGGGCCCGCCTTCGCCGACAGCCGGGACCGGGGCAGGTGGGTCGGCCGCTCCCTCGCCGGCCCCTCCCTCTGCGGCGCGCGGGTGGGGGAGGCCCGGCTGCTTTGCCCAGGCTGGCGGCCCTGAGCCGGGCCCGCCGCACCGAGGGGCGAGGCGAGGCGAGGCGCCCGTGGCCGGGACGCCTATCCGGCCAAAGGAGCGGCGCGCCGCCCTGTCTCCTGAGTCCCTCCCGGGCGCCAGGGGTCGGCTGCGGCGGCGGCCCCTCAGCCCAAACCGGGGGGCCTCGGGGCGGGCCCGGTCGTCCTTGCGGGGGAATGGTGGGAGAGCGGAGGCCCTGCCCACGCGCAGAGTTCTTTCTGCCTGACTGCTCAGAAAAGGCGGGTGGCCGCCCGTTAAACAAGTTCTCTGCTAGGCCTGGTTGCTCTCAGCGGGGAACACAACCGTATTTATTTACGTTCTATTTATCAAATTTAGGTAGTGCCCATCTCACTTTCCTTGACCCGGGGGTTGCCCCTCGAAAATGGTCTGGGGTGTGCCCAGGAGCCTTAAGGACTGGTGCGTTTTACAGGTCTGGTAAAAGATGATAAGGTGGTCCTGTGCAGTCAGTTAGCTTGGATATTCCAATACTGCCTGGCGCCTCGGGCTGCCCCTTGTGCCATAATCCACAAATTTAAAAATTACACCACGGATTCACACAACTCACCGAATCTTGTGAATGAGAACAGGATATACATTTTGTAAGAAATAAACTCAAACTAAACAAGTCACGTTTAGGACAATGAAGAAGAGTTTCTTGGTGATAAGGTCTACCAACCATGGAATTAATTGCCACAGAAGGGATCTATTCTTTGGGTGTTTTTCAAAGAGAGGTTGAATTATCATCCAAAATGATACCGCAAATCCTACACCAAGAAGCGGTGGGGCTAGATGGCTTTCCAGCTCAGCTTTTATGGTTGTGTTCAAGAATTGACTTGTTTTCGGATAAACACAGTCTTTTACCGGTAGTAGATCATTTACATGTCTAAGTCTTAATGCAAGACTTGCATTGGCACAAAGAGAGCATCAGGCTCCTAAATTTTACAGCAAAACTGCTAATATTTCAAATATATATAAATTTATCTTGTTATTTTAGATATCAGAGCAAACTTCTACAACTTAATCATTCTTCAATACAAGGGATCTTTTTTTCCCAATAAAAAGATTAGGTTTCATTGCAGCAGTTAATATGTACAACATACTTTTGTGGTAAGAATAGAATAGAATAGAATAGAGCTGGAAGGGACCTTGGAGGTATTCTAGTCCAGCCCCTGCTCAAGCAGGAGAACCTATACCATTTCAGACAAGTGACAGTCCAGGAGGCTTTTAAAAATCTCCAGCTGTTCCACTGGTTAATTGTCCTCACTGTCAGAAAGTTTCTCCTTAATTCCAGGTTGCTTCTCTCTTTGATCAGTTTCCAACCATTGTTTCTTGTCCTGCCCTCTGGTGCTTTGGAGAATAATTTGACTTCCTCTTCTTTGTGGCAGCCCCTCAAATACTAGAATGCAGCTATCCTGTCCCCCCTAACCCTTCTTTTCTTTAGACTAGCCAAACGCAAGTTCTGCAGCTCTTCTTCGTATGTTTTAGTCTCCAGACTTTTGTTGTTCTCTGAATTTGTTTCTAAACTAAACATCTTTTTTGTGATATAGTGACCAAAAGTGGCTGCAGTATTCCAGGTGTGGTCATACTAGAGTTTTATAAAGTGATACTAATACTTCATGTGATCTTGATTCTATGCCTCTGTTTATACAACCCAGGATTTATTAGCTTTTTTGGCTGCTGTTGCATACTACTGGCTCATAGTCAAGTGGTTGTCCACTAGGACTTCAAGATCCCTTTCACAGTTACTGTTTTTAGTTCTCAAGTTACAATCACAACTGAGCCCAAAATTTCTGTTGCTAAGTGAAACATTTGCTAAGTGAGTTTTGTTCCCTTTTATGACTTTTCTTGTCACATTTGTTTGCAGTTGTTAAATTAATAACATGGTTGTTAAGTGAATCTGGCTTCCCCATTGACTTGGTTTGTCATAACATTGCAAAAGGTGATCACATGAGCCTGGGACACTGCAACCATCATAAATATGAGTGAGTTGCCAAGCATCTGAATTTTGAGAATGTGACCATGGGGATGCTGGAATGGTTATGTGAAAAATGGTCATACATCACTTTTTTCAGGGATGTAACTTCAAATAGTCACTAAATGAACTGTTGTAAGTTGAGGATTACCTGTATACAGTTTAGAGGCAAAGTAAGTATATCGTGGATGGAAAAAAATAACTTTTAAACTTTATTTCATTGTGATGTTTTCTGATTGTTTTTCAGAATTATTGAGCTTTACAGCATTGCCACCAGATATGAAAGAATTATTCTGACTGGATGCTCCCAAAGGTGATTTTTCAAAAAGCAACTGAACTGTCTTTGTTTTTTCCTTGAAGGTGTTTCACTTCTCATCCAAGAAGCTTCTTCAGTTGTGACTGAATGGTTGGGGGAATGGAAAGATTTATATTACTTGCAGTCATCTGGTCATTAGCACTTTCTCTAAAAGTCGTTGAGGCTACTTGGGAGTTTATCTGTACCTTCAGGGTCACCTGAATCAGTGTGTGGAAACTTCTTGGGACTGGTGAAAGGACTGTGTTGTAGACAAGTGATGTCATATCCCTTCCCCTCTGTTGAGAGAGGGCTATTCAACTTGTAAGGTAAATGACCTTTTTGAACCCTCTTTCAAACCAGTGGTTCTCTCTGTCCACAATGTGGAATGTGTCATCAAAAGAGTGACATTTGTCTTTCAAATGCAGATAGACCATTGAATCTTGTTTTGATGTGTTTGTTCTCCTATTTTGTGCCATGCATTTGTGAAGTAGTTGTTTTGTTTCTCCAATGTACAGATCTATACATGTCTCAGTGCATTGTATTGTATATATCACATTGCTCAGTTTGTGTCTCTGTGTTTTATCCATGGGGTAGATAAGTTTCTGCCTTAGTGTATTTTTTGGTTTAAAGTGTGCCTGTATGTTGTGAGTTCTTCAGATATTCCTGAGCTTTTTAGATATTCCTGAAACATATTGAATAATAACATTGCTTCATTTGATAAAGTGACTAAATTAGTAGACCAGCGAAATTCTGTGGACATGGTATAGTTAGATTTCAGTAAGGCATTTGACAAAGTAGACCAAAACCTACTTCTTGGTAAGCTAGAAAAATGTGGAATAGACAACATCACCACCAGATGGATTTGTAGCTGGCTAACAAACTGTACTCAGCAAGTATTCCTTGATGGTGCTACATCCACATGGAGAGAAGTAAGCAGTGAGGTGCCACAAGACTCCGTCTTAGGCCCAGTACTCTTCAGTATCTTCATAAATGACTTAGATGAGACTTCTGGTTTGGTGTCGTAGCGATACATATGCAGGAAGGCAGGTTCTGTCTTCCACGCCCAATTTCGCCCTGCTGGGGTCCCTTAAAGGGCCTAAAATTGCCCCAGAGCGACGATGAACAAGGAGGGATGGCAATTGATCTGTTTGATCTGAGGAAAGCCGTCCAAACCAGCAGGGGAAAGACTGGCTGCATTCCTGTGGCCAGCTGCCATCTACTAACAACCAAAGAAAGAAAGCACTAATTAACAGATTGTAAACAGCATGTTTGGAACTGGGTGAGAATATTGATCCTTTCTTTACTATTTTACAACTGGATTTCCTAGAAAAGGGTCCCAAGAAGCTAAAAACCTCTGAACACAAGAAGGGAGGGGATTGTAGCACCACCCTTCCAGAGGAACGGAAGTTGTGTTTTAATTTTTCTATGGGGGACAGAAGTATTTAACACTGAAATGGAAGTAATATAAAGCTATAGTTTTGATAAATTTGAGAATTGAGAAAATTGTTAAGATTTTCTCTGAAAGAATACTGGGGTGAAATACAAGGAATCAACCTTCTGTTTTAAGAGTCGGAAAATGCATATTGAATGACATCTAGTGGTGGATTAGAGTATAACACCACAGCTGCAATGACTGATGCAGACTTGGCAAGAAGCCTAGAAATAGATAACAACCTAGCTTCTTTGTTGTTTGGTGACTTTTAACTCAACAGAGAACAGCTGGCAACAGAGAAAAATATTTTGGCATACTTACTACAGTGTGAGAATTTAATTGTTTTGAAACCTGTTGACTTGGATTATAAACATATACTGAGCTCTGACTCTTAAGAACTATTTGGACAGAAAGGAAAATTTGACTGGCTACGTTTGTCTGGGGGAGGCTTTTGGATTGTTCTTACAGTTGCTGAATATTTCAAACACTTTGGATTACTAACTTAGGCCAATTGACAATATCTGGATGCTTCAGCAGAAGGTCTATTACAAAATATTGCTTTCAGTGGTGGACTTTTATCCTGTAACCGACCAGAAGAACTAGATGAAACTTTGTTCTATGGACATTAAGATTGGTGGTATTAGACAAAGCTATTTGGGGATCACAACAGTTCTGACAGAATATCTGGAGGAATGGGAATAAAATGGATTCTTTATATCTAGCCAACAGTGGTAGGAGAACTTACTTAATACCCCCATCTAACCCCCCCAGCCAGGTGTACCAGGGATCTGTAGGAGTGACCCCTCAAGAAGTACATATTTTCTAGAAGGAAATATACATTCTATGCTACAATTAATTCAGGAGACAATTATTTCACATAAAGAAGATGCAAGAAGAAACCATGATGAGATTAAAAACAATTTTGATAATATAATCTAACTTAAATTTACAACTAGAAAGTTCCCAGAAAATGATTAGAAAGAATGAACAAATAAGTCAGAAAACAGAAGAATCAGAGGAAATTGATCCAAAGACACAAGATATAAAAGAAGAAACATAAATTGGCACAGACAAATAAAAATCTGCAAGAGTTAGGTACAATGGAAATGGAAAAGGCACCCTATTCTTTAGGTTTTCAAAATGTATCTGAGAATAAGGAAGAAGATTTTAAAAAACAGATCATAAAGCTGTTGTGGAAAATGGCAGAAATTGGGAGAAAAAAATGAAAAGAGAAGCTGAGGGAAAAGGAAAGTGCAAGGTGTTTAATGACTATTACTGGGCGGAATTCCCCTTCAAAAATACCCTACTTAAATTGTTTCTCCTATTCCAAGCAATATTTACAAAAACAGGAAGAATTTTTTGGTGATTTAATAACTTTGGCGTGGAAAGCTAATTAGCAAAGGAAAAAAGCTAGAGTTAGACTCAAAAAAACAGAAGATCTGACTTACCAGATGGGGTATTATATGATCCAATATAGGGCTCTATCATAATCGGAGAACGGACCACCGCTGTCTTCAAGCGGTTTCCTGTTCCCACCCTCATTGCTCTTCTCGCTCCCCGGGGGCATAGGATTGCAGGGCCCTGGGTTTAGGCTAGTTTATTTCAACGCCAGGTCCGTGGTGAACAAGGCTCCCCTCATACACGATCTCATTGAGGAGGAGAACGCGGACCTGGCCTGCATCACGGAGACCTGGTTGGGCCAAGAGGGGAGTGTCCCCCTTTCGGAATTATGCCCATCAGGCTTCCGGGTGCTTCACCAGCCATGGGCCCAGGGCAGGGGTGGGGGAGTGGCGGTTATTATTAGGGAGAGTCTTTGTCTTTGAGTGACTACTATCCCTCAGATAGGTGGGTGTGAGTCTCTCCTTTTGAAGTGGGGTCCTGGAGTTCAGTTGGGCCTATTAATTACGTACCCGTCTCCCAGCTGCGTGTCAGCAGCCCTGCCCAAACTTCTCGATGTCTTGTCCGGGTTGGCGATTGAGTTCCCTAGGCTTATAGTTCTGGGGGACTTCAATCTACCTCCATGGGTGAGGCATCTGAGTTGGCTCAGGAGTTCATGTTCTCCATGATGGCCATGGACCTGACTCAAATAATTCAGGACCCGACTCATAATGGAGGGCACACTCGACCTGGTTTTTATCTCTGGGCAGTAGATTAATGGTCTGGATAGTGGAGATTTAACCATCCAACCCCTGTCATGGTCCGATCATTTCCTTCTCCGGCTAGACTTTCAGTATGCCACCCCCCACCACTGGGAGGCGGAACCGACTATGTGGTTCTGCCCCAGGCGCCTGATGGACCCTGAGAGGTTCCAGACAGAGCTTGGGACATTTCCTGCTTCCCTTGCCCACGACTCTGCTGAGGCCCTAGTGGTGGCCTGGGAGAGAGCGGCTGCTGGAGCCTTGGATCGAGTTGTGCCTTTGCGGCCTCTGACCTGTCGCAGTTCCTGGGTGTCCCCCTGGTTTACTGAGGGACTCTGAGAGATGAAGCACCAGAAAAGACGCCTAGAGAGCTGTTGGAGGTCCAGCAGATCCGAATCTGATCGAACACAGCTAAGAACTTATCTTAAGTCTTACCTAGTAGCGATGGAAGCGGCAAAGCATGTTTACTTTTCCGCTCTCATTGCGTCTACAGATAACTGCCCAGCCGCCTTGTTTAGAGTGACCTGCTCACTGCTTAATCAGCGACCGAGGGATGACCCCTTGCAAGGTAGGGTTGAGGAATTTGTACAATATTTGCAGGACAAAATCGCTCAGATCCGGACTGGTTTGGACTCCGACTGGGCAGAATCCGGCAGAGTGGAGAGGGCAGGTCTTGGTTATACCATTTGGGGTGAGTTTGACCCTGTGTCCTTGGATGATGTGGACAGGATTAATTGTAGACTGAGCGCTACAACCTGTTTATTGGACCCATGTCCCTCCTGGCTAGTTTTGGCTGCTGGGGAGGTGACGGGGCTGGCTCCAGGCAGTTGTCAATGTCTTCCCCTCGTGGTGAGGCCCCTCCTCAAGAAGCCTGCTCTGGACCCGGCATCGTTAAATAACTATCGTCCTGTCTCCAGCCTTCGCTTTGTAGCGAAGGTTGTTGAGAGTGTTGTGGCGTGTCAGCTTCCGCATTTCCTGGATGAAGCGGAAGTCCAGTTTCAGACCCGGTTACAGCACAGAAACGGCATTGGTCGCACTGGTAGATGATCTTTGGCGGGCCCGGGACAGTGGTTGCTCCTCTGTCCTGGTCCTACTTGACCTGTCAGCGGCTTTTGATACCATCGACCATGGTATCCTGCTGCGACGGCTCGAGGGGTTGGGAGTAGGAGGCACTGTTTTACAGTGGTTCTTCTCCTACCTCTCGGGCCGTTTGCAGTTTGTAGTGGCAGGGGGGCAGACATCTACCCCGAGGCCCCTTTCCTGTGGGGTACCTCAGGGGTCGGTTCTCTCCCCCTCCTGTTTAATATCTATATAAAGCCTCTGGGTGAGATCATCCGTGGCTTTGGGGTGAGGTATCACCAATATGCGGATGATACCCAGTTGTTTATCTCCACTCCGAGCCAACCCAGTGATGCCCTTGACGTGATGTCCTGGTGCCTGGAGGCGGTGCGGGTCTGGATGGGAAGGAACAGGCTCAGGCTGAACCCCTCCCAAGACTGAGTGGCTGTGGATACTGGCATCTCGCATTGTCCAACATGTTCCATCTCTTTTGATGGGGGGAGAGCTCTTGCCCCCCTCAGAAAGGGCCCGCAACTTTGGTGTCCTCCTGGATTCACGGCTTAACCTGGAAGATCATCTAACCGCCGTGACCAGGGGGGCCTTCGCACAGGTTTGCCTAGTGCGCCAGTTGCGCCCCTTTTTGGACCAAGATGCCCTATGCATGGTCACCCACGCCCTTGTCACTTCTCGCCTGGATTACTGCAATGCTGTCTACATGGGGCTGCCCTTGAAGTGTGCCCGGAGCCTTCAGCTGGTGCAAAATGCAGCCGCGTGGGTGCTTATGGGAGTATCTCGATACTCCCAAGTTACACCTCTCCTGCGCGAGCTGCATTGGCTTCCGGTTGCCCTCCGGGTGCGATTCAAGGTGCTGGTAATCACCTTTAAAGCCCTACATGGCTTAGGCCTGGGGTACTTGCGAGACCACCTGCTGCCAATGTCAACCTCCCATCGCCCAGTTCGCTCCCACAGAGTCGGCCTCCTCAGGGTTCCGTCGGCCAGGCAATGCTGGCTGGCAACCCCCAGGGGGAGAGCCTTCTCTGTGGGCACGCCGACCCTCTGGAATAAGTTACCTCCAGAGCTGCGGATGGCCCCTGACCTTCGGACCTTCCGCCGTGACCTGAAGACATGGTTGTTCCAACTAATGGGCCTGGACTAACCATGGTTTTTAATTTGGTTTTTATTGTGTTAAATTGTCCCGTATTTCTTATATTTATTGTTTAATTCTTTTTTAATTTTTGTATTTTATGTCTCTTAATTTTTATTGTTGTGAGCCGCCCTGAGTCCTTAGGGAGAAGGGCGGCATATAAATTTAATAAATCCTTTTACTAAATCCTTAATCCTATTTGAATATGATCAAAAGAATAAATAACCCATAGGTATAAACAGATTTTTATAATAAGAAAGGTGATTTATAATTAGAATACCACTTTTTCTTTTGATGTAGGAATTATAAAAACACTAAGATGGCTTGTATAAATGAAATTTTCAGCTACACAAATGTAACTAACTGAGAAAACCTTAACTGACAAAGATATTTTGAATACCGATGGGAAATTAAACTTAAATAAGAGCTTGAAAAACAGGACATTGATTGAATAAGAAGACTTTAATTCAAATACAATTGAAATATAAAGTGGTTAGAAAAAAGGTTATAAATTTATTTTTTTTATAATAAGCTTTTTATTGTTTTTTTCTCTCTACATATGTTAATTTTTCAAACAGCGTGTGATCTGGGTTCAGTAAAAAACTAATACATAATCAAGTCCTACTCTTTGGTTCTCTTCTCTAGCCATTTGTAGAATAGATTCCAGCTTTGGTAATATTCTATTTCTTCTTTGTCTTTCAGAATCATAGTTAATCTGTCCATCTCCACGCATTCTAGTATTTTTTTTATTACTTCTTCTTCTGAAGGTATTCATTCATTCTTCCAACATTGTGCATAGCTTATTTTTGCTGCGGTTATAATATGTAGAACCAAATATAAGTTTTGCTTATTAATCTTTTCTGGTACTATACCTAATAAAAAAAATTCAAGATTAAATACTACATGTTCTCCTAATATTTTTTCTAGCCAAGCATGTATTTTTTTCCAATAGGCCTTTACTTTGTCACATGTCCACCAGGTATGATTACATTTCCAACATTTATTTGTGGAGTTCCTCAGGGGTAGGTCCTCTCGTCTCTCCTGTTCAACATCTATATGAAGCCACTGGGTGAGATCATTCGTGGTTATGGGGTTGGGTATCATCAATATGCTGATGATAGCCAGCTTTTCATTTCTACCCCAAACCACACCAGTGATGCCCTCGATGTGATGTCCCGTTGCCTGGAGGTGGTTTGGGTCTGGATGGGGAGGAACAGGCTTCGGCTCAACCCTGACAAGACTGAGTGGCTGTATGTGCCGGCATCTTGGGAAATTCAGATTATTCAATCTCTAACCATGGGGGGTGAGATATTACCCCCCGTAGATAGGGCTCGCAACTTGGGTGTTCTCCTAGATTTACAGCTCTCCTTGGAAGATCACATTGGAGCTGTGACAAGGGGGTCTTCGCCCAGGTTCGCCTGGTGCGCCAGTTGCGGCCCTATCTGGACCGAGATGCCTTGCATACAGTCACTCATGCGCTCTTGAGGACTACTCAAGGGCTGCCCTTGAGGACTACTCGGAGGCTTCAGCTGATGCAGAATGCAGCTGCGCGAGTGGTGGGGGTTTCCCGATACTCCCATGTAACACCTCTACTCCGCGAGCTGTATTGGCTTCCGGTTGCCCTCCGGGTAAGATTCAAGGTGCTGGTAATGACTTATAAAGCCCTAAATGGCATGGGTCCAGATTACTTACGGGAGCACCTGCTGCCGGCATCAACTTCCCTTCGTCCAGTGTGCTCCCACAGAGAGGGCCTCCTTAGGGTGCCATCGGTCAAAGAGTCGACTGGCGACCCTCAGGGGGAGGGTGTTCTCTGTGGGCGCGCCATACCTTTGGAACCGTTTACCGGTTGAGCTCCGGATGGCTCCCGACCTTCGCTCCTTCCAACGTGATCTAAAAACATACTTATTCGAACAAGCCGGCCTGGTCTGATGGGTTTGGGGTATTTTAATATTAATATTAATTGTTTTATTTTTAATGTTATTGGGCTGCATTATTTAATTCCTTTTTAGCTTTTGTATATTGTATTTTTATTGTATTTGCCCTGTACACTGCCCTGAGTCCTTCGGGAGAAGGGTGGTATAGAAATTAAATTATTATTATTATTATTTAGCTGATACATTTTTAAACATTTTTCTAATCTTGCTGGAGCCAATGCCATCTATAAAACATTTTATACAGATTTTCTTTATACACAGTTGACATTGTCAATTTATAATTTCTCATAATTTTTGCTATTTTTCTATTCCTATATTATAACCAAAGTTTTTCGCCCACCTTATCTCTAAAATTAACAAAAAAATATACATTTTCTTAATTAATTTCTCATCAGAAGTTAATATCAAATATAAAATCCATACAGTTTCATATCTTTTTTCATATGTGTTTTGTATTTGTAAGCGTATCCACCATGACATGTTGATGCCCTGATTTTCCAGTTCTTGTTTCAATTTTAATGTCCCATCAGTATTCAAAACATATATGTCCAATTTTTTCAAAATCTTAACAAATTTGTGTGTGAGAAAGCTTCAGTCGTTGATAACCACCCTGGAATTTTTACATACTGTATTTTCCGGCATATAAGACGACTTTTTAAGCCATGAAAATCACCTCAAAAGTTGGGGGGTCGTCTTATACGCCGGGTCGTCTTATATGCCGGAAAAATATCTCGTCGGATCTTTTTTTTGCTTCTGGGGCGGCTACTGCAGCTGCCACCGTTGCTCTCTCTAGGACTGGCCATGCTAGCACCTCCAATGCTGGCTGACAGGTCCCTGATAAGAGGAGCGGGACTAGCCCACGCCCGTCGTCTCGGGCAGCTGCTGCCGGGGGTGACTTCGTCGTCCTTCCCCAGCGACAGGAAGTTTTCTTGAGTCCCTTGCCGCCGCCACGGCTGCTGTCTCTTCGCAGAAACACGACTCCCGCTCGGCTGGAGCTCTGGGCTGAATGGAGGCAGGCGATGGTGACCCATGGTTAAGCGGCCGACGGCGAACGGGTGATGGAAGGCAAACTCTTGTCAGCTCCTGGGGTAGCTACTGCAGCCGCCACCGTTGCTGTCTCTAGGACTGGCCATGCTGGCGTCTCCAATGCTTGGCTGTCAGGTCCCCGATGAGAGGACGGGCAGGCGGTCCCCAGAGGCGCCCCGCTCGACCGTAGGAAGGGAGAGCCTTTGCTCCCGCCGAGGCACCGCCTGACTCACGCCGACCAGAAGAATTGCTTGCCCGGTCACGGAGTGCGGAACTGAGAGCAGCAGCGCAGCAGGCGAGAGAGCTCAGAGAAAATAAGGCGAGGCGCCCCTTTGGCGGGAAAGGAGCAAAGCTGGGCCAATCATAGAGCAGGCGGAGCAGGGAAACAGGGAGCAGGGAGGAAAGGGAGCTTGATTTAAAAGGCGAGGCAGGTGTGATGTGGGCGTGGAGACGTTCCGTTAGAAATACCATAACAGAGGAGGCTCCGGGCGCTTTCCCGGATCGGAACGTGCGAACTGAGCGTGCCACTACAGTCCTCGTGTTTCCCAGGATTGCCCGTCATGCCAGACATTCCCTATAGCCCGATTCTTTAGCTCCCCACGTTCCTTAATTCGAGCAAATTTTGTCGGTGCTCCGTGGAGAAACAATATGCAAATGCCATTTATTTAATGGTGCAAAATTTGGGGGAAACCTTGGCTTAAGACTTTAAGAAAACCTTGGCTTAAGACTTTAAGAAAAGGCTTAAGACTTTTCATTTCTGTTTTATGCATGGGCTGGGTGGGTCACGAAGTTTACCTCTTATTTTAGCAACATCGTGGCACTTATTAAAAAAAGGGTACTAAAAGAGTTGTTAATATGCAGATTGTGTGCCAGGAAGTGAAATATTGAGTTATTTCTTTCGCTTCTGTATACCGTAAATATGCATAGAATCTGCATCTCCTCCTATTGGGGTGAATTCTCAATGAAGCACATTAGAGCTACCGGTACTTTATAAAACTGGGATTCTTTACCTTTGCTATAAGGCAGGGTTCCTCAAAGTCTTCAGTTTATTGACTCCCAAACACTCCTGTGACACATTGCATACTACCACTCAGATCGTCTTGGAGACAGGGAGGGCTGGGCAGGCAGGGAGGGAGAGCTGACCCACCCAATCCAAGCAGATTTTGTGTGCAGGAAATACATTGCTTGTTGTGATTGGCTGGTTGTTTTATACTGGGAATGGTGATTCTGAGGGAAGGTAGTCTGTCTGGTGAGCAGATACACAAGGTGGTGAATACAGTACAGCACAGCACCAGTATCATACAACTGGCTAACAGTCATGGCTCCACCAGTAAGAAGAAAGAAATATGAAGCCAGTTTCAAACTTAAAGTTGTAAAGTTTGCCATAGAACATAATAACTGCTGCTGCAAGACAATATGGAGTAACAGAAAAGATAGTTCGGGACTGGAAAGCAAATGAAAAAGCATTAAAGAGTATGCCAAGGGGTAAGTGTGTATTAAGAAGAGGCACTCCACATTGGCCAGAACTTGAAAAACATGTAATAGACATGGTGAATGAGCATCGCCCAATAGTGACAAGAAATAAAATATGTTTGTTTGCACTTCAGTGGGCCAAATCTAACCCAGATCACAGCAAAAGATTTCAGGCCACTGTATCCTGGTGTACTAGATTCTTGGAAAGGCATAATCTGGTACTGAGGCAAAAGACAAAAATTTCACAAAAATTACCTGCAGATCTTGATGCCAAAGTAATTAGTTTCCATCGATACGTAATACAACAGCGCAATAAACATGGCTATGCGTTAAGTAGTATCGGAAATATGGATGAAACTCCAATGAGTTTTGATATGGTTGGAAATAAAACTGTCCATCCAAAAGGTGAAAAAACAATTTTAATTAAAACAACAGGACATGAGAAGTCCAGTTTTACAGTGGTACTAGCATGCACAGCTGATGGCGCCAGACTGAGACCAATGATTATTTTTAAAAGAAAAACAATGCCGAAACTCAAGTTCCCTGTTGGTTGTTTTGTACATGTGAATGAAAAAGGCTGGATGGATGAAGAAGCGATAAAGCTATGGCTTGATAATGTATGGAGCAGGCGACCAGGTGGACTTATTCAAAAACGTAGTCTACTGGTGTGGGATATGTTCAGGGCTCATTTAACTCCCAGCACCAAGCAAAGGCTGGCAAGAATGAACACAGATGCGGCAGTTATTCCTGCAGGATTGACATTGTTGGTACAGCCACTGGATGTGTGCCTAAATAAGCCATTTAAAGATCGCATTCGAGAACAGTGGAATGAGTGGATGGTTAGCGGCGAAAAGTCATTCACAAAAGGAGGAAACGTGTGCTCCACAGTTGGATGTTTTGTGCAAGTTTGTCATAAAAGCATGGAATGATATTGATGCAGAAACAGTAATCAAGTCTTTCAAGAAGTGTGGCATATCAAATTCATTAGATGGTATGGAGGACGACTACTTGTGGCAAGAGGAAGAGGAAGCCGAAGCTGAGACCACACCATCTGATACGGAATTAGATCCATATGATGACTGCCTTACAAGTGTATCACAAGATGTCATTGATGTACTAATAAATCAGATGATGAAGAGGAGGATTTTGAAGGCTTTTAAAGGGAAACTGTCACGCCAGCAAATCCTGTAAAAATAGCTTGGAGTTACGATGGGCGTTGCTGACTCGCCAGGGACTTGCCCGGCATTTGCTCTCTCTCTCGTTTGTTATCTTCCTCCTATCATCATTAGTTCCAATTTGGTTGACAGCTTAGAAAACAAACAGCATGGCAGCTCCCATGGGTTTATTGTCTTTATCCTTCCTTTCAGCTTTAGAGTGAATTAGGAAAAGTTTAATCCACTTGCACTGTTTTATGTTTACATGTTTGATGACAAACAGCCTTATGTTTATCCTACTAAGCACCTGCATGTCAAGCATTTGATAAAATTACCATATTAAAATCAAATCTGATGTTTTTTAATTTTTATTTGGTGTGTGTTGGAAGAGGGGTAATCTTATACGGTGAGTATAGCCCAAACCCTATAATTTAACAGGAAAAGTAGGGGGTCGTCTTATATGCCGGGTCGTGTTATGCGCCGGAAAATACGGTATATTTTCATTTTAATGTTTTCCCATACTGTTATCAAAGCATTTCTAATACAGTGATTTTGTTTTTCCCATACCACAAAAAAGCATGCCACCCCAATTGTAAGTCATGTCCCTCCAAATATAACAACCTTTTATTCCTAAGCATTATCCATTCTTTCACCCATGTTAATACAGATGCTTGATAATACAAAGCCCACTCAGGTAGGCCAAAGCCTCCATTTTCCTTAGTATCTTGCAAGGTTTTCATCTTTATTCTAGCTTTCTTTCCTTACCATACGAACTTCAAAATTAATGAATTCAACTCTTGAAAACAATTTTTCCCAAGTTTTATCGGAATTGTTTGAAATAAAAATAAAATCTTATGTAATATGTTCATTTTAACTGTAGCAATTCTTCCTAATAATGACATTTTTAAATTCTTCCACTTTTCCAAATCTAGCTTTATTTGTTTCAATAACCTTATATAATTATCTTCTTTTATTGTTGAGCATTTAGCTGATAAATATATACCCAAATATTTTACCTTTTTCAATATCTGTACCTCCGTTACTTCTGACAATCGGCTTTTTTGCTTATCCGTAAGATTCTTAACCATTATCTTGATTTTTTTCTTTATTTAGTTTTAGTCCCGCTATTTCTCCATATTGTTCTATTTTCCCCCACAATTTTGGGATCATCTCCAAGGGTTCTTCCAAAATAAATACTAAATCATCAGCAAATGCTTGTAGCTTATCTGTTTCACCCTTTATCCCCAACCCTCTAATTTCTATATCTTGTCTTATATTTCGATTTAAAACTTCCAAAGTGAAAATGAATAACAGAGGGGATAGAGGGCATCCTTGCCTTGTGCCTTTCCTTATTTCAAAGCTCTCAGTACAATCTCCATTCACAATCACTTTGGCTGTTTGTTTATTATATATTGTTTTTACCATATTTATAAAATTCTGTCCAAAGTCCATTGTTTGTAATTGATGAATCATAAATTGCCATGAAAAATTATCAAATGCCTTTTGAGCGTCTACAAATATTAATATTAAGGTCTTAAAGTCTTATCTTGCGGCGATGAGGATGGCGAAGTCTAATTACTTCGCTACCCTCATCGCGTCCGCAGATAATCGCCCGGCCGCCCTGTTTAGGGTGACTCGCTCCCTCCTTAACCAGGAGGTGAGGGAGGATCCCTTACAGGGACGAGCTGAGGAGTTTAGTCATCATCTGGCGGACAAAATCGCTCAGATCCGGGCCGGTCTGGACTCTGACTGGGCAGAGTCTAATGTGGAGGAATCGGACGGTCTTGAGCATGTTATCTGCACTGAGTTCGATCCTGTTTCCCCTGATGATGTGGACAGGATCATGGGGAGGCTGAGCACCACCACCTGTTTGTTGGATCCGTGCCCCTCCTGGCTGGTTTATGCGGCCCGGGAGGAGACACGAGGCTGGTTCCAGGCAGTAATAACTGCTTCTCTGAAGGAGGGTGTCTTCCCTGCCGCCTTGAAGGAGGTGGTGGTGAGACCCCTCCTCAAAAAGCCTGTCCTGGACCCGGCTGTTTTAAATAACTATCGTCCAGTCTCCAACCTTTGCTTTTTGGCGAAGGTTGTTGAGAGTGTGGTGGCGCATCAGCTTCCTCTGTTCCTGGAGGAAACTGATTATCTGGACCCGTACCAATCGGGTTTCAGGCCCGGATACAGCACGGAGATGGCATTGGTCGCGCTGGTGAATGATCTCTGGCGGGCTCAGGACAGGGGTTGTTCCTCTGTCCTGGTCCTATTAGATCTCTCAGCGGCTTTTGATACCATCGACTATGGTATCCTACTGCAGCGTCTCAGGGGGTTGGGAGTGGGAGGCACCATTTTACGGTGGTTCTCCTATTTCCTGGGCTGCTCGCAGTCGGTGTTGACAGGAGGGCAGAGTTCTGCCCCGAGGCCTCTTGTTTGTGGAGTTCCTCAGGGGTCGGTTCTCTCTCCCCTCCTGTTCAACATCTATATGAAGCCGCTGGGTGAGATCATTCGTGGTTTCGGGGTGGGGTATCATCAGTACGCTGATGATACCCAACTTTTTCTTTCCACCCCGAACCAACCCAGCGATGCCCTCACCGTGATGTCCCGTTGCCTGGAGGCGGTCCAGGTCTGGATGGGGAGAAACAGGCTTCGTCTCAATCCTGCCAAGACCGAGTGGCTGTGCATATTGGCATCTCGGGTTAACCAGGCCATTCCACCTTTAACAATGGGGAGTGAGGTGTTCCCCCCCCCCCACCCCCCCGTTGATAGGGCTCGCAACTTGGGCGTCCTCCTTGACTCCCGGCTCAATTTTGAAGATCATATAGGAGCCGTGACCAGGGGGGCTTTTGCCCAGGTTCGCCTGGTGCGTCAGTTGCGACCCTATCTGGACTGAGATGCCCTATGCACAGTCACTCATGCGCTCGTTACCTCCCGTTTGGACTACTGCAATGCTCTCTACATGAGGCTGCCCTTGAGGGTGCAGAATGCAGCCGCGCGAGTGGTGGTGGGGGTTTCCTGATACTCCCATGTAACACCTCTACTCCGTGAGCTGCATTGGCTTCCGGTTGCCCTCCGGGTGAGATTCAAGGTACTGGTGATGACCTATAAAGCCCTAAATGGCGAGGGTCCGGGATATCTGAGGGAACACTTGCTGCCGGCATCGAGCTCCCTTCGTCCAGTCCGCTCCCACAGGGAGGGTCTTCTCAGGGTGCCGCCAGTAAAAGATTGCCGGCGGATAACACCCAGGGGGAGGGCCTTCTCAGTGGGTGCGCCTGCCCTTTGGAACCAGCTGCCAGTGGAGCTTAGGACTGCCCCCGACCTCCGTTCATTCTGCCGGGACCTGAAGACCTGGCTCTTCGAGCTCTCTGGCCCAGGCTGAGAATTTTAATTTTAATTTTAATTGGGGTTTTATTTGTTCAGGGATTGATATAATTTTTTAATTGTTTTTAACTTTTGTATTTTTTGTTTTAATCACCCTGTAAACCGCCCTGAGTCCTTCGGGAAAGGGCGGTATATAAATAAAATAATAAAATAAAATAAAATAAAATAAAATAA